>JAWNLC010000737.1:0-38182 GCA_035041535.1 Drosophila cognata | reverse complement strand
AAATTATGCTATCCATAATCCCTTTAGAATACTGTGTTCAAATTATAATACGTTTTCTCCATTAATAAGTTGTGCTTCCTCCTTTTCATTTATTAAAACAGCTATCTTATCCTACCTTTCTCTCAATTCGCGATCTTCGTAACCGCGCGTTATGCGGCGCACCCCTCGGTCGGTTGGGTGGGAGGTGGGTTGCAGTTTTGCTTGGGTCCGTGCGTTAACAAGCCCGTGCTTGGTATCGTTTGGGCCACTTGAAAGTGCTGCTCGTTAGTAATTCAAAGTCCAAATTAAAAAACAATTGCACAAAATCCACAAAAACAGCCTTCCAGACCTGCGAACGTACGCCAGGCCAGGTCAATTCGAAAACTTGGCGGAATTGATGAGATCGAGGCGGATAGGGGAAATCTGAGACAGCAGAGCCGCATGGAGCAGCCGAGCTACAACACTCCACAGCGAAGACAAGTAGATCATCAACAGAGACACATGGACCCACCACAGACGCGTCACTACAGAGATATAGAGTCAGCGCCAAAACAAAATAGGCCATAATTCATGGCAATGGCGGATAGTGGAGGAACACACGGCCAAACGTATCACGAGGAAACCGAAGTCGACACGAGACCCAGTCCAGCTCCGAGGACGAAACGCGACAATATTCAAACGCATATACATAACAGCGATGGCCTGCAGATACGAACCCTAGGCTGGATTATTGTTGAAGGTGCGGGCGTATTGAAGTTCGTACGCCAGTATGTTGTCCGTCGGGAAACGGACACCGGCGTCCGCCACCGAGAGGGGAGCGGAAGCTGAACAGGACAGCACCAAGACGCTAATCGGCAGCATGCAGGACTAGGCAGCGCAGTTAACAGCGGTCGTATAGATCGGCAACTGTCAACAAGGCTACGATAGGTACAGGGGCCACGAGTAGTTTCGTTAGCGAGAAGCTAGCTCGTGGACTGTTCGCCTTAGGCCGACGATGCGCAACTGCACGGCGAGTCCGTATGGCAGATGGCCGAAATAGCGGTGTCCGGGAACAAGTAGAGGTGAATATCCGGCTCGGACGGAGTAACATGGATATCGCTCTACTTATACTCCCCGGAATCATAGACGATTTGGTTCTCGGATGGGATTTTCTGTCTGGCATGGGCACGGTCATCAGGAGGAGAGACTGTCCTTAGCAAAGACAGTCATACCACAAGTACATCCGGACGCAGAAATCGATGCATTCTTGCAACGAGAATTGGCGGCATTTGAGGGCATAAAGGGAACATCGCCCATAAAGGAGCATCGTATAGTTATGAGTGACAACCGACCAATTAAACAGCGATACTTCTCTAAGAACCCCAAGATGCAAACAGAAATCAACAAACAAATGGATGAACTGCTAGCCAAAGGATGCATCGAGCCATCAAAAATCCCACACAGCGCACCAATAGAGATGGTGAGGAAAAAACGGATAAATGGCGCCTCTGAATGGACTTTAGGCGATTGAACGCCAAGTACGTAAGAGAAGCATACCCTCTACCAAGAGTACACTATATCCTAGACCAGCTGAGAGAGGCTCTGTTCATCACGAGTTTGGACCTCAAGGATGGCTAATGGCACATCCCGATGGAGAAAGAGAGTCGGGCGAAGACGGGACTGTTTCAATGGAAAGTAATGCCATTCGGACTCCATTCGGCAACAGCCATGTTCCAGAGAGCCCTCGACCGCGTGATTGGACCCGAAATAATGCCACATACATTCGCATACTTGGATGACATCATAGTGATCGGGAAAACCTGCGAGGAACACATGGACAATTTAAGAGAAGTGTTCCGATGGCTGAGAGCAGCGAATCTGAGAATCAACGTGGAGAAGTGCGACTTCTTCAAACAAGAGTTGAAATACCTCGGTCACCATATCACGGAAGATGGAATCCGCACTGACCCCGAGAAAGTAGGTGTACATCCGCTAAACGCACTGTTGAAAAAAGGCACAAAATGGGAATGGACCGCAGAGAATCAGGAAGCTTTCGAAAATGTGAAGTCAAAGCTGACACAATCACCTGTGTTGGCATGCCCAGATTTCTCAAGGCCAGACATTCAGGACACATGCTCATCCAGATACCTGAAGAGCCGTGGAGCACGGTAGGTGCGGATTTCGTGGCACCATTATCGAGGTCCACACATGGAAACACGATGCTGTTGGTACAACAGCAGCACTGCAAAAGACCATCAGGGAGAGGATTCTGGCACGGTTCGGAGTGCCCAAGGTGTTGATAAGCGACAACGGCACACAATTCACCATCAGGGCGTTCGAAAAGTTCCTGGAAGACACGGGGTTAAACACCAATTTACTGCGCTCTACACGCCGCAAGGAGACCCCACAGAACGAGCAAATCGCACCATGAAAACGATGATCGCGCAATTCACAAAGAACAGCCAACGACGTTGGGATGAGGCGTTACCCGAGCTGACACTGGCAGTCAACAACAGAGTCTCGAGCACTACCGCGTATAGTGCTGCCTTCATCACACAAGGTCGGGAACCGCGGCTGCCGAAAGCGTTGTTCGACAAAGTGGCAATCGGTACGGGTCAGGTAGTCCAAAAGCCGAGCGAAAAGGAAAATAAGTTGAAAGACATTTTCGAAATTGTTCGAAATTGGAAAAGGCCTCTAAAGACCAGGCAAGGCACTACAACCTACGTCGTAGACAATGGAGCCCCAAAATCGGAGATAGGGTGTGGGTGAAATTACACTACCTATCGAGTGCGGCGGAGGGATTCGCAGCCAAACTAGCACCGCGATACTGCGACCCGTACCAAATCGTGGATTTCACGTCACAGGTGATTTGCAAACTAAGGAGCCCGGCAGACAAACGAATACGAACAGCACATGTGGGCGACTTGAAGCCACACAACAAGGAGACGGGTGAGTCCACAAATCCCTAAAAGTAAAAAATGGGGAAATAAGTGTGACTCCAAAAAAAGAAATTGAACTCACACCTAAATATAACAAAAAAAATAAATATACATTTGTATATAATAAAAATAAACGCCCAACAGGCAAAGATAAAAATAAATAAAAAGAAAGGGTATCCAAAGGACTTATGCACCCATATTTAAAAAAAAAATATAATAATAATAAATAAATATATATGTATATATAGTGGCATATTCATATGTCAACGCCACACAAACAACACCACACAGAAATAGTGCAAGGCCCCGCTTCACCGCCCAGAAATAGTGCAATGCCCCGTTTCACCGTACAAGTTCGCAGCGCAATGCCCCGTTTCACCGAAGGAGTTCGCAGTGCAAGGCTCCGTTTCACCGCACCGCACGCAAATGCGAGGTTTCCTTACAGATTAAACAACTAGCATAAGGAGAGTTACGTTTTGTACATCAAACAGAGCAGACGTGTTAATAAATAGAGATTTATTTTGTACGCCAAACCGAGAACGTGTTTTTTAAAAATAAAGAATTGCATATTTTCCTTAAAACCGTTGTCGGACTTTCAATTAGTGTATTCACAACTCTCAAAAACAGGCGCAGCCGATAGGATCCACAAATTCATAATTGGCACAGCAGGTACAACTCCCAAATATATAATACAGGCGCAGCCGATAGGATCCACAAATTCATAATTGGCGCCGCTGGTACAACTCCCAAATATATAATTATATATATATAGTGACATATCCAGATCACGCAGATCTCTCATGTCCACAATCACTCCAACAACGCCAACGCCCACGCCACATAAACAATGCCAACGCATGCAACCACGCCAACGCCCGCCTCATAAACATAAACATAAACAGTAGCATACATAACGCCACGCGCAGATCCCTTTTGCAACATCAGCAAATTTCATCAATAACAAACCCAACTGAAGCCAGCGATCATAACGCCATACGCCTTCACCAGAATATTCTAACAATAACAAACCCCACTGGAGCCAGCGATCACAACGCCAAACGCCTTCGTCAGCAGATTCTAACATAAGCAATTTTACTTTAAACAAAAACCCTTCAATAAGCCAATCTTGAAATAAGACGCAAATGCGAGCTTTCTTTATCGATTAAGCCAGTAGCATAAGAGAGTTACATTTTGTACACCAAACTGAACAGACGCGTTTTGATGGATAAAGAATTATATTTTTTTAATCAAATACCGTAATCAGACATTCAATTATATACATATAAATAAAACAAAAACAATAAGGAGAATAACAAAAATAAATATAAATGTTAATTGGAGCCCTAAGGCGGATCCAAAACAGATGAACAGCCCTGAACGCGGCGAATGTTCAGAGAAGAACACGCCACTCCAATTGCAGTGGAAAAGTACCAAAGATCACGCCACCAAGGCGATCACGTGATCTGTGGTACAGTCACGAACAAGAACAATGTTCGCATTATCGAGAGCGGCCACTGATAACGTTTGGTACAGTCGCGAGCAATAACAATGCTCGCACGCCAGAGACCGCCTAAAACGTTCGCTCGTCACGAACAACAACAATGCTCGTATTAGCGAGAGCGCAATCGGAGCGACCGCCAACTGCATTTTGTCACACTAGTGTCGAGGCGTGTGCAAAACCAAAGTAAATCCGATAGCAACTGCACTGGTGCGGTTGTGTGACCAACAAAACCATGTTGTTTAGTCACCAACACTAGTGCAGTTGCATGTATACAAAAACTCCGTTGGTTAGCCACGTTGGTTAGCCACGAGGCGATGGAGCCTCCGAACCCCGCGGTAGCAGAGGATGTTCCGCCGCGCGGTCGGCGCTACCCAAGCGACCTCAACGACATCGACCCGGAGTGGTTGAAGAAACTCTTCCCGGAGCTGCCACCGAACACCGCACGGGACGAATCCGGCGTGCGGTTCGCGGGGCCACGACCACGTGCGGACTCGGCTAACTCAATCGAGCGTGCACCGGCGGACGTCGACGCGGGAGCCGAAGAGGGAGAGGCGTGGGACACCAGCGACGAAGGAGACGTCGAGCCCTACGCTCTCTACCTCGACTCGGATACCGGCGAGTTCCTCGGGGAAGAGTCGACGGACGATGGCAAAGAGGAGGATGACGAGTCGTCGATTGAGTGCGCAGACACCACGCACTGCGTGCCCTCCAGGCCTCGGGTCGCCGACTCCTTCATCGGTACCAACAACGTTACCACGACGCCGGAGCCACCAACCAATCCGGACGATGAGGTCATCCTCATCTCGTGGGACGAGGAGGATGAGTGTCCACACCCCTCCAAGCCATTAACCAATCCGGACGATGAGGACACAATGCCTTTCGTGCCCAGGGCGCGAACCGTGGCCTGAGATGGTCACGGAGGCCATAGACAGACGCCCGGGTCCCAGCGGACGGGCATCCTGGCTAATGTGGCACGCACGACGCCGCTACAGGATAAAAGAGTCGATGAGGTATGGGACACGGGTGTTCCAACACCAAGCCCAACAATGAAAACTGGAAAAGAAATAATAACAATAATAAAAAAAGCTAAAAAAAAAAAAAAAGTTTATAACCTAAAAAAGGGGAAAGTGCTGAGGTACGGGACAGAATTCCAGGTGGAGCTTAGCGGAACACTGGATATGATGCGTCGACAATTCGAAGAGTGGGTGGACACTCACGAATCCAGACTTCCACACAGCACAAGGATACAAGAATTGGCGGCAATTCATGGCAAATGTTCGCCGGCGAGGGAAAGCGTACAAGCTGCAGATGCAAGAGAAGCGACGAACATAGATTTCGCGTATTTGAGCATACCGGCAACAAGCGCAGCAGCGCGCGCGCTACACAGTCACCAGTCAATATGGGCAGCATCCATACCACAGTCAACAAGGAGAGTCCACACGCGAACAAACGGCGCCGACTATGTCCCAAGAATACCCGAGGGTAGAGAAACAAGTCCGGGAGTGGAACTTTCGCTTTGACGGCACCACGAAGCCGTTAGAATTTTTGTAGCAAGTCGAGTGGTCAGCCGATACGTATGGCCTCAACCTGGATCTGGTTCCCAGAGCCAAGCCTGAATTACTGCAGGGAAATCCACAAAAACAGCCTTCCAGACATGCGAGCGTACGCCAGGCCAGGTCAATTCCAAAACTTGGCGGAGTTGATGCATTTGGCAACCGCGTTTGAGGAGCTCGAGGCGGATAGGGAAAATCTGAGACAGCAGAGCCGCATGGAGCAGCCGAGTTATAACACTCCACAGCGAATGCAAACAGAGCCGCAACAGAGACGCATGGAGCAGCCGTGTTATAACACTACACAGCGACTGCAAATAGAGCCTCATCAGAGACGCATGGAGCAGCCGAGCTACAACACTCCACAGCGAAGACAAGTAGATCATCAACCGGGCCACATGGACCCACCACAGACGCGTCACTACAGAGCTATAGAGCCAGCGCCAAGACAAAACTGGCCAAGATTCATGGCAATGGTGGACCACACGGCCAAACGTATCACGAGGAAACCGAAGTCGACAGGAGACCCAGGCCAGCCCCGAGGACGAGACGCGTCAATATTCAAACGCATATTCATAACAGCGATGGCCTGCAGATACGAACCCTAGGCTGGATTATTGTTGAAGGTGCGGGCGTATTGAAGTTCGTACGCCAGTATGTTGTCCGTCGGGAAACGGACACCGGCGTCCGCCACCGAGAGGGGAGCGGAAGGTGAACAGGACAGCCCCAAGACGCTAATCGGCAGCCTGCAGGACGAAGGAGCGCAGTTGACAGCGGTCGTAGAGATCGGCAACTGTCAATACAAGGCTACGATCGATCGTGGACTGTTCGACGTATGCCGACAATGCGCAACCGAACGGTGAGTCCGCATGTCAAATGAATATCCGGCTCGGACGGAGCAACATGAATATTGCTCTACTGATACTCCCTGGAGTCATAGACGACTTAGTTCGCGGATGGGATTTTCATCATGAGGAGAGACTGTCCGTGGCAAAGACAGTCATAACACCAGTACGTCCGGACGCAGAAATCGATCCATTCTTGCAAGGGGAATTGGCGGCATTTGAGGGCATAAAAGGAACATCACCAATAACGGAGCATCAAATTGTAATGTGCGGCGATCGGCCCAAAAACCAGCGCTACTTCCCTAGGAATCCCAAGATGCAGGCCGAAATGAACAAACAAGTTGATGAACTACTGGCCAAGGGATGCATCGACTCATCGACTCAAGCCCACACAGCGCACCAATAGTGATGGTGAGGAAAAAAACGGGGAAATTGCGCCTCTGCGTGGACTTTAGGCAATTGAACGCCAAGTCCGTAAAAGACGCATACCCTATGCCAAGAGTACACCATATCCTGGACCAGCTGAGAGAGGCTGGGTTCATCACGAGTTTGGACCTCAAGAATGGCTAAGAAAGTCGAGCGAAGACGGAATTCACAGTCCCAGGGAAAGGACTGTTTCAATAGAAAGTAATGCCATTCGGACTCCATTCGGCACCAGCCATGTTCCAGAGAGCCCTCGACCGCGTGATTGGACCCGAAATGATGCCACATGCATTCGTATACTTGGATGTAATCATAGTGATCAAGAAAACATGCGAGGAACACATGGACAATTTAAGAGAAGTGTTCCGACGGCTGAGAGCAGCGAATCTGAGGATTCTTCTTCAAAATGGGAAACACACCGTCACCGTGCAGTGCAGTTGGCAGGAGGACGTCCAAGTGCCACCAGAATGGCAGTTGGAAGAGGAGACATCCACGGTCCGGCACACACAACAACCGGTGCCACGGCCAGGCACCAAGCGGCAAGAAACGCCACCACCAACACCGCCGGTGTACACCCGACCGATCTCTCATCGCCAGATCTCTTGCCCGGAGACAACGCTCCGGCCGCCGCAAACAATTTTGGAGCGACAACAGGCCACTCCAGACACGGACGCAGGATGGAGGGAATTACCCCCGGCGGAGTGGCTTGAGATGGTCACGGAGGCCATAGACGGACATCCTGGCTAATGTGGCACGAGGGACGCCGCTATAGGATAAAAGAGTCGGTGAGGTATGGGAAACTGGTGTTCCAACACCAAGCCCAACAATGAAAACAGGAAAAGAAATAATAATAATAATAATAATAAAAAAATGAAAAAGAAAAAATAATAATAATAATAAATCATATAACCACAGCGCGATAAAACGTTGACCGGCAGCTCAAAACTATGCGCAGCCACACGCTGACGCACGGAAAGGGCAACGAAACCTTGGCCCAGACGCCGTTGGATAATGGAAGTCTTCCACTGTCGAAGAAAGGGGCGAGTGTGAGGAGCCATTTAGCCTCAGCAAATAAATGTATACAAAATATACATTTCTGCTATATGCTCCCCTCATAGTAACTGTAAATCAGACCGAAGTCCGGCCCTGATTGCAGTTGCGGCGAATTCGCTCTCTTTCGCCCTCTCTCTCTATCACGCAGGTTGTCAGACATATAAGCATGTCTGACACAAATATCCATTGGGACATGTGCTGTTATAGTGTGAGGAGTTTGGCGAGTGCAATATCGCCATCCATACTCGTACTAACGGCAGTCACGCACGCACGCTGTCTAAACACAGGATTTTCAATCACTTATTTTCACCTAGTTGGCACGGATTTGCCTGTCACTACGCTCAAGCGTGACAAGGATTCCACCTCTCACCCGATTTCCAATTTCCTGCATTGTCCTTCGGCGTGGTGTTAATCCTTCGGCGCTCCTTGCTTGTGTGTCGTCCTGTTTAACACACATGATTGCGCTTCTCCACGTTGTTCTTGCGTTTTCACTTGGGTTTCACTTTTCTGCTCTCGTTTTGGGCAGAGTTTCCGCTTCTGTTATCACTTTCAAATTGACTGACTGGTGGAGGTGTTGGGTTTTGTTCGTCATTATATACCCTTTTGTGAGGGTGTGTGCGCTCGCGTCACTTATCCCTTGGGTTGGCATTCTATCGGCCGATGAACGTCTCGACACTAGTGTGCGTGACTAACGAACGGTATCCTGGCGTACAAGTACCTGTACTAGTGTTGGTGACTAACCAACGGTGCAACGGTGCCAAAGCGGAGAGCGAAACGTTTTCAGCGGTCGCTGTGCTTGCGTTCTCAATAGTGCAACCATTGTTGCTATGTCAGTGGTAAGCATAACGCTTTCGGCGGTCTCTGCACTTTGATTCTATCGAACGCTGGAGTGGGTCATAGCCATTCTCTCTCTCAGCATTAGCTGTTGTTCACTTTTACAGCAATCGGCGTGTGCTCTCTGCACATTGTTCAGGGCTATTCACGATTTAATATTTATATTTCTTTTGTTGTTTTTATTATTTTTTTTTTTTTTGTTTTAATTATTGTTATGTTTTAGGTGTATAAGTGTGAGTCCAATTTTAGTTTTTGGAGTCACTCTTATCTTCCCCCCTTTTTAATTTTGGAGATCTGGGAACTCACCCGTCGCCTTGCTGTGTGGCTTCAAGTCGCTCACGTGTGCCGTCCGTATCCGCTTGTCTGCCGAGCTCCTCAGCTTGCAGATCACCGGTGACTTGAAATCTATGATTTGGTACGGGCCGCCGTATCTCGGTGCAAGCTTGGCTGCGAATCCCTCCGCCGCATTCGATAGATGGTGTAATTTCACCCACACTCTATCTCCGATTTTGGGGCTCCATTGCCTGCGACGAAGGTTGTAGTGCCTTGCCTGATCTTGAGAGGCCTTTTCTAAGCTTCGCCGAACAATTTCGAAAATGTCTTTCAGCTTATTTTCATTTTCGTTCGGCGTTTGGCTTACTTGACCCGTACCGATTGCCACTTCATCAAACAAAGCTTTCGGCAGCCTCGGCTCCCGGCCCTGTGTGATGAAGGCAGCGCTGTATCCTGTCGTGCTCGAGACGCTGGTGTTGACTGCCAGTGTCAGCTCCGGTAACGCCTCATCCCAGCGTCGTTGGTTGTTCTTTGCGAACTGGGCGATCATTGTTTTCACCGTCCGGTTAGCTCGTTCCGTTGGGTTCTCCTGTGGCGTGTACGGCGCAGTGAACTGATGCTTAATTCCCATCTCCTCGAGGAAATTTTTAAACGCCCTGCTGGTAAATTGTGTGCCGTTGTCCGTTATTAACACCTTTGGCACTCCGAACCGTGCCAGAATCCTCTCCCTGAAGGCCTTTTGCAGCGCTGCCGTTGTAGCGCTTCTAAGTGGCACCATTTCGGTCCACTTCGAGAAGCGGTCTACAAATACCAACAGCATCGTGTTCCCATGGGTGGACCTCGGTAATGGTCCCACGAAGTCCGCACATACCGTGCTCCACGGCTCTTCAGGTATCTGGGTTAACATATGGCCTGCCGCGGCCAATTGACTTGGCTTATATTGTTGGCATATTTCACACTGTTGAACATATGCTCTCACGTCTCGGTATAAGCCTGGCCAATAGTAGCGCGCTGCTACTCGGGCTATTGTTTTCCTACTACCCGTGTGTCCTGCGGCGGCGGTGTTGTGGTTCTCGCTTAGAACCTGTGTGCCGGCTTTAGGCCGTTCCAGCTCGATGGGGATGTGCCGAAAGTTTCCAGATTCCTCCATATAGTCTGGAAACTTTCTGGGATTTTTTGTTATGGCCGTTCGCATCTTTTGGATCCAGAGGCAGTCTTTATTCGCTTGGTCCATTGCGTCTTCCACAGTTGAGACTCTCAGGCATGTCTCCTTCAGAGGTTGTCGGGATAGGGCATCTGCCACAACATTCAGGTTTCCTTTCCTGTATTTGATGTCGAAATCAAATTGTTGCAGCTCCAGTGCCCATCGCGCAATCCTGCCTGAGGGGCTTTCGATGGAGTTGAGCCACTTCAGCGCCATATGATCCGTGATGACGGTGAAGTGGTATCCTTCCAAGTAAGGTCGCAGCTTCCTTATGCCCCAGATTATTGCAAGGCACTCCTTTTCGGTCGCAGAGTAGTTGCGCTCCGCACCATTTAAGGATCTGCTTGCATACGATATGACCCGTTCACCCTCCTCTGAGTTTTGGGTCAATATCGCTCCCAAGCCATAATTGCTAGCATCCGTCTGCAAGCAAAATGGCCTTGAGAAATCTGGGCATGCCAACACAGGTGATTGTGTCAGCTTTGACTTCACATTTTCGAAGGCTTCCTGATGCTCTCCGGTCCATTCCCATTTCGTGCCTTTTTTTAGTAGTGTGTTTAGCGGATGTACAGTAGTGGCGAAATCTGGTACGAAACGCCTGTACCAGGATGCCACTCCCAAGTATTGCCGTAGTTCTTTCACGTTTCCAGGGGGCCTCAGTTCGGCGATAGCAGCTACTTTCTCGGGGTCAGTGCGGATTCCATCTTCCGTGACGTGGTGACCGAGGTATTTCAACTCTTGTTTGAAGAAGTCGCACTTCTCCACGTTGATTCTCAGATTCGCTGCTCTCAGCCGTCGGAACACTTCTCTTAAATTGTCCATGTGTTCCTCGCGTGTTTTCCCGATCACAATGATGTCGTCCAGGTATGCGAATGCATGTGGCATCATTTCGGGTCCAATCACGCGGTCGAGGGCTCTCTGGAACGTAGCTGGTGCCGAATGGAGTCCAAATGGCATTACCTTCCATTGAAACAGTCCTTTTCCTGGGACTGTGAATGCCGTCTTCGCCCGACTCTCTTTCTCCATCGGGATCTGCCAGTAGCCATCCTTGAGGTCCAAACTCGTGATGAACCGAGCCTCTCTCAGCTGGTCCAGGATATGGTGTACTCTTGGCAGAGGGTATGCGTCTTTTACGGACTTGGCGTTCAATTGCCTAAAGTCCACGCAGAGGCGCCATTTCCCCGTTTTCTTCCGTACCATCACTATTGGTGCGCTGTGCGGGCTTTTTGATGGCTCGATGCATCCTTTGGCTAGCAGTTCATCCACTTGTTTGTTGATTTCTGCTTGCATCTTGGGGTTCTTAGGAAAGTATCGCTGTTTGATTGGTCGGTCGTCACTCATGACAATGCGATGCTCAGTAATGGGCGATGTTCCCTTTATGACCTCAAATGCCGCCAATTCTCGTCGTAAGAATGCATCGATTTCTGCGTCCGGATGTATTGGTGGTATGGCTGTCTTTGCCAGGTATACTTATCGTCAATCCGACGCAATCCAAAACCGTTCCCATGGCCGACTGAAAATCCCATCCGAGAACCAAGTCGTTTATGATTCCGGAGAGTATAAGTAGAGCAATATCCATGTTGCTCCGTACGAGCCGGATGTTCACCTCTACTTGTTCCTGGACTCCGCTGTTTCGGCCATCTGCCATGCGGACTCGCCGTTCAGTTGCGCATCGTCGGCCTACGTCGAACAGTCCACGAGCTCGCTTCTCGCTAACGAAACTACTCGTGGCTCCTGCATCGATCGTAGCCTTGTATTGACAGTCGCCGATCTCCACGACCGCTGTCAAATGCGCTCCCGAGTCCTGCAGGCTGCCGATTAGCGTCTTGGGGCTGTCCTGTTCGGCTCCCGCTCGCCCCTCGCTGGCGGACGCCGGTGTTCGTTTCCCGACCGACAACACATGACGTCCGCACATCCACAATAATCCATCATGCGATTCGTACGCTCTCTCGCGCAGTGTCCTTCCTGGCCGGAAAATAATGCAGGCCATCGCTGGGTTAATAATATGTGTTTGTGTGTTGTCGCGTCTCGTCCTCGGGGCTGGTCTTATGTCTCGAGTCTGCTTCGTCTGTATACTTGGCTGTATGTTCCTCCACTGTCCATTATAGCCATGAATCTTGGCCTGTCCGGTAACTTCGTCCCTCAAGTTCTCAAAGTAGTCCCTCGGCAAGAAATATTCTTGAAAACTCTGGACGAATGTTACCCATGTCGTCCAGTGCTGATTGTTGGCTACATACCATTTCAGAGCCATTCCCTGTAGTAGTTCAGGCATGGCTCTGGGAACCAGATTCAAGTTGAGTCCATATGTATCCGCAGACCACTCGACTTGTTCCAAGAATTCTAAAGGCTCCGTGGTGCCGTCGAAGCGAAAGTTCCACTCCCGAACTTGTTTCGCTACCCTCGGGTATTCTTGAGACATAGTCGTCGCCGTGTGGTCGCTTATGGACACTCTCCTTGATGGCTGTGGTGCGGGTGTTCCCCATACTGTGTGGCTGGTGTCTCGCGCGCGCGCTGCTGCGCTGATTGCTGGTATACTCAATTGTACGAAGTCAATGTTCGTTGCTCCTCTTGCGTCCGGAACTTGACCGATTTCTTTGGCCGGTGAATATTTGCCATGAATCGCTGCCAATTCCGCAATCCGCGTGCTGTATGGGAGTCTGGATTCGTGAGTGTCTACCCACTCTCCGAATTGTCGACGCATAACGTCCAGTGTGCCACTCAGCTCCACTTGGAATTCTTCTCCATACTTCAGCACTTCATCCTTTTTCAGGTTGTAAACCCACGCGCGAACCATTTTTGTGTCAATATATGTAATGTGTGTTTATCAATTATCGCAACCACCAAAGTTGGGCGCCAGTTGTAACGGACCGTTTTGCTCTGCCGGGCTAAACTCAGTCGAGCTGTGGGTCCGTGCAACAAATTTATAATTTGGTTGCGTTTGCGCTAATTGATAACACGTATTTGATATATTATTGCACAATGGTTTTCTTTATTTTATTCTTCGCTCGTACAGATTTGTGTTTGTACCGCGGGGTGACGACGGTCCACTGAAGCCCCTGGTCAGCTTTGAAGCGTGCACCTGTTCGCAAGAGTTTGCTCAGTTCCGCACACTAGGTAAATTGTGGCTGCCTGCCCGACAGCGATATCGTACGGCACCAGGATTCACTGAACGCTGTCACACGTTATCACATTTCACCTAGTTGGCACGGATTTGCCTGTCGCTACGCTCAAGCGTGGCAAGGATTTCACCTCTCACCCGATTTCAGGACTCCAATGTCCTGTGTGTCCTTCGGTGGTGTTGATCCTTCGGCGCTCCTTGCTTGTGTGTCGTCCTGTTTAACACACATGATTACGCTTCTCCACGTTGTTCTTGCGTTTTCACTTGGGTTTCACTTTTCTGCTCTCGTTTTGGGCAGAGTTTCCGCTTCTATTATCACTTTCAAATTGACTGACTGACTCTCGAATTGATTGACTCTTGAAAATGACTGACTCTTGAAAATGACTGAATTTTGTTGTGTGCTGCGACGCCCTTTTTATAGGCCTGCGTCACAGCCTTTTGTCGCGACTGTACCAAAGATCACGTGATCGGTGGCGTGATCGTTGGTAATTTTCGAAAGAGAGCGAATTCGCCGCAATTGCAATCAGGGTCGGATTTCGGTCTGATATGCAGTTACTGTGAGGGGCGCATATAGCATAAATGTATATTTGTGTACATTTAATTGCCAAAGCTATATGGCTCCTCACAGTTTCTAAATAATAATAAACATATTTTGTTTGTATAGATGGAAGTATTCAGCACATAAACTGACTACTAAAAGTCGTCGCAACTAGCACTTGAACTAGTTGGACTGCGGAGAGTGTTGTCCCTCGTTGCGCACAGTAAATGCGATGGTAGAAATGAATGAAGACCTGACGATATTGAGGCTATGAAGAACACTGACTTTATTGAGTAAAAATGCATTGCTTATATACAGAATTCTTTGACGATAATGTTTGCTTAGGACTAGTTATGCTATTTACGAATTTACCTAAACAATCAATAGTTATCTATGGGTCATGTCTTAATATTATCTTATTTACGACGCTGCCTGTGATACTATCTGCTAACTGCAGGCCGCTCGACAGATGGAGTGAAATATAACCCATGGATTGGGTGTATCTTATTTGCTGTGTATCTGCGCTATCTGCAGCGTACTCACAAATGGCTTATGATTAAATAAGTGTTAATTTATATGAACCTAAATATATTTAATTATAAATGTAAAATTTTTTTCATTATTCATTTTACCCATTGGATTTACAATACACTTAGATTTAAGTTTATAAGAAAATCTAATACAACTCGAGCGTTTCTTAAGGCACATACACCTTTATTTGAATGTGACCCACAGTCGGAGAAAACATTAAATTTTAGCTCATCTAATCGTGGACATCCAAATTCTTCAATGTTCATTACACACGTCCTTAGATATTTTCAAGAAACTTTTTCTTTATATCTCCCTTCGTGATTACTCTCATATTATTAACAAGCTCACGAAGATAATTTCTGACTTTTAAAAAGCTTTTATTTCCATCATTCCAACAGAGGTTGTGTTGATTTCTAGTTAACCATATTGCCGTTTTACGGGCCTTCTTAGTTAATCTGAGAAAATCATATGGTGGTTTTATAAGGTAATGAACGTCTTGGTAATATCCATTCGTAAAAACTAGTCCAATTTCTTTTAATATAAAATAGTTGTTATTTCCATAAAATCCTTGAATGTCGACAACTACTTGATTCTCCATCAAATTTATTTAAACGATGCGCTGAACTAATCCCGTTAATGGTGAATACTCAACTAACCGATCATGCATAAGTAGACAATATACTTTAGTGTTCTCTAACACTGGCACTAGCCAACTCGATTGAATCTCTGATATCGATCGGACCAGTTTTTACACTCTCATTCTGATGTGTTAGATCTATAACAACAATTGGTGCTTTTTCTTTGAATTCCTTAGGTGTTAACAACGGTTCAGACTGCTTCATATAGTAACTTGCTTGAAAATTTGTATACATATCGTACAAACTTGCAAATCGATCACGATTAAAATTTATATTCATATCATCATAGGGATACGTCTCAGAGTTCAAGTACACTTTCAAGTTTCGCAAATGATTTTGAATCAATTTATTATCTAGTTTAAAGGCTATTATAGCAAAACGAGGGCGTTCTCTATTGGCTGCAAGCTTAACATTCCATACATGATGAGTACCCTCTGCTAGTGTTGGATTGAGGTAACAATCCCAACTGCGGAATGCTAGCGATAGTGAGCCTCCATTTTTTGTTATGTTTAACATTAGTAATTTCTTCTCATCACTGAGAGTAATATGTGGTACTTTCCATGTAATATTAGATATATTTCATTTATACTCATTACTTTCAATTTTACTATGATATACATCATCAATATTTTTAGATATGAGTAGAATTAGTTCATGTTTACAATTTAGTAAGACTTTGTTATAGTCTTCACAAAATCCAAGCAGGGTTTTAAGAGGAATAGATAAATTAAAATATCCATCATTTGCCAGTTGTTTTTCGTTTCCATTAAACCAAACAGAATTCTCAAGCATACGACTTTCAGGCTTATTCAAGGAAATATAGTTTTTTATAGTTGATGAAGTGCCAACAAACCTAGTTCGATCAATTTCAATTCCATTTAACTCATATCGAACCTCATCAAAAAGATAGCTCATGCAATTGTTTTTTAGTTTACCACCTCCAGTAGGCGTGTTGTTAGCCAAAGAAATCACGCCCTCAATATTAATAAAACTCTCGCTCGGTAACACATATAAGTCCTGATTTTGGATTGTGATTCTAACTTCATCATTACTCTTAAATGACTGGAGATAGGGAGAGTAGCTATGATATTCTTTTTTGGTTATACTCTCATCCGAATAGGGTTTCTCTCGAACAGCTAACAAATTACTCATTGTTCTCTTATTTTTAGGCCCAATGACTTTAAAAACAATCTGTTCTCTGTTGTGAGTTTTGTTCTTAACGATCTTCTTTCTTCTGCAGTATAACTCAAAGTGTTTGATTATGGGGGATAACACACGTTTTTATTATAAATTATCATTTTCGATGTCTTAAATGTAAGCGAAGTGTAACACTTTCATTACGTAAATTAACTAAATGACCGTCCTGATCGACAATCCGTATTATTAATGAGTGTATCTCCCTAGTGTTCACTGGGAAATAAATAAGATTGTGGGGCTTCTCACTCATTTTATAGCCTGGAGGAACATTTAAAGCAAACTCATGCAATACATGGCTTGATTCTGCATTAACATACGATCCGCTTACAATATTACATTCTATCCGAATTGTATTTACTTTTAAAATATCCACAGGCTGGTCTGAGATGTCAATAGAATTCGGGTTTAATATCTTTTTATTAAACCCAAATAATTGACCAATTGTAGTCCTTTTATTAAAATATATAGCTTGTTCCTTAGTTGAAATTATTACTTGAAGCGTATTGTTACTTTCGATAATAGGATGTTTTAATTGTTTGATTCTTTTTCCTCCATTTCCTCAATAATAATATTACTTATATCACTAAGCTCGTATGATCCAACAGGTATCTCAAAAACATGTTCTCCAATATGAAATAAATTATTATCATAATCAACATTTGGAATTGAGTTATACATGTGGAAATCAATGAGTGCACACTCATAATTTCCCTCCAATTCAATGGGTGGATGATAGTTTGCAATTAAAATTGAGCTGTTGCCCGTCAAAGTAAGAGTTGTTGTCATTTCGATCGATTATTTTCAAGTGAAATAATAATTAGAATTTCCCATATTATATCTCAGATTCTAATAAAATCAGCGAATCCCCGTCTATAGCGTCCATTTTCTAGAGGATCATCTTTACTTATTAGTAAGAAACCATAATTTTCCTTCCAACAAAATTGACAAATGTTCTTAAATTCATCAAATTTCATATCTACGCCTACATGATCTTGGTATACATGTTTCATATTTAGTTCATCTTGTTTGAACATTATTATTAGGTTTGCATTATCACGAATAAGATGTTTAGGGATGCGTGTATACGTTTGACATAAATAAAACGCATCAATATTATTATGTCGTCCCATATAGAAGTATGCACGAATATTATTTTGTTTTTCACATGCTACATCATCAAAAATCATTATTGAGTTCTTTTTAGCTTTGCTTGGTGCTAGAACACTTTCATTTTCTGAGAATGTGAAATATCCCATTCCTTTTTTTGGGCTCACGAGTGCTTTCAAATATTCATATTTCGGTTGTTGTAAAGACTTTGAATATAAATAAATATTTTCAAACTTTATTCCATTCGGACTTTCAATCAATCTAATCATTACATTCGTTTTCCCACAATTTGAAGGTCCAACAATTAAGGCTCTAATTGAATTGGGTAATAATCTGCTATGTCTAACTTGTTTGTTTTCCCCGTTTTTAAAATCGATATTCCTCACTTCTATGTTCGTTTTTTGTTTTATTAATCTCATATCTGATATTGTTTTCTCAACAGATCATTACTCTCTTATAAGACTTTGAAGAATAAACATCTATTAAAATGGTAATGCGCTTTTATAAAACAACTAGTAGCAGAACAAAGCTCTATCGAGGTAGAGGTCTTATTAATAAAATAATCAACTCACTCCCGCAATTACGCGTGCGTACGTGATTGAGTTTTCTTAAGGAGGAGATTGTGAGCAAGGCGTGTAACCTGTAACCTGTATGCTAGAATGTAGAGGAAGATCGGTTGACAGATAGCACACAGGTGTGCACGAAATTGTTTTGTTTTGATTTTTTTTAAGGGAGGGTTCATTAATCAGTGGAAAATTATTTTTGCTTTTTTTTTCACCTTCATTGTCATTGGTTAGAACTCGCAGGACACCTCCCACCTGAGTGGGTATTATTGACCTGAAGTGTTGATAAACAGGTACTTCGCACTTATGTTTGACACGTGCTGCTACCTTTTGTGTGTGTTTGTTTTCGGTTCCCTCCCTCTTTTTACTATGCGTCCTGGTTGAGTGACCCTCCTTATGATGATTTCATTAGAATTTGAAAAATAGCCTGCTGTGTTTTGTATACCTTCATACCTAGGTTCATAGAGTTCATTATGTTTAAATAAAAGAATCTTTTTTGTGCCCACCTATGTTCGAGCTGGTATTTGATATTTTGCACATATATTTTATGTTAATTTCCTTTTATTATTATTATTATATTTATGTACAGTTAATTATTTATATTTAATGTGTTGATGCTTTTACGCGCGCTTGATCGACGAACAACCGTGACAGATCAGTTTCGAAACGAGAGTGTGTGAAGTGCAAGCTTGCATGGTGAGAGCCAAACCAAAAGTTCGCGATGTGCAAGCTTGCATGGTGAGAGTCAAACCAAAAGTTCGCGATGTGCAAGCTTGCATGGTGAGAGTCAAACCAAAAGTTGCTGCTGCCTCCGACATGCTCCCCCCGTTGGAAGTGCTAGGGTTCCAACCGATTTGGTCTCAAGGGGCAGAACAGCGATCTTGCCAACGGCTCTTTTGACGATGCCAGCTGCAGTTTTGATTATTGCAACCCGCGAGACACCGTCCTTTCCAGTAATGGTGCTCTCGACCCGGCCAAGACGCCATTGCAGGGGTGGCACGTTGTCGTCCTTCAGGACCACGATTGAATTTATCATCAGGTTAGGCATTGATGAGCGCCATTTTGAACGTTCCTGAAGTAAGGATAAGTAGCTGGTGCTCCATTTGCGCCAAAATGCCTGCTGTATTTGGCATACGCGCTGCCAGCGACTTAGGCGATTGATCTCAATGTGCGTTATGTCGGGTTCTTCGATGGTGGCATATGGAGCTCCAGTCAAAAAATGCCCAGGGGTGAGAACTTCCAGATCGCTTGGATTCTCTGAAATGGGACAAAGAGGTCGTGAGTTCAACATAGCCGAAATTTCGCATACAAGGGTACGAAGCTCATGAAATGTGAGAATAGATTTTCCAACGACGCGGTAGAAATGATGTTTGGCAGATTTTACCGCAGCCTCCCATAAACCACCAAAGTGAGGAGACCGAGGCGGAATGAAATTCCATTTAATCCCAATCGAAAGGCAAGAGTTCGAAAGCTCCTTAATATGAGGGTCGCTCAAAAAGAGTAGCCTCAACTCGTTTAGCTCGTTCCGCGCTCCAACAAAATTTGTTGCATTGTCAGACCAGATTGAATTGGGTTTGCCTCTGATGCCGATGAATCGCTTTAATGAGGCGATAAACGATGCGGTTGATAAATCCTCAACCAATTCCAAATGTACTGCCTTGGTGGCAAAACAAACGAATATTGCTATGTAGCACTTGGTGGGCGGCCTGTTTCTGACTTCTGATTTGGTGAAGAATGGTCCACAAAAATCGATTCCAGTTGTGCAGAATGGGCGGCCTGGTTGCACTCGATCTGCTGGTAACGGTGCCATGATGTGCTCGTAAAGCTTGGGCTTTGTTCGAAAACAACGAATGCATTTCTTGATGACTGCTGACACGGTTTTTCGCCCTCCAATGGGCCAAAATCGCTGTCGCAGTGCGGCCAACAAACTTTGTGGTCCGCTGTGTAAGAACTGGCGGTGAAAATGATCGATGATGGCGATGGTGACTGGGTGCTGAGCTGGCAGGATTATTGGGTGCTTTGCCTCGTAATCCAAAAACGAATTCTGAAGACGTCCGCCAACGCGAATTAATCCGGAGCTGTCCATGATCGGACTCAACGATATGAGCCTTGACCTGGATGATACGACCCTCCTTGCGAGCAAATCCTTGTGTTCTTCGGCGAAGTGAGCCATTTGTATTCCTCTAAGTAGAAGATGTGTACCGGCTTTTATGTCGTCGACTGTAAGTGGGCCTTTGGAACGATCTTGATCCTTCGTCTTGAGCTGAGAGAATCTGTGTATGTATCCAAAGACTCGTTGCATCTTGCCAAAAGAATTTTGGTACTTGCATCTGAACGATATGTCAAGCTTGTTTGTTGACATTAATGCATGACGACGACGTTCGGGCAGATCTGAGCGGGTAGGAACGTCTGGCGGCCACTCATCAGTAGATGAGTGTTTGGGAATAGCACAGCCTCCAGAAACTATCCAGCCTAATTTGGTTTTCTGAAGCGTGGGTAAGTGATTTGCGAGACGAACTTGCCCAACGCAAAGCAAGTCGAAAAATATGCCAGCGCCGATTAGCATATCAATCCTTTGACCTTTGTAAAAGAGCGGGTCAGCGAGGTGGCAGTTGCTTGGTATTTTCCATCCGGTGGTATTTATGTCAAAGTGAGGCTGATTGTCAGTTATCTTTTGCGTTACGACTGCAGAAAATGATCCTTGATATGAGCCAGTAGCTGATTGTGCAACAATGTCAGCTGCTTTGTTGAGCGAGCGAGAGGATTTGCCTATGCCTGAAACTAACATATTCGAGTGGCGTACTTCCAACTGAAGCTGGTGGATGAGACGAGTGGTGACAAAGTTGAGCTGCGATGCTGAATCCAGCAGAGCTCTACATGGTACGAAGGTGCCAGATCGATTTCTGACAAGTATGATAGCCGTTGGGAGCAGCACGTAGTCGTTCACATTTTGTTTCAGGGCTCTAGGCGGCGATGTGGATGCGGAAACAAGGGATGCACCTTGAGACCGCGTTGTGTCGGGCAGCTGAGATGCAGGAGAACTTGTGTCCATATGTAGCAATGAGTGGTGCTTCTGTTGGCAATGTTTGCAGTGACCAGATTTGCATTGCTGTAGACTATGCCCTTTGCGAAGGCAGTTAAGGCAGAGGTGCAGCCTTTTAGCTTCTCTATAGCGAATGGTGGGAGTTAAATTTATGAATCGTGAACATTTTAACAGATGATGATCAGCAGATTCGCATAAGACACAATATTGAGTGGTGTTAACGATTAGTGTATTGCGATTTTGTATGTACGATTTTCCCACCTGCTTGCCAGGTGTGTGCGTTACCATGGCAAATTCTACATTTTCCATCATGCGGCATCTTTTTTCCAAGAATGTAGACATGTCGGTCCATTTTGGCAGTCCTTTCAGGGGCAATGTTTCCTCCCACTTCTCCTGCGTGGCTTGATCCAATTTGGATGTGATCAGGTGAATCAGCAAACCATCTGCAATGTCGTCAGCAGATGCCACTGCGTGCAACGCGCGCAGATGTGAATTAATACTGTCACTCAATTGACGCAGACTGCTCGCCGAGCCCTTTTCCACACCTGAGAGCCTGAATATGGAACGTACGTGTGCCTGAAAATGCAACAATTTATTGTCAAAACGATTTATTAACAATTCCATAGCTTTGTCGTAATTATCTTCCGTTGGTTCGAAAGCGCGAATCGCTTCCAACGCTGGTCCTGTCAGACATGATCGAAGATGCTGGAACTTCTCCACTTTAGTTAATTCCTCATTTTGGCCGACGACAGTGTTGTACATAGCGAAGAAATGGGGCCAGTCGATGTATGCTCCGCCGAAACGTGGAAGTTCGAATTGAGGTAATCTAGAGAGACGCGCTGCGCCTCGTGAGCTGCCATTTAGCTCGTTCGGGTTGCTCCGGATTTCTGTAGAATGGAGAATCGACGCCTTACGCTGGTTTATGAGTTCACGAGTAAGCTTGGATGTTACTTCGCAGCTGACTTGGT
The DNA here is from genome assembly GCA_035041535.1 of Drosophila cognata. Lineage (NCBI taxonomy): Eukaryota > Metazoa > Arthropoda > Insecta > Diptera > Drosophilidae > Drosophila > Drosophila cognata. Next base: position 15,899 of record JAWNLC010000737.1, on the reverse strand, counting down.
CAAATTGCGACCTTGCGTCCGTGGTCAGCTCCATAAGATTAAGCTTCTCAAGTTTGGATTGTGCAGCATCAAAGTTGGAGCGCATTTCGTGGATTAACTCCAGTCTAGCCTGCAAGTCAGCTTCATCGAAATGCACCAGTTGTTCAGCAGAACAAAACGCATTTAATGCATTAAGTTGCCGAGATACTGATTCTGCCTTTGCCTTGTAAAAGTCAAGGTCAGAGTGAGGAGCCGCGTTTGAAATTGATTCGTTCTCAGTCATTTCAATTGCTAGTACAGTCTGACTCACGCGATTAGCACTGTCGAATATGCACGTGGGTTTGAGTGAATGTTGGTTATGAAATAACGGACGATCGAAATGCAGACGAAATTAACCGCAAGTACAGGTTGACCGCTGACTGACCGCTGCGTTAACGAAAATTTTGACAAAGCGAGACGAAAAAGAGTATGCGCGCGCAATGAAAACGAGAGCGAAAAAATGTGCGAATGTGTGTGTGTGTGTGTGTGTGCGAGCGCGTGGTCTTTGCACCGAATTATGCAGAAGACGCCTACAATGATTATTAACACGATAGTTTATAATCTTTCACTTGCACTTTAACGACACAACACCATGAAAGAAATTAACATAAAAAAGATCACGTCGGGGTCACCAAATGTTTAGAGGACGGCACTTTTTTGTGCCCACCTATGTTCGAGCTGGTATTTGATATTTTGCACATATATTTTATGTTAATTTCCTTTTATTATTATTATTATATTTATGTACAGTTAATTATTTATATTTAATGTGTTGATGCTTTTACGCGCGCTTGATCGACGAACAACCGTGACAGATCAGTTTCGAAACGAGAGTGTGTGAAGTGCAAGCTTGCATGGTGAGAGCCAAACCAAAAGTTCGCGATGTGCAAGCTTGCATGGTGAGAGTCAAACCAAAAGTTCGCGATGTGCAAGCTTGCATGGTGAGAGTCAAACCAAAAGTTGCTGCTGCCTCCGACAGAGCCCTTAGTGAAGAATGAGATATTCATGAATTGTTGATGAGTAAGATTTTTGAATACTACAATTTGTAAACTTTGTATTTAAATCTTCAACAATATATTATAAAAAAATTCTTATTTATAATCATATCCAATTATATTTTACTTTTAAGTCTCCATTTTATAATACAGTATGAACATTTCTCTGTGTCTTCTTCATCTTTTCCCTACAGACATACACACACACACACACATACATGTGGGGGTGAGTTTAGTACGCATGCATTGACGTTGTCTTTGAATCGTGCATGCAGGTGGCCCGGGCCCCTGTATCTTCAGGAGATTCTCACCTCCATGGCGTAACCAAAAACAAAAAAAAAACACACACACACACACACATTTTTCTTATTTTTTCATGAATAACTTACGTATTTCTTCTTCGTCTTCTTTTCTCAATATTCTTACCAGCAGCTGAAAATGTAGTTTTCTTATATTAAAATAAAAGAGACACATTTTTTTTTTTCTTTTGTTTTCAATATATTTGTTTATTTATTTATTTACTTTTTTTTCTTAATTCTACTTACATATTATTTGTTTATTTATTTATTTAAATATTAAATATTACTATTTATTTTACTTAGTACTAGGAATTAATTCTATAATGCCCCCAGGCATATGTTCTAATACCATCTTCCCTTATTTTCCTTTTATCATCTTTACAACTTAAAGTTGTTTTTCTAACCTTATGCGTATACAAATTATGTATCTTAGATCTAAACAACAACATCTCATCATAAAATGTCTTATTTTCAAAAAGACATTTCTTATAACTAACAATTTGTGGTTTCCCACGATGTCACCAATTTCATATCTTTACGTTTTTCAACGTTTTCCATCGTCTTTCCATAGACTGCATTATTTAATAATTTGAAAAAGTCCTTTTCAAAATTATTTTTTGCCAACGTTCTGTGTAATGTATTTAAGTCTATATACTTTTTAAGCCAGAGAGACTGTTTAAATTCCAAAATCTTATGAATTTTGGTTAATTTAAGGCCATTTCTTAAGCATTGCTGAAGATTTCTATAATGAATTGGATACTTTGTTTTCGACCTTAGGTCATCAACAAGCTTTTGAACTTTAGCCTCTGGAGTAGGCTTTTGATTTGACGGACAAACGAGGTAGATCATTATGGTAATCATGAAGAGAGACTGGATACAAAAGATCTACCTGAAGAATATATCCAGACTCTGAATTTTCAGTAATAGATGAAATGTCGAATGCATTTATTTCAACATCATTCATCCATCTAAAAACAGAATATGGGAGATGTTGAGACATAGCCCAACCATATAAATTATTAGCATCTAAGTACATCAGAAATTCTGACGGTTTAGTGCTATCATAATTCTCCATATATATATGGTTTGCTTTTGAGTAGCGCTTACGGCACTGGACTAAGCCACCAAGAATGCCCATTTGAATAAACCTATACATATTAATATCAGTGAGCAAATCTAATTATATTTATGTGGTCTTTAACATTGCATCCCATTAAAGACCAGGTGTAAAAATGGGCGGGATCTAATGAATACATTTTCTTGCAAATAGCTCTAAAAAAACATCTGCAATCTCTAACTCGATCTTTGCCTAAAGACTTGACAAATGTGACAATTGAGAGCGTTTCTAAAACTAAACTCATCTTCGTCTGCCATAGCTATGGGCTTAATATAAGTTAAATAATTGGTGTAAGTTTCGCTTACATCTCTCATAAGAGACTTGACGAATTTTACACCTGCATCTACCCCAGTCTCTAAAACAAACTTGTCTAGAGCTGGGTCAAATGCACACTTTATATAATAAGAAAAGGCTATTGGGATGTGTTGAGAAGTTGCTATAACATTCTCACTAAGTTGTGCATTGAGGGGGGTGAGTATACATTCAAAGTCGGCATACACTACGAAAGGTACGTCTAAACTACGATTATAATTTTTAAAACTAAGGCTTGCCTTATCCTGTGATGGGAGTGTTGAAACAACCTTTCCACACTGTTGACGATGCTCGATGTACATCCTCTCGTTGTGAGAGTAATTTAGGCATGTCCTGCAGAAATATAGTTGGCCATGATGTGATGTAATTTGACGTCTTACAAGCCTGAAAGTATATGGAAAAATCAAAAAATATATATATAATGAAAAAAATTGTTTTTAATAAAGAGTATTTATTAAAAAATATTACCTTGATAAATTTTTAATCCATACAAAATGTGCACGCTCTTCACCCTCCAGCAACATCAAACTAATGTGGATTTCCTTTTCCACCGCTGTCGCGTATAATGGGCCGTTGACAGCGCCCGTCTCCTCGTCAAAACCAAAAACATTGATACTAATGTTTTGATTTTGAGCTTCAAAAATTTTTATTTGGTCCAAAGGTAGTGGAAAAGACATATTTGCAAAGTTGAGCATTAGTGTTTCATCGATTTTTATTGATGTACTCTCAATGGCATCAACTTTATATGACGAGCATCTTGCTGGACTTGATTGTTCAATGGTGCTTTGAGGGCTGAGATTAATGCCCATTTAAAACAAAATGCGTCATTGTTTTTAACATTTATAATTGCTTTTTTATTCCTCAGCCCTTTCAGTTCCTGCACACCTGTGTGCTATCAGTCAACCAATCTTCCACTACATTCTAGCATACAGGTTACAGGTTACTTGCCTTGCTCACAATCTCCTGCTTAAGAAAACTCAATCACGTAGGCACAGCGTTAGTGCGGTAGGGATCCTCCAACCTGACACCAACCCATAATAAAAAAGGGTCATCCAGTAAAAATGATGACACACCTGTCACCACCCACCCAAAAGCAATAAATTAAGTGCTATAATTAGGCAATTAACACTCAAGAGCAGTCAACACAAAAGATTTAAGACATCCTGTCATAGAATGCCCAGTTCCCTACTACTTTCATAACAGTGTGAGGAGCCATATATCGTAGGCAATTAAATGTATGTAAATATAAATTTATGCTATATGCGCCCCTCACAGTAACTGCATATCAGGCCGAAATCCGACCCTGAGTGCAGTTGCGGCGAATTCGCTCTCTTTCGCCCTCTCTCTTTCCTGCGCAGGTTGTCAGCCATATAAGCGTGTCTGACACACATGTCCGTTAGGACATGTGCCGTTATAGGGTGAGGAGTTTGGCGAGTGGAATATCGCCATCCATACTCGCACTAACGGCAGACATGGGCTGGCGCCAGCGAAAAGGTAGTGGAAAATTACCAAAGATCACGCCACCGAGACGAGCACGTGATCTTTGGTACAGTCGCGACAAAAGGCTGCGACGCAGGCCTATAAAAAGGGCGTCGCAGCACTCAACAAGAGCGGAGTCAAAAACAAAAAGTGAATGAATCAAGAATCAGAAGTCCGTCAGAACTAAAGTGAAAATAAGCAGAAACTCTGCCCAACCATACACAGAAGGGCAAAATCGACAAGCGCAACGCAAGACAACGTGTCAAACAGGACGACACAGAAGCACCGCGCCGAAGGATCAGCACCGCGCCAAGGAACACCACCACGCCGAAGGACACACAGGACATTGGAATCCTGAAATCGGGTGAGAAGGGTAAATCCTTGCCACGCTTGAGCGTAGCGACAGGCAAATCCGTACCTAGGTGAGAATAAGTGCGTGAAAACCTGTGGTTAGACAGCGCGTGTACGGTGTGCCGTACGGTGTCGCTGTCGGGCAGGCAGAACCACTAACAAAACTCTCGCGAACAGGTGCACGCTTCAAAGCTGACCAAGGGCTTCAGTGGACCGTCGTCCCTCCGCGGTACACAAATTCATCTGTACAAGCGAAGAATTACAATAAAGAAACCATTGTGCAATATAATATAAAATACGTGTTATCAATTGTCGCAAACGCAACCAAAATATAAATTTGTTGCACGGACCCACAGCTCGACTGAGTTTTCTGTCCTGTTTCAGTTTAAAAATGCTAGTATACAATAAGCTAACAGGAGCTTAATTAATGGCCATTGATTAGGCATCCGATCTATAGCAGAATTGAATGAAGAAAGGAAACAATACTAGAAATTTGCAACTATTTCTGATATAGCAGTTATCTGCTGTAATGACTGACTTCATATCCCCATACCTTTGTCCTTGCTTGTCCTTGTCAGTAAACAAAACAATATTGCGTGCGTGTGAGATCCAGGAACAACAACAGTTTCAGAATAATTGTGTTGCCAGATTCACAATACACAATACAATACACGCAAATTCCTTCTTGTAGTACTACGATTAGTGTGAAGCTCTCGCAGGAAGAGGATTCGTAGATAATTAAGCTACGGTCCGCCACGGAGTGTAACATTAAAAGTGGTTACTCTCTACGTGTCTGTGGACATGCCAACAAACCAAAATATTAACCCACATGTCGGATTCGTTGCAACTGAGGTGGTCGGTCGCTCATTTTTGTCGTTGGATACAACTCAGGTGGTTCGTCGCGCATTTTTGCCGTTGGATACAACTCAGGTGGTTGAGTCCTGTTTTGTCTAGGTTCCTGGATGAGAGCTAGTGGCCCAGAGCTACTGCTTGCCGCGCCATCACATCATCTATTGTTTTTGTCTTATTCCAAATGTTTTCGTTGATCAAGTAAACCAACAAAAAAAAAAGAAGTAAGTTAGCATACCTATTCTCAGAAAGGATGACGCATAGTTAGCCACACACATATAATGCATTTTCAATATATCATATATTATCTATAGTTTTGAGTTCCAACTGGTGAAAGTAATCTTTAACATCAGTTTTTCGTTAGTTATTATTATTATTATTTAGTATTAAGATAATATATTGCTATGCTAATATAGCAATGCCCGTAAGTCGAAGTATTGACCATTTAAATTCTCTTGGTCATTTGGAAAGTGTGAGTTGTTGCGTGTGTACATTAAAGGTTGAACATCCGAAACAGCTTTTGGCCACACGGTGTAATCATTATTTTCATCACACTTGTTTTAACAATAGGACTGGTAACAAACGAGTATGCCCTATTTGTAGAACATCAATTAGTACTTCAACTCAGAATTTGGCAGTTGAGTTAGCCGCATCACAGCCTGCTAGACTGGGTAATTGAAACACGATCTAAGTCTAAAGTCGCTAAAGTTATAACGCAATATATGCCTAAAGTCACTACAACGGACAAAATGCAGACCACGAAGGAGGGACTTAGTTCTGTGTCGGGAGTGAGGCCTGGAAATAGGTCGTTAGCAGCAGCCATTGCTCAGCAAACCAACTTTTGTCACAAGCAATTGAGATAGGTTTTCAGTGCAGAATCCTGTGAGCACCCCTGTAGGAAACGACAATCCTTTAAATAACTTTCCCAACTCCCTGGTCCAGTAGATTCAGAAAATTTTCCCAGAAATGGTGTACAGCCACCAAATGGATCCTCGACAATGGGATCGTAGCAATGCGGAAGTCTACGTTCTGATAAAATAAGTCAGATTATTTCTAATTGGAAGTTGACATTTTCGGGACATTCATCGTTATCAGTAGACGACTTTATATATCGTGTCGAAGCTCTTACAGCACAGACGTTGGATGGACGTTGGAATTTTGAGCTGCTATCTCGCTATGCTAGTAACCTGTTTGAAAGCAGTGGTAGTGAATGGTACTGAAGATAACATAAAAGTGTTTCGTCCGTCTGTTGGCCCGACTTGTGTCGAGCGTTGAAGTCTCATTTTAAGGATGGTCGAACAGACTTAGACATTCGCACAGCCATTTCGTTGAGAAAACAAAAATACAGCGAACCATTCGACACATCATGAAGCCATTATGTTGTTAGCCGATAGACTTACACAGCCTATATCCGAGCAGTCGTTATTCGAGGTGCTTCAAGCAAATTTATTACCGGAAGTGCAGCGTGAGATTTTATATGTACCGATTTTTAATTTCGAGCAGTTGCGACATGTCGTACGCAGGCGAGAACGGTGCATGAAAGCAGTTACAAAAACTAATGTACCTTCTCAGCGCAAGGTTAAAGGACGGCAGGTGCATGAATGTGCAATACAAGCAGATTGCGAACACGAATTAGAAAATTCTGAGATCGCTGCAATAACTGTTTTGTGTTGGAGTTGTTGGAGATCTGGTCATCGATACCAAGAATGTGTAGCAGAAAATAAAGTGTTCTGTTACGGATGTGGAAAGCGTGCCACGTACAAGCCGTCATGTGCCAAATGCAATTCTGAAGAAAACGCAGTGTCGCGAGCACCGTGGATCATTGCACGCAAACTTGTTTCGAAGGGAACGAACACGGAGTAACTGATGAAATATGCAGTTCACTCGAACAACCACTGGACTTGACTTTACTCGCTAGTAGTCCTGTAGTTAATAGTTGCGAAAATCTTAACTAAAGAACTACCGGATTTTATAAGAGAAAAAACCCATGTATCAAAAACAAAGAAGAATATCTTTCCGAAAAAGGTATGGAAAAAACAGAATCCAAAAAGGCAATCGAGTCTTCAGTTATAAATAAGGTCAACCGATCTCAGACCATAAGCGTCCATGTCGCGGTTTGGTAAGACAATTAGTGGCCTAATGGACCCTGGCGCTTCCATCAGTTGCATAGGTGGTTGTTTTGCACAAGAACTAGCTGACAGTCATACCAAATTCAAGGGAATGAATTCCAATGTTTGTACGGCAGATGGCAATAAACAACGGATTACGACACCAGTTAGTTTCAGCGGTGAGACTAAGCCATGTGTGTATTTATATAGTACCGTCTCTGTCTCAACCGTATATCTCGGCATAGATTTTTGGCGTAGTTTTAATTTATTGCCCTTGTATGTTATGAACAAAGAAGTATCGCTAGTATATTATGAGCCTTCAAGGTGAAGACCCCACACAGATAATTCTTTCAGATGTGCAGAAAAAGGAATTAATAGAAACGGTGCTTCTATTTCCTTCATTTGCGAAAAAATGATTGGGAAAGACTAGCTGGTTGATGCATGTACGAGGAGCTTGACTGAATGCTTGCGCTTGGCGTAATTGAAGAGTTGAATAGCCCTTGGTCATAGCCGGTCGTATTAGTACAAAAACCAGGCAAAGTGCGTTTATGTATAGATAGTCGCAAGGTAAATGCAGTTACTATAAAGAACGCATACCCAATGCCGTTAATAGATGGAATCCTGAGTCGACTTCCGAAGGCTAAATATGTAACGAGCATTGATTTAAAAGATGCATATTGGCAGATTGCGCTCACTGCTAGGGCGAGGGAAAAAACAGCCTTTACCGTCCCAGGGAGGCCGTTATATCAGTTTACCGTGATGCCGTTTGGATTATCGAACGCCCCACAAACTTTCCAAACTCATGGACAGAGTTATACCCGCAAATCTTAGAACCGAAATTTTCATTTATCTTGACGATTTACTCGTAGTATCCGAAACTTTTGAAAAACACATGGCAGCCCTTAAAGTATTAGCAAAGCAGTTATCACTTGGTGGACTTACCATTAACGTCGAAAAATTGAAGTTTTGTCTTAAAGAAGTAAAGTACCTAGTACATATAAACGGAAATCGAATTATCAAGACTGACTGAAAAGGTAGCAGAAATACGAGACTTTCCAGTGCCAAAGTCAATAAAGCAAGTGCGAAGGTTCTTGGGCACCACAGGTTGGTACCATAAATTCATTCAGAACTGACACGCTAAGACAGCGACAGACAAAACGCAGAATGCGTTTGAAGACCTGAAAGATAAACTGTGTACAGGTCCTGTATTACAAATACCCAATATTGCACTACCATTTGCTATTCATTGTGATGCAAGCCATACGGGTATTAATTGCGTATTAATGCAGCACGATTGTAATGCAAATGATGTTTCCATTGCTTTCATGTCACGTAAATTGAACCAGGCTCAGCGAAACTATTCTGTGACGGAAAAAGAATGCTTCGCCGCCATAATGGGTTTATGGAAATTTAGATACTTGAAATGGCTCGTGTCACAGTCGGATCTAAGCTCTCGCTTGGCCAGATGGACTCTTAAATTACAATATTTTACGTTTAAAATATACCTGATGCGCTGTCCCGAATTCACTGTGAGGACTTATCGTCAATCAGCATCGATAACACCATCGATCTTAAGAATAAACATTTCAATTCGGATGAATATCAATAGCTAAAAAGAAAGATTCACAGAAAACAGACCCTTATGCATGATATTAAAATTATTGATAATATTATTTATCGTCGTGCTGAGCATGTCTCTGGCGAGCAAGTCGCGGATGATGTGTGCTGGAAGCTCTGGGTTCCAAAGGAACTAGTTCCAGAAGTTTTGAAAGCAATTCATGATAGTCTAGGCGCTTCTCATAGCGGTATCACCAAAATTCTTGAAAGAATCCGGCGTCATTACTTTTGGCCAAATCTAGTAAATTATGTAAATGCGTAATTTTAAAATGCACAAAGCATCCAAATCGTTCGCTACGATCACCATTACGGCCGTTCGATGATACGTAAAGATGTTTTCAAAAGGTTTTTGTCGATTTTCTGCGTCCCTTATCTTCGCAGCCAATCAGGTAATATAGGCATTTTTTTGGCTGTAGATCATTTGTCAAAATACCAATTTATAAAGGCAGTAAAAAAATTTACGGCCGAAGCAATCAATCGCTCCTTCGGAGTTCCAGAAATAGTATTGTCGGACAATGGTGTCCAATTTAAATGTCATAAGTTCAATGAACTTTTGCATAATTATGGCGTACAACACTGTTACACTCCGGTATATGCACCGCAAGTGAATGCTTCCGAGCGCTTTAATCGCTCAATCATAGAAATCCAAGCCAAACCAACTGGGATGAGAATCTTAGTCGAATATGTTGCGCCTTAAGATCTAGGGTTCATGCAGCTATAAGTAGTACCCCTTACCGTGTTGCGTTTGGTCAACAATTGATCACCAATGGGGCCACATATCAGAACCTGAGAAATTTGCAAAGGTTGGAAGACCGGTCCGTCACTTTTAATAGAGAAGACTCCTTTGACCTTATACGAGAAGCTGCTAAAAGAGGAATACAATAGCAGCATTTACGGAATGAAAGAACGTATAATTTACGTAGTCGTGAGGTCTCTTATAGAAGAAACTTTCAACTGAGTAAATTTGCTAAAGGTTTAAGTGCAAAAGTTAAGTTAAGAGCTCTCCAAGCGTTTATTTTGTGATTTAAGTGATAATAAGTCGCTTGTCGAGTCCCTAATATATTTGTTTCCTCCAAAAAAAACGGGCAACAATTTGTTGCGTTTCGCCTTTAGCGCCATCTGTGAGCGAGAGGTTTGAACTTTTAAAAAGTAATGAGCAAAGAAACGAAAAATTGTTGAAAAACGGTGCCAAAGTGAATTTCTTAGCTGTACTAAGCACTGTGCTTAAGCACCGTTACAGTAAGATCACCGTTGCCTCACCCTTTTCCGGAGCTGCCTGTCCTAGGCTGATTGCTAAATTCGTATTGCGCAAGAGAGCCTCTCTTAAAAGCTATCACGGCGAGCTCCTTTTTACTTCCACACATACTTAACCACAAAGTTGGTCGATCGACGTTAGATGGGTGAACGAGCATTGAATGCATCAGTGTGCTTATAGCTATTGAGGAGAATAGACTTATAAGAAGGAACGGATAAGCATGGGCAACTGTAGCGGATATTTTTCTCCGGACCAAGATTATCGGCGTTAATATAAAGTATTGTGGGACCCAAACAATTTCCTTTTTGTGTTCGTTGGTGAACAGTGTAAAATATTCATTTACGTGCAATTCTACCTGCATAAACTGCCGTTATGAGCTGCTTAATTTTGCCGTTATACATAGATAAGAAAAACACATGCGCGTGTGCCGTTCGGCGAGATCGAGAATATTGATTAAAGTAAATAACACTGAACTTAAAGTTAGTTAAATGCAAGATAAAAAGGAAATTGAGTTGGTTCCGCGTAATTAGAAAGTAAACTACTACATACCTAATACTAATAAGTAATCTTTATTTAGAAGCACATGCGGATTTAAAAACACAAAGATTTGTCGCAGTACATGGATTATGCTAGGAGCGAGCTTTCGCCCGTGGTCATGAATAATTGCTCTCTTTCATGATTTCAGCAACATACACCAACACCAGGAAGTACTTCCAGCGTGGGACGATGTTCGTAAGTTGCTCTCTTTTATTATGAGGAGCGTTAAAAATAGAAAACCGTATAATGTGAGTAGAAAAAAAAAAGTTTTAAGTCTCTGTTCAAACCTGAGCAATTATTCACTGGGATCGTAAAATATCAGCCACACTGCTCAGCAAACAAATAGGTTCGCGTTGTGTATTTTTGTTTGTTTTTTTTTTTGGATGATAGTAAGATGAAATACTTAATTATACCAGTTATCAATCATATATAAATAGCTTAGGATCATTTCATATTCAACAGAAATTATAATAATTCTTGGCCTTAGTATAGTAACCCGGCATTACACTGGGGAAGTGAACCGATAAGTTTTTCTTCGTCTTTTATTAATAGTTTTTTTTTTATTATAAGTGTTCAAGTATTAACATGAGAGATGCTGATAGCTAGCTAAATGCAGCGTTCTCAAGATTAGGCACTTGAGGCGAGCATGCATGGGGTCAAGCTAATTTTAGAGTTCAAGAGGGCATGGGACAAATATTGCAGTCGCTGCACTCGATGGAGTGAGACAGCGGTCGTCTTACAAACGGCCGCACTCGATAAGAGACCAATGCGGTCGCCTTACCAACGGCTGCATAATGTATTTCTATATATGTATTTAGATTTAAGAATTGTTTATAAATAAAGGGCTTAATCGTCAGAGCAGGCAGTTCGAATCTAATCGTCGACTCCTCGGCATTTCGAAACTAATCGTCGACTCCGCACGTTTGATTTCACCCTATACGTGTGTTAAACAGCAGGAGCTGCTAAAAATGGAGCCGTCCACATCAAAAAAAAGATTGCTGGACGGTCCGAAGGAATTGTTAAGTCTTCCAAAGAGGAGTTAGATCAAACGGTTTTAGATAAATATGAGGGCCTGCTACGAGAGGTAATGGAAATTGCCGAAAGACGCTTAGAGATAGAAGATCAGCTACGGAATAGCAGAATCTGGATAAGGAAATCCTATCATCGATCGATAGGAATTTCGAATCATGGGCGTTTGATCATGCTGCCATGAAAGAACGTTCGATGGAAGTTGATTCTTTGCTTTATAGAATCGATACAGAACTATTGATTCTAACAAAAGCATCGAAACAGGAATATCCCATGAAAGAAGCTTCAAAGGTGGATATACCTCAATGCAACGACGAAGACTACATAGAGCAACCGCAAACTAAGGAGCAGAAGCTGGTTGAAATTTCTGGCCAAATACAGCTGTTAGAGCAGGCCAAGCTGCGTAAGGAGATGACACTGAAACAGCGAGACGAGGAGCTCAATTAGGCGCGTCACGAGTCACAGCAGCGCGACAAAGAAATCAAGGAAGTGCGCGGTAACAGCTACAAGAAGATCAGGGCGCTCGAATGTCAGCTGGAAACGGAGCACAAGAAGCGCACAGTGTTGCTGCGCGAAAAGTATGAATTGGAACGCAAACTCAGCTCCATAGAGGATCGTAATCGTATGAATCGCGAAGCCGAAGAGGCATTGAACCAAAAGTTGCATCGCGATTTGGGCGAATACTCGTACAAGCATTGTAGTGAAGTGAATTTAAAAATAAACTTAGTCGCGGGAATTTCGTCGCTAGACACAGTCGTCGTGGGAAATTCGTCGCTGAAAAGAAGAAAAATTCGTCGCTGGACAATAGTCGTCGCGGGAGACAAATTTTGGAGACACGATAGTAGTCGTGCAAAATCTTCGCGGTAGAGATCTTAGTCACAATGGTCTTCGCGGGAAAAAATCTTAGACGCAATATTCGTCGCGGGAGACAAATTTTGGAGACACGATAGTCGTCGTGCTAAATCTTCGAGGAACAATAATTAAAAATTTCATCGCGCGGCAAAATATTCGCGGGAGGCAATTCATCGCGGAACATTAAATCGTCGCTGGACAAAATTCCTCGCGGGAGAATAGGATAAGTTAACATTTAATATAAATTTTTATATAAATTAAGTTTAATATATGCATAAACTGACAAAAATGTTCTGGGACAGAAAAGAAAGAAATAATGGGGACTTGGTGAAAATGGGAGTAATCGATCATGATTACTTCAATGCGAAGTATTTTGATAAAGCGATGCTGGCAATCTCTCGACTACAGAAGAAGGCCCCACTAGAAGCAGGAAGGGAATCTTGGATAAAAAACATTAGAAAAAGATGATAAAGAAGAATTGAGGGATATTGTAATCCCATTGCGACAGTATCTAAGGGAAGTAAAACAAAAAGTCAAAAATACGAAAAAAAATTCGAATAATGTCAAAATCCAAACGTTGCACAGTAATAAAATTAATTTTCTGTGGGACAGAGTTTCACAAAATACGAAACAATTTGAGAACAACTTGCATATTATGAATCAAGATGGAAAACATGCTCAGTATATGAGAGCGAGGAATAGGTGGTGATATTGTATTTTCAGAAGAACTACCAGCATTGCCTGAAATTGAGGAACTTACATTCTAGGGAGTAGAGAAAGAATAATTTCAGAATTATTCTCTGAAATAATTCATAAGAAAGAAGACATTAGTCTATATCTTGAATTTAACTATTTAAAAACTGCATTACGAGCAGAAATAAGGAGCATGGTTTCTCACTTGCTGACAGGAAGCTCTGCAAATTATAATCGCTTGGGAGTTACTAAACAAGCTATATTTATTTATTTATTTTTTATTTATTTATTTATTTCTTGTCAACTAGGATCAGTCGACACCAAAATTACAAAAACTTAAGCAATTTAATTGAATACAATTAAAAATAACATTAAAATTATGTATAAATTTAAAAATAATAATAATTTAAATGAAATTAAAAAATTTAAATGAATTAAAACGAATTCTGGGGTATTTAAATGCAAAATGGTCCAACATTTGTTGCATGGATTGAGAAAAACCCAGGAAAAAACCCAATCAGACCAAAGTTAATTAGTAAGAGTTAGTTATCCACCACCTGTGCATGCGTAAAGGTTATTCCCGAGATAGGACATTTAAAATTGAGTTTTTTAGAGGATTCTGAATTGATTACATGGTATAATTTGTTATAATCAACGGTTCATGCAAGGTGTAACGGACCGTTTTGCTCTGCCGGGCTAAAACTCAGTCGAGCTGTGGGTCCGTGCAACAAATTTATATTTGGTTGCGTTTGCGACAATTGATAACACGTATTTTTATATTATATTGCACAATGGTTTCTTTATTGTAATTCTTCGCTTGTACAGATGTATGTGTGTACCGCGGGGTGACGACGGTCCACTGAAGCCCATGGTCAGCTTTGAAGCGTGCACCTGTTCGCAAGAGTTTTGATCCAGACGCCTCGCGCACAGCTAGGGATATTAGTGGTTCTGCCTGCCCGACAGCGACACCGTACGGCACTCTGGTTATCCACCAGGATTCGCTCGTACACGCGCTGTCTAACCACAGGTTTTCACGCACTTATTCTCACCTAGGCACGGATTTGCCTGTCGCTACGCTCAAGCGTGGCAAGGATTACACTTCTCACCCGATTTCAGGACTCCAATGTCCTGTGTGTCCTTCGGCGTGCTGGTGTTCCTTGGCGCGGTGCTGGTCCTTCGGCGCGGTGCTTATGTGTCGTCCTGTTTGACACACGTTGTCTTGCGTTGCACTTGTCGATTTTGCCCTTCTGTGTATGTTTGGGCAGAGTTTCTGCTTATTTTCACTTTAGTTCTGACGGACTTCTGATTCTTGATTCATTCACTTTTAGTTTTTGACTGAGTCCTCGTTGTGTGCTGCGACGCCCTTTTTATAGGCCTGCGTCGCAGCCTTTTGTCGCGACTGTACCAAAAATCACGTGATCGCCTTGGTGGCGTGATCTTTGGTAATTTTCCACTACCTTTTTGCTGGCGCCAGCCCATGTCCGCCGTTAGTGCGAGTACGGATGGCGATATTGCACTCGCCAAACTCCTCACACTATAACGGCACATGTCCTAACGGACATGTGTGTCCGACACGCTTATATGGCTGACAACCTGCGCATGAAAGAGAGAGGGCGAAAGAGAGCGAATTCGCCGCAACTGCAACAAGGTCGGATTGGTGATATGCAGTTACTGTGAGGGGCGCATATAGCATAAATGTATATTTACATACATTTAATTGCCAACGCTATATGGCTCCTCACAAAGGAATAATTAGTAGTACAGCGATTAAGGGAAAGTAGGAAGAAATATCGAGAATGTCTAAGGGGAACAGAAAAATTTATTTGGCTCATCAACGCTGCTGAATCAATTTCGCCTTTAAGTAATTTAACTACAAACATAACTCCTAGCATAACACAGAGGGAAGGTTAATAATAAGCAGCCTATTGGTGTATGGAGGAAGTACACCCCAGTCAAACCGACGAAGAGCGAAAAGTAAGAAGCTCTGCTGTACAGATTCCAATCTACTTTGATGAATATGATATTGTGGAGACCACACACAAGATCCATATTCCAGAATTTGACGTACAATGGAAGTGAAAAGTATCTTGGTTGTATAAGGGTCATCGAATTCCTTAGACCAACGCTTTATAAAACCAAGAACTTGAAAAGCTTTGTTGACAGTGAATTTAAAATGGTTATCGAATTTTATTCTGCGATCAAGGAGTAAACCTAAATCATTTACTTCATTCAGTCTATCAAGTGGCACCCCATCGAGCGTGTAATTAACAACATGTGGAGAGATACAGTAAAATGACATGACAATTTTGATATACTCTTATAGTTTTTTATATCGGACTTTGGGCCATTTTTATGGAGAGGAATAATAAAGGATTCCTTCCAAATAGC
>JAWNLC010000736.1:0-12648 GCA_035041535.1 Drosophila cognata | reverse complement strand
TAATGTTGTTGGTTTATTTTCGGCATTGTTCTCTATTAGTAACTTATTTAATATTACAAAGGATTTCTGCTCGAGTTCTTCGAGAAACTTACGAATACTTCCTCCGAAATATGTGTTGTAGACTCTCCTTAATAGTTCTTCACATGATGTTTGTGTTTTGTAAGTGAAAATTAATATACTCCGTAGTGTTGCCCAGTCTCCTGGTAAGTGTCTGAATGATGTTTTCATAGCGTCTCCATGTAGTTGCGTCTGAATTGCGTTGAACAGTATAAGTTGTTGACGTACATCAGTGGTTGGGTAAAGTTCCAAGATGAAATCAATCCGTCCGATGAAGCCTCCCAATTCGTCCGTTTCTCCACCGAAGATGGGTACTTGGCTGATTTGCGCCATTGCTTGGTTCAATGACTCCGACATCGTTTTTGTTGTTGATTTATTTATTTTTTTTTTTTATTAGGTGGGTATTGTGTGTTGTTTTGTTTTTTTTTTTTATAAATATGTTTCTTTCACTTTTGATATCTTTTATTAGTAATTTGTTTGAAGGTTCTTTTGTACACAAGACGAAAATTCTTCTTCGTCTGCTTCGCGTATTTATGTTTACTTTTTAAAAAAAAGATTTACAAGGATCACGAGGTCCTTATGCGGATAACAGTTAATTTTCGCGGAACACTAGTACGTTGTCCTGAAAGGTTTACGACGTTTCACGATATTTCACTATTATCCTACCGGCTGCGCCAATTGAATGTCTGATTACGGTATTTGATTAAAAAAAATATAATTCTTTATTCATCAAAACGCGTCTGTTCAGTTTGGTGTACAAAATGTAACTCACTCATGCTACTGGCTTAATCGATAAAGAAAGCTCGCATTTGCGTCTTATTTCAAGATTGGCTTATTGAATGGTTTTTGTTTAAAGTAAAATTGCTTATGTTAGAATCTGCTGACGAAGGCATTTGGCGTTATGATCGCTGGCTCCAGTGGGGTTTGTTATTGTTAGAATATTCTGGTGAAGGCGTATGGCGTTATGATCGCTGGCTTCAGTTGGGTTTGTTATTGATGAAATTTGCTGATGTTGCAAAAGGGATCTGCGCGTGGCGTTATGTATGCTACTGTTTATGTTTATGTTTATGTGGCGGGCGTTGGCGTGGTTGCATGCGTTGGCATTGTTTATGTGGCGTTGGCGTTGGCGTTGTTGGAGTGAGTGTGGACATGAGAGATCTGCGTGATCTGGATATGTCACGATATATAATAAGAAAAATCACTGTAAGAAGAAGATTACAAGCCATACAGTTTGTCGGGCCTAATAATTAAATAAATGATAACGCCGACTCTCGGCCGGCCCTTGGCAGAATGTTCAAACATGAACACTAGTTTAAGTAAAGATAAAAATATGTAAGCATTTACCAAGTGCTCAAGTGACATCTGCATCCACTTGAGTATATGATAAGTAAAAATAGACTAAATATAACAAAAAACAACCCTTGCATGGGTTAGAAATATCTCCTACGTAGAAACTAAGTATACATTGATAGTTATATAAGGCTAGGATTTTAAGAAATAAACTCAGTACGAAATTACAACTCGACTCGCAACACTACGTATTAGATCAAACTCATTATCTAATGGGAAATATTTTGTTACATTAATGAAATTTTCTATATCTAGATTGCTACTAAGTGCGTCTAGAATTGTTGCCATGACCCGGAATGTATATAAGAATCTATTCTCAAGGTTTATATCATGGGATGCAGTGTGAATATATTTTGAAAGTGAAATGTACAACTCCTTATTGAGTGGAAGTACTTTTATTTCACCTTCAACTTTGTTTAATTCCCTATCGAATAAATGGGAATCATATTTTGAGAAATTGTGAAAAAATACAGGGACAAGAGGCGGAAATTAAAAATTAATGTTGCAGACATTATTTAACCTATACAACCCGATTAAATGACTGATCTCTAACGCGATCACTGCTTAAACTCTTTTGAAAGATGTGGCAGTTGAGAGCGTTTCTAAAACTATACTCATCATCATCACTCATCACTATGGGTTTAATGTTAGTTAAATAACTAGTGTAAATTTCGCTTACATCTCTAATAAAAGAATTGACGAATTTTACACCTGCATCTTCCCGTCTCCCAGTCTCTAAACCAAACTTATCTAAAGCTGGGTGAAATGCACACTTTATGTAATACGAAAACGCTATTGGGATGTGCTTAGAAGTTGCTACAACATTCTTATTAAGTTGAGCATTGAGGGGGTGAGTATTCATTCAAAGTCGGCATACACAACAAAAGGTACATCTAAACTACGATTGAAATTTTTGAAACTAAGGCTTGCCTTTTCTTCTGATGGGAGCGTTGATACAACCTTCCCACACTGCTGACGATGTTCAATATACATCCTCTCGTTGTGAGAGTAATTCAGACACGTCTTACAGATGTGTGCCTTATGTGATGTAATTTGACTTCTTACCAGCCTAAAAGTATATGGAAAAAATCAAAAAATAGACATTAATGAATAATAATAAAGAGTATTTATTAAAAAATATTACCTTGATAAATTCTTTATCCATTCAAAATGTCCACGATCTTCACCCTCCAGCAACATCAGACTAATGTGGATATCCTTTCCACCGCTGTCGCGTATAATAGGCCGTTAGCTGCTCCCATCTGAGATTAATGCGCTTTTAAAACAAAAAGTGTCATTGTTTTTCACATTTATAATAGCTTTTTTATTTCTTAGCCCTTTTGGTGTTTCAATATAACTTGAAACTTTGAGCGGAGTATATTTGTTAATATTTATCTCCAGCCTCAATATTTGAGTCATTGTCCAGTCGCTGTCCTTCTCCAGGAATTCATTCATTTTTCCGCAAATCAATGAAGCGTGAGTTTTTATGTTCTCTTCTAGATCACTTGATGCTGTTAAGACACATATATTCGACTGATATGATTTTATTGTCATCAGCATTTCATCATCATTGAACTTAATGTACTCCGCAAAGAGTTCTAAATTCATTTTGCATGCGGTGTGCGTAATTAGCACATTCTTTATTACTGGGAGTATTTCTTGAGCTGGTTCACTCAGAAACTCTTCCGGTTCCACTAAGTTTTTGTTCTTATTCTCATAAGAAAATGTAGAAATTCGGTTTTTAAACCCACTCGAAATCATTTGAAACTGGGTATTCACAGATGTAAACACTAGCATCTTATGCGGATTCGATCGAAGATGGGCGCTCCACTTTGACGCTTTGATGCTATTTGTATATTGCATGCGGTGCAAACCTTGGTTGATGATTAGGGCCTAGTAGAGTTGATGTTGTTGGTGAAGGTGGTGGAGGTGATGATGTTGTTGGTGGTGGTGAAGGGGTTGATGTTGAAGTTGGTGTTGTTGGTTGTTGGGGTGATGTTGTGGTTGATGTTGATGCTGCTGGAGTTGGCAATGGTGGTGGTGGGGGTGATGTTGTTAATGAAGATGTTGCAGCTGGAGTTGGTGAAGGTGGTGGGGGAAATGTTGTAGTTGGTGTTGGTGATGGTGTTGATGGTAAAGTCGGTGAAGGTGTTGGGGGTGAAGTTATCATTGGTGATAGTGATGGGAATGATGGTGGAGTCGGCGTTGTTGTAGATGGTATAATACATTATCATTAACCATATAGGTTAAATGATCAAAATAGTTGGGGAGGCCCTGACCTTGATCCGAGTTACTCCGGGCAATATATTTGATGCCCTCGAAGGAGTTGGTGGAGTTGTTCTTCTTGACAGGCATTTTTGAATTTTTATTTTTTAAACACTTTGTTAACACAAAACGAATGAGTTGACGATTGAAGAGTCCGAAAACTACTAAGGTTTTACAAATAAGAATCTATAATCTTAGTATGAAACCTGCAGGTATACAAATCATAGCAGGCTATTATTTCAAATTATTGTGAAATCATCATTAGGAGGGAGAGAGAGAGAACCGAAAAACACACAAAGAAGGTAGCTGCACGTGTCAAACACAAGTGCGAACTACCTTCTTAACTTCAGTTCACGTCAATAATACTGTAACTATGATATGGGAAAACACTCAGGTGGGACGTGTCCTGAGAGTTCTAACCAATGACAATGAAGGTGAAAAAAGAGATGCAAAAACGCTTTTCCACCGATCAATGAACCCACTCTTAAAACAAATCAAAACAAGTACCTACACACTTGTGCGGTAGCTGCTAACTGATCTTCCACTTCATTCTAGCACACAAGTTACAGGTTAGCCGCCTTGCTCACACTCTCGTCCTTAAAAAACACAATCACGTACGCACACACAAATGATCACCTCAATCCAACCCCCAATAAAAAAGGATCATCCATAAATCATGACCTTTCGATCATAAATGTCATGTACGTGATAGAGCGTACGGATCCTATGCTGGATTACTGTTGGATATGTAGACGTATTGGAGTTCGTACGTCAGTATGTTGTCCAACGGGAAACGAATACCGACGTCCGCCACCGAGGGGCTATCGGAAGCCGAAAAGGACAGCCCAAGACGCTAATCTGCAGCCTGGACGAGGGAGCGCAGCTGCCAGCGGTCGTAGAGATCGGCAACTGTCAGTACAAGGATACGATAGAGACAGGGGCCACGAGTAGCTTCATTAGTGAGGAGCTAGCTCGTAGACTGTTCGACGTAGGCCGACGATGCGCAACCGAACGGCGAGTTTGCATGGCAGATGGCGGAATCAGCGGAGTCCGAGAACAAGTCGAGGTGAACATCAGACTCGGACGGAGTTTGGCATGGGCACGGTGTTGGAGTGCGCAAGCTTGATGATAAGTATATCTAGAAACGGAATACCAGAGCATCAGGAGGAGAGACTGTCGATAGCAAAGACAGTCATACCACCAGAAATCGATGCATTTGAGGACATAAAGGGAACATCACCCATAACTGACCATCGCATTGTCATGAGTGACGATCGACCAATTAAACAGCGTTCCCTACAAATCCCAAGATCAAAGCCAAAATTAATAAATAGGTGGACGATGTGTTGGCCAAAGGAAGCATCAAGCCCTCTCAAAGCCCATACAGCGCACCAATAGTAATGGTGAGAAAAAAAACTGAAAAATTGCGCCTCTGTGTGGAATTTAGGCAACGAAACGGCTAGTCCATAAAAGATGCATACCCTCTGTCAAGAGTCCGCCATATCCTGGACCAGCTAAACCTCAGTTTAAACCTCAATGATGCCAATTTTCAGATCCACATAAAGAAGGACAGTTGATCGAATACGGCATTCACAGTCCCAGGGAAAGGACTGTTCCCATGGAAAGTAATGCCATTCGGTCTCAATTCGGCACTACCTACGTTTCAGAGAGCCCTCGATGCACTCCAGGCTGATAGAAGCGAATCTGAGGATCAACGTGGAGAAGTGCGATTTCTTCAAGAAGAAGATGAAATACCTTGACCATCAGGTCACTGAAGAAGGCATACGCACTGACCCAAAGAAAGTAGATGCTATCGCCGAACTAAAGCCTTAGGAATTGCATCATGGTATAGGCGTTTCGTACCGGATTTCGCCACTACCGTACATCCGCTAAAAGCACTGTTAAGAAAAGGTTCGAAATTGGAATGGACCGGAGAGCATCAGAAAGCTTTCGAAAACGTGGACATCCGGGTATTTGAAAAACAATAGACCGAGTAGCAGTGCACTACTATTGGCCAAGTTTATAAAGAGACGCAAGTTAATTGGCAGCTGCAGGACAAATACTTACTCAAATAACTGAAGAGCTATGGAGCACAGTGTATGCGGACTTCGAGGGACCATTACAATCCACCCACGGAAACACGGAAATGGTACCACTTAGTAGCATGAAGGGAAAGGATTTTGGCACGATTCGGAGTACCAAAAGTAGTAAACACTAATTTACTGTGCACTGTATCGCATAGTAAAAACGATTGCATAATTGACAAGCTACAACCAAAGTCGCTGGGATGAGGCACTGGCAGACAACACCAGCGTCTCTAGCACTGCAGGGTACAGCGCGGCCTTCATCACACAAGGTCGGGAGCTGACGCTGCCAAAGCCATTGTTGGACGAAGTGGCAATTGGAACAGGCCAAGTAGTCCAAACTTCGTCCGACAATGAAAATAAATTAATAGAAATTTACCAAATTGTTCGGCAGAAAAGGCCTCTCAAGACCAAGCAAGGCACAACAACCTTTGTCGCAGGCAATGATGACCCAATATCGGAGATAGCGTGTGGGTTAAATTACACCACCTATCGAATGCAGCTGAATGATTCACAGCAATGCTTGCACCTAGATACGGAGGCCCATACCGAAATGTGGATTATTTGTCACCAGTAATCTGCAAGCAAAGGGGCATATCAGACAAGCGTATAAGGACAGCACATGTGATTGACATAAAATCGCACAGCGAACGGAAGGAGACGGATGAGTAGACACATGCGTAATATTAATTATTATTATTACAAACAAATATAGACAAAATACCAACATCGTTGTCAAAACTAAAAAGGGCGGGAAAACAAATGTGGCTGTAAAAACAAAAATTAGAACAACATTTATTTATATTGTTCATTCCTGAAAGTTGGACGTAAACAGCGAACTGCCGCATCTCACCTTCCGCAACTATCTTTCTAAATTCATCACCCTTTAGCAATATAAGGGATATTTGGACTAAACTATTAATAAGTAGCAACAAAGCAAAAGTGAAATCAAGAATAGAAGTCTTTTTGTGTGTGCTCCAACAAACGAGAGACTACGGGATATCATCCCCCATTTCAACTTACACAAGCCGGATATCATCCAAAAATACCGGTCGCCCTGCCCGGATCGGAGGATTTTACGACTTAAAAAAAAAAATCAACATTTTAAGTACCATCAACATTAAAGTACAGTCCGCTGATGCTCCAATTATTGGCTTCCAATTTTCTCTAAATACCTTAAGGACACTTCGCATCGCGAAAGTCCGACAATTGTACATAAAAAAGAGTGCAAAGTAGGAAGTGAAAAATTTTCAATCTCGGCAGCAATTTTTTTCAGCCTCATGAGCAAAGTCCAAAGGGCTCACAATTTCACTTTCTTACCCACACATATAAAGCAACACACACACACACTTGAAGTGATCAAGTACAATTCGTCGTATTTTTCTAATCTATATATATATATATATATATATTTAAATCCGCAATTTCTCCAAATGTCTGTTAAGCACCGAGTTGCTTATATAAAGCAGCAAAAGTTATTTTTGAACTGTTTTGCAAGAGGCCTTCTCAAAGACTACACAAGTGCACACAGCTGTTTTACGTGCAAAGGTCCACAACATACCCTCCTTCATCGTTTCGACCCCTCTTGCAAACCAGCCTCTGCGACAGCTACTATTACAAATAACGTTTCCAACATACAATTTTCTCCACAAAATCCGCAATGCACTCAGAAATATCTGCAGTTCAGGTATTAAATATAAGCACTTACTTAAATCGCAGCGACAAATTTGTGGTTTTGGATTACGTATGAGACACATTTATGATCGAAGAGTCTAGATTTATGGATGACCCTTTTTTATTGTGGGTTGGAGTCAGGTATAGGATCACTCACGCACTTGTGTGAGCGTAAGTGGTTGTTTTTTTAAGGAGGAGATTGTGAGATAGTTGTGTAACCTGGAACCTGTGTGCTAAAACCAAGTAGAAGATCGGTAAGCAGCTACCTCACAAGTGTGCACGTACATAATTTGGTATTTTGACCGTCTTTGTCATTGGTTAGAACTCTTAGGACACTTCCTATATCGTAATTATTGACGTAAACTGTTGCTAAGTAGGTACTTCGCACGTACGTTTGACATGCGCTGGTACCTTCTTTGTGTGTGTTTTCGGTTCTCTCCCTTTCTCTCCTTCATACCTAAGATAATGGCTTGTGATTTGAATTCCTCTAGTCTTCATATCCAGGTTTCTAGAGTTTAAAATGGTTAACTAAAATAATTTTTTTTGTTTACGTTTTCATAATATAATTTATTTTTCTTATTTTTATAGTTTAATTTTGAAGATATATGTATATATTATAATGTATTATTATTATTATTAATATCGATATTATTGATCCTCTTTCTTAGCTTAGTATATTGAAATATTAGACGATCCAGATCCAAGCACATGTATCAACTCCATCTGTAGCATAATTCGAGGACCTTGAACACACCGTCAAGTGCCTTCCATATTTTGATTTAATAAGTCGATAGTTGTCATACTCTAAGAAATATTCTCGGTATTCCTCCAACAGTTTGTCATGCTCAGGAAAAAGCACATCCTCAAACTTGAGGAATTCATCCTAAATTTTCGTCTCACATTTGTTTTAAATCCAAAATTCGAAATTATACCCATAATGTTGTTTGTTCTTCAAAACCATAAATGCAACTAAAGAATTATTTTACTTTATTTATAAAGTGCCTAACGTGACTCACTTTCTTTTGCAATACTTGTATATACTGGTTTCCAAATTTGCATATTTTTTTTCCAATCTTTCTTGAAATTTCAAAACATAATCGCTTTAGGTCAATGTCTGCTTCATGTCCATAAGGCGCATGTAAATCTAAAAGTTAAGGGATAATATAATTATTATAAATATTACAAATTTGATTTTTAATTTTAGATTAACAAAACACTCGAATCTAAAAATAATTTAATGTATTGCATTTTTCTAGAATTTCTAGATTTTCTTAGATGAAGTATGTCCATATTGATTGAAAAGTTGTCTCAAACTAACTTGAAATTTAATTGTGCGCGACTTAAGGTGAAGAGTGTAGATCATGATTCTCAGTACATTATATACATTAAACACGAAATGATTAAGATAGACAGAAGCTGACGTGTTCTTCTTGATTTCCAGTATATTTTTGGAAATGAGACACATTTTTATAAAAGAATTGGCCTTCATGCACGCTGGATCAATCATACCGAATTTTTACCACTTCAAGCCTCCCTATGACATAAAAGAGCTGGATGAAATAACTAGAAAAACCTTAAAAATAACTAAACAGTATGTTGATGCATTGGATTGGAATGATGGAGACATTTCTTATTTAAGTCTTGGTGATACATTAAGTCCATTAAATACTTTCGTTTCAGTTATTTCACGAGGTAGAGCTAAGAAACAGTTAATAATACAAGTCGTGTGTTTCTTAAGGCACATGCACCTTTATTTAGATGTGACCCACAGTCGGAGAAAACATTAAATTTCAACTTATCTAATCGTGGACGTCCAAATTCTTCAATGTTGATTACAAACTTCTCAAGAAAATTTTTCTTTGTATCTCCTTCCCTGATTACTCTCATATCATTAACAAGCTCATAAAGATAATTTCTGACTTTTAAAATGCTACAATTTCCATTATTCCAACAGAGATTGTGTTG
Source organism: Drosophila cognata (assembly GCA_035041535.1). NCBI lineage: Eukaryota > Metazoa > Arthropoda > Insecta > Diptera > Drosophilidae > Drosophila > Drosophila cognata. The sequence continues at coordinate 3,253 of JAWNLC010000736.1, read as the reverse complement.
ATTTCTAGTTAACCATTATTGCCGTTTTATAGGTCTTTTTAGTTATCTGAGAAAATCATATGGTGGTTGTTCTAAAATTTATTTAAACAATGCGCTGAACTAATCCCATTAATGGTGAATACTCAACTAACCGATCATGCATAAGTAGACAATATACTTTAGTGTTTCTCACACTGGCACTATCCAAATCGATGGAAACTTTGATATCGATCGGTCCTTTATTTACAGACTCATTCTGATGTGTTAGATCTATAACAACAATTGGTGCTTTTTCCTTGTTCCTTAGGTGATAACAGCGGTTCAGACTGCTTCAAACAGCAACTTGCTTGAAAATGTACATAAGTATAATACAAACTTTTAAATCGATCGCGATTAAAATTTATATTCATCGCATCGCCGGTGTACGTCGATCAGTCCACGAGCTAGCTCCTCGATAACGAAACTACCCCTGTATCGATCGTAGCCTTGTACTGGCAATTGCCGATCTCTACGACCGCTGTCAGCTGCGCTGCTTCGTACTACAGGCTGCCGGTTAGCGTCTCGGGGCTGTCCTTTTCGGCTTCCGATAGCCCCTCGGTGGCGGACGCCGGTATTCGTTTCCCGTTGGACAACATACTGACGTACGAAATCCGATACGTCTACATATCCAACAATAATCCAGCATAGGATCCGTACGCTCTATCACGTACATGACATTTATGATCGAAAGGTCATGATTTATGGATGATCCTTTTTTATTGGGGTTTGGATTGAGGTGATCATTTGTGTGTGCGTACGTGATTGTGTTTTTTAAGGACGAGAGTGTGAGCAAGGCGGCTAACCTTTAAGAGTGGGTTCATTGATCAGTGGAAAAGCGTTTCTGCTTCTCTTTTTTCACCTTCATTGTCATTGGTTAGAACTCTCAGGACACCTCCCACCAGAGTGTTTTCCCATATCATAATTACAGTATTATTGACGTGAACTGAAGTTAAAAAGGTAGTTCGCACTTGTGTTTGACACGTGCAGCTACCTTCTTTGTGTGTTTTTCGGATCTCTCTCTCTCATTTTACTATGCGTCCAGTTTGAGTGACCCTCCTAATGATGATTTCACAATAATTTGAAATAATAGCCTGCTATGATTTGTATACCTGCAGGTTTCATACCTAAGATTATAGATTCTTATTTGTAAAACCTTAGTAGTTTTCGGACTCTTCAATCGTCAACTCATTCGTTTTGTGTTAACAAAGTGTTTAAAAAATAAAAATTCAAAAATGCCTGTCAAGAAGAACAACTTCACCAACTCCTTCGAGGTCAGGGCCTCCCCAACTATTTTGATCATTTAACCTATATGGTTAATGATAATGTATTATACCATCTACAACAACGCCGACTCCACCATCAATCCCATCACTTTCACCAACGATAACTTCACCCCCAACACCTTCACCGACTTCACCATCAACACCATCACCAACACCAACTACAACATTTCCCCCACCACCTTCACCAACTCCAGCTGCAACATCTTCATTAACAACATCACCCCCATCACCACCATTGCCAACTCCAGCAGCATCAACATCAACCACAACATCACCCCAACAACCAACAACACCAACTTCAACATCAACCCCTTCACCACCACCAACAACATCATCACCTCCACCACCTTCACCAACAACATCAACTCTACTAGGCCTTAATCATCAACCAAGGTTTGCAGGTATTGCAAGCATGCAATATACAAATAGCATCAAAGCGTCAAAGTTGAGCGCCCATCTTCGATCGAATTCGCATAAGATGCTAGTGTTTACATCTGTGAATACCCAGGTTAAAATGATTTCGAGTGGGTTTAAAAACCGAATTTCTACATTTTCTTATGAGAATAAGAACAAAAACTTAGTGGAACCGGAAGAGTTTCTGAGGGAAGCAGCTCAAGTAATACTCCCAGTAATAAAGAATGTGCTAATTACGCACACCGCATGCAAAATGAATTTAGAACTCTTTACGGAGTACATTAAGTTGAATGATGATGAAATGCTGATGACAATAAAATCATATCAGTCGAATATATGTGTCTTAACAGCATCAAGTGATCTAGAAGAGATAAAAAATCACGCTTCATAGATTTGCGGAAAAATGAATGAATTCCTGGAGAAGGACAGCGACTGGACAATGACTCAAATATTGAGGCTGGAGATAAATATTAACAAATATACTCCGCTCAAAGTTTCAAGTTATATTGAAACACCAAAAGGGCTAAGAAATAAAAAAGCTATTATAAATGTGAAAAACAATGACACATTTTGTTTTAAAAGCGCATTAATTTCAGATGGGAGCAGTTAACGGCCTATTATACGCGACAGCGGCGGAAAGGAAATCCACATTAGTCTGATGTTGCTGGAGGGTGAAGATCGTGGACATTTTGAATGGATAAAGAATTTATCAAGGTAATATTTTTTAATAAATACTCTTTATTATTTTTCATTAATGTCTATTTTTTGATTTTTTCCATATACTTTTAGGCTGGTAAGAAGTCAAATTACATCACACAAGGCACACATCTGTAAGACGTGTCTGAATTACTCTCACAACGAGAGGATGTATATTGAACATCGTCAGCAGTATGGGAAGGTTGTATCAACGCTCCCATCAGAAGAAAAGGCAAGCCTTAGTTTCAAAAATTTCAATCGTAGTTTAGATGTACCTTTTGTTGTGTATGCCGACTTTGAATGCATTCTCACCCCCTTGTGAGGAGCCATATAGCGTTGGCAATTAAATGTATGTAAATATACATTTATGCTATATGCGCCCCTCACAGTAACTGCACATCAGATCGAATTCCGACCCTGAGTGCAGTTGCGGCGAATTCGCTCTCTTTCGCCCTCTCTCTTTCCTGCGCAGGTTGTCAGCCATATAAGCGTGTCTGACACACATGTCCGTTAGGACATGTGCCATTATAGTGTGAGGAGTTTGGCGAGTGCAATATCGCCATCCATACTCGCACTAACGGCAGGCATGGGCTGGCGCCAGCGAAAAGGTAGTGGAAAATTACCAAAGATCACGCCACCGAGAAGAGCACGTGATCTTTGGTACAGTCGCGACAAAAGGCTGCGACGCAGGCCTATAAAAAGGGCGTCGCAGCACACAGCGGTCTCTCAGTAGAAAATCAGAAATTAAAAGTGAGACGCTGCCGAAACTAAAACAAACTCTCAGTAAAAAAATCAGAAATTAAAAGTGAGACGCTGCCGAAACTCAAACTGAGTCAAGAATT
>JAWNLC010000735.1:0-11272 GCA_035041535.1 Drosophila cognata | reverse complement strand
TATATAGTGCCATATATATATAGTGAGGTGCCAAACACTATCGTATCGCAAATACATTTCAAATATATATATTTATAATTCAATAAAAATAATACAATTTTTGCTCTTTTTCAAGTTGTGAATTGGTTTTTATCATACAACCAAGGGTCCGAAACTAGTCATGATAAAAAGCTACATTACGTAAACTACATTTAATGTACCCTTAGTAGGTATTATAGGTATTGTTCATAATATTTATGAATATATGTATATTTAAAATGATATAACGCTGAAGCCTAATACCTGCTCTTATAATTTCTAAACATCAAACTAAGAGAACTTCCCTCGCAATTGTAGAAAGATGCATTCATTTATTATTTTGAATACGAGAGGGATATGCTCATCAGTTATTTTTAATGTTGAGGTTATTTATTTATTTGATTGGGAATTGATAATTCACACAAACATATCCCATATCGAAATAAAACCAATACGAAACGGCAAATATATCCAATTTGAGTGCCAAGCCAAAAGTCAGGTTTGAATGGCTTGTGGCCACTTTCATAGGAGGCCTCATAAATCATTTCAACTGATGCGATTCTCTATATCTCAGAATTCGAAAAGAGTAGAATGTAAATGCACTTGAAGAAATAATAAGTATTAAAGCAAACAAAACTGCTAGTAATAAAGCTGAACAATGCTAGCAACAAAAACAACAGATTAAATCTCACTAACGAAGCAGAAATTGTATTATCCGTATGATTTGCCCGCTTTGTTTCATTTTTCGCGCACCCGCTTACTTTTAAATTGATGTTATAATTAGAGGCACGATGCCGGCAGACTGAGTGTGAGGCCTGCGAGAGTTTCATCTGTGGCATCCATGGTTTGGAATATATACGTTTTTATACCCGGCACACATTAGAAATGAGAAAACGGAATGAACAAGTTCTGCAAAACTTTGTACCAGGCAGACCCCTTAAACAATGTGTATTCTTGATTGGGACACTTCTAATTTACGAAAATTAAGTTTATTTACAAATCGATTTCTAATAGTTATATATATATAATAACTTAATGTTGAGCATCTGTATAGTATATTCATATTTACAAAATTGAGTGCACACTATGTGCAGATGCACTCATCCATAGAAGAGGAGCTGAACACAAATCTTCATAGCATCTCCTAGTCGAGCTTTCTCGTTATTCAACTCAACTCGTTTCATTATCAACTCAGCGCTGTCTCAATATATATTTGAATAATAAAAGCAGATTTTCGTTTAGGAAATATCAGCAATCAGTGGCGTAATCAGCTGCTACCTTGAACTCGTCTTATCTCAACTTAATATAGACGCAAAGTGCTTGAGATGAAAATGTATTAGCAAATTACAAATCGACCACCGAAAATCAAAACGTTACGTAAATAAATTGATATGTAATGAACAAAATACACTTAGGCTTAACAAATCAATAAAAATATATTTTTATTTTTATTTTATTTCAAATGGTTTAAAACTATTTCCAGAGAAACGCCCCTTAAACTAAATTGCACTTACATAATATTTATTGTTGATATTGTTGCATGGGTGAATTTGATTATTTTTGATAATTTACATATAAACATCATATAATGGTGTTATTGAATATTAATTAATTTTTATTTTTTGTTATATCTTCAACAAAATCTGGCGGTAAATAGGCAAGCATTGACAACACAGACGAGAATTACAAGGATTCTATTGAAGAGGAAATCCATATCGGCGTTCTCCGCTTATATGGGCCATGACCAATACAACCCTTCCTCGCATACCTCTCCTGAGAGAGGGTCCGAAGTAACGAGCACTGTTCATGGGGAAACACTCACATAAATGAGCGGGGTAAGCATTACTTTTAATTCATTCTCTTGTAGAAATACTCCTCTCATCTGAGTAAGTTTTTCAGTTCTCAATGTACTTGTCAAATTGGGACCATCCGGTTCATTTAGTTGTGCTCTGTTAAAATCTTAGATATATGTATTTTATTAAATGCGAAAACATCAAAGAAAATGAACAATTTGACACATTAATTCACTTCCTCGGTGACTTCATATAATTGATGAGTAATATCCGCATTGCCCACAACTTCTTCATATTTCTGGCGATCTTCCATTTCAATGGGATACCAATCGTTTGGTCGACAGGCACGCCTGAGCCGATTACAAAATCCGCCCGTATTCTTGCACATAATGAACACGCCGTAGCCGGGAATAAACAACATAGGCAGCAGCACCAAAAGCAGACCTAGATAAATCACAATGGAGGAGCTGCTAAGTGCGTCCTCATATTCAAAAGAGTGGGTGCTCAATAGCTGCAAGCGAATACATACGTATTATTATTTACATATCATGTATTTATCAAATACTCACTGCCGCAAGTATCAGAAATAGTGGCGCTATGAAACGTAGTATGAAAACCTTCCATGAGGCAAACGGCTGTCCAAGCATAAATTCAATGTCCCGCTGGAACCGCTCCCGTCCATAGACCCAAAGTACCGCCAGAAGGAGTATCAAATGCATAAGAGGGTGCGTAACTGTCGAATACAATGCGAATGCCGAGGAGTATCTAATGCCGTGCTGTTAAAAAATATACATTTAAGATTAGAGATAATAATAAGATGTAATCAATAGACGGAAAGCGAATACCAAATGAATTCATTTTATATTATTTGATATACAGATATAATAATGATGTTTAATTGACTTACATTCGTGCAAAATAATATCGAAAAGACAGATGAAAAGCCCAACACTCCATAGGTAACCTCCTTCTTATACAATCGCAATACCTCGAACTCATCGAACAGACTCGTAAATATCGTAAACAGTTGCGTGATCTATTCAGAAAGTCTGTCATATGAAAATATGGAGTTAAAACATATAAAAATATACCAACCATGACAATCAATGAAGCCATCAGCAACATGGTGTAGTAGATAATGGTCCACATATTGGGCCATTCCAGTGTAGACAAAGCACTGGCACTTGATAAGTACAAGACCCAGTTATCATCTACATACGTATTGAAATCTCTTGGCGTCATGTCTTGAAATTATATAGATTTAATTATATTTATATGTTTATATTAATTATTGTAACCTCTGTAACTTACTCTCAAAATACCGATCCAGCATATAGTTTACCATTCCGAACAAAATGTAGACGAGTGTCTGTCCAAAGGCAACAATCCAGTTATACTTCATAACGTTCGTGTTGAAATTGTTGAAACTGGATAAAGCCATAACCGTACCCCAGCCGGAACCAAAAGCCTGCAGCACCACAGTAGTCATGCTAAAGCCACCAGCCACCATAGCATCCATACGGGGCTTTACATAGTGAGTGAGTCCATTCCAGGCACCAGGTAGAAACAGAAAGCGGATGAAGCACACCACCAAAAGCACCAATGTGGAGACGACCATATACCGAACCAATTTACCAAACTGCAATTATATCCGGAAAATGGATGGAGTTCTGTACCAATCGTACTTGAATGGATATGGCTATCTAAAATTTACCTTGGCTGTTTCCGAGAACTTGTAGAAAATGCAGGTAATTAAAGCCCATATGGCAAACGAGAAACCCACAATGTGCCAAGATAATTCGTAATCCTCATTCCCGGATCGAGTGTTAGTGAATGTCTCATAGTACTGTCTGCAGTTAAATAAAGTTAGGAATTGAACGCATATATATACATATGTATATGCATATATATGTATATAAATATGTATATAAACATACTTAAAGTAAATCACTGAAGGCACTTGCACGATAGTCATTTCGAAGATTTCCGATTCATTATTACCGGCTAAAAGTGAATGGACTTGTGTATCCGTCATATTGCAGATCTAAAAATAAGTAGCAAATATACAAATATACAAAACTATATAGTAATAATACTTATACGTTTACTAACAGTTGATTCATTGGACCAAGAACTAAATCCCTCGCAGCTCCACGGCAGAGTTGGACGTAGGGAATGCAATATGAATATAAGTGGAACGAATGCAAAGATGCCATAATAGAGCAAACTTGCTAGACTCAATGCAAGACTCACATATCCCATGCCTGGAAGAAATGAATATATGTCAACCTTATCCACATATGCGTATGTTCAGATATTACCTTTAAAAAACGGCGATACTCGAAAAGCTGATATGAAACCACTGCTCGAGAATTGACCCATAAATGAATGTATTACCAGTATAGGGACCAGATATAAAGCCATATAAATATAGTAAGGTAACATGCCAAACACTATAAAGACGCAAATAAACTTAAAGATAGTTAACTCAATGAAATACATTCAAAAGAAAATATATTTGATCTCTTTTTAAAACTAATAACAAAGAAACGCCCCTTTAACTAAATTGCCTATATACTTGATGTAGATATTGTTTCTAATATTTTTATGAATTTGCATGGGCGGATGTTTATATGTTTTGCCCTCAAATCGATCGGCTTTAGTATTTATTATGTTATTTCTGGAACATTGTTATTTTTAAGGCCAATACCATTTATCGAAAATTATATGTCGATGTGCAGATTGAATCATAAGGGTGTTAAACTCACTTAACTGCCCTCGTACATAATGCATCGACTTTTCTTTTATATACTAGATTGATAAGCTTATCAGTTAGTTTTAATTTAAAGTGTTTTTCATTCCATTGGAAATGGACACATTCGACAAATATACAAGTATACTTACAGCCCATATCGAAATAAAACCAATATGAAGCGACAAATGAATCCAATTTGAGTGCCAAGCCAAAACAGGCGTATATATAGTCCGTTGGTTTTTCCCATTTGCCACGATTTACGTCAGGTTTGAATGGCTTGCGCCCACTCTCATAGGAGGTCTCGTACACCATTTCAACAGTAGCGATTCTCTATATCTCACTATACCAATAATACAGAATATAATTACTTTTGGAAAAGAATATTAATTAAATCAAGGTCTATTATGGATGACACATCGCACAGACAAAAATAATGTTACTAATAATAATAAATTGCAAAACAAGTAAGAATAAAAAAGAAAGATTAAACTTGTTTTATTTTAAGTTTATGCGCACTCTTAAGCATATGTTCTGATTGGATGAAGCGATGCCGTCAGACTAAATCTGACACGTTATATATTGTCACTATCAACTCAGCGGTCGCTGTTTCAATATATGTATATGAATGCAAATATACAACATTAAAAAAAATGCCACAATCAAAAAGGCACTTCTGGAGAAGCGACTCATAAGGGAATGTTTGACCAGTGCCAAAAACCAGAAATATAGCAACATAGCTACAAAGAAACGCCCCTTAAACTAAATGTCATTTACATTTTTTGGTGGTTTTCTTGTTCAAATTGGTCAAAAATATATAAACCTTATAAGGTAGCCTGTTACTATACTTCCGGTAGCTAAGAGTTACATAAGCTGTTTCCTAGAACTGTAAAAATTGCAGGTAATTAAAGCCCATATGGCCTCTATATATAGTGCCATATATATATAGTGAGGTGCCAAACACTATCGTATCGCAAATACATTTCAAATATATATATTTATAATTCAATAAAAATAATACAATTTTTGCTCTTTTTCAAGTTGTGAATTGGTTTTTATCATACAACCAAGGGTCCGAAACTAGTCATGATAAAAAGTTACATTACGTAAACTACATTTAATGTACCCTTAGTAGGTATTATAGGTATTGTTCTTAATATTTATGAATATATGTATATTTAAAATGATATAACGCTGAAGTCTAATACCTGCTCTTATAATTTCTAAACATCAAACTAAGAGAACTTCCCTCGCATTTGTAGAAAGATGCATTCATTTATTATTTTGAATACGAGAGGGATATGCTCATCAGTTATTTTTAATGTTGAGGTTATTTATTTATTTGATTGGGAATTGATAATTCACACAAACATATCCCATATCGAAATAAAACCAATACGAAACGGCAAATATATCCAATTTGAGTGCCAAGCCAAAAGTCAGGTTTGAATGGCTTGTGGCCACTTTCATAGGAGGCCTCATAAATCATTTCAACTGATGCGATTCTCTATATCTCAGAATTCGAAAAGAGTAGAATGTAAATGCACTTGAAGAAATAATAAGTATTAAAGCAAAAAAAACTGCTAGTAATAAAGCTGAACAATGCTAGCAACAAAAACAACAGATTAAATCTCACTAACGAAGCAGAAATTGTATTATCCGTATGATTTGCCCGCTTTGTTTCATTTTTCGCGCACCCGCTTACTTTTAAATTGATGTTATAATTAGAGGCACGATGCCGGCAGACTGAGTGTGAGGCCTGCGAGAGTTTCATCTGTGGCATCCATGGTTTGGAATATATACGTTTTTATACCCGGCACACATTAGAAATGAGAAAACGGAATGAACAAGTTCTGCAAAACTTTGTACCAGGCAGACCCCTTAAACAATGTGTATTCTTGATTGGGACACTTCTAATTTACGAAAATTAAGTTTATTTACAAATCGATTTCTAATAGTTATATATATATAATAACTTAATGTTGAGCATCTGTATAGTATATTCATATTTACAAAATTGAGTGCACACTATGTGCAGATGCACTCATCCATAGAAGAGGAGCTGAACACAAATCTTCATAGCATCTCCTAGTCGAGCTTTCTCGTTATTCAACTCAACTCGTTTCATTATCAACTCAGCGCTGTCTCAATATATATTTGAATAATAAAAGCAGATTTTCGTTTAGGAAATATCAGCAATCAGTGGCGTAATCAGCTGCTACCTTGAACTCGTCTTATCTCAACTTAATATAGACGCAAAGTGCTTGAGATGAAAATGTATTAGCAAATTACAAATCGACCACCGAAAATCAAAACGTTACGTAAATAAATTGATATGTAATGAACAAAATACACTTAGGCTTAACAAATCAATAAAAATATATTTTTATTTTTATTTTATTTCAAATGGTTTAAAACTATTTCCAGAGAAACGCCCCTTAAACTAAATTGCACTTACATAATATTTATTGTTGATATTGTTGCATGGGTGAATTTGATTATTTTTGATAATTTACATATAAACATCATATAATGGTGTTATTGAATATTAATTAATTTTTATTTTTTGTTATATCTTCAACAAAATCTGGCGGTAAATAGGCAAGCATTGACAACACAGACGAGAATTACAAGGATTCTATTGAAGAGGAAATCCATATCGGCGTTCTCCGCTTATATGGGCCATGACCAATACAACCCTTCCTCGCATACCTCTCCTGAGAGAGGGTCCGAAGTAACGAGCACTGTTCATGGGGAAACACTCACATAAATGAGCGGGGTAAGCATTACTTTTAATTCATTCTCTTGTAGAAATACTCCTCTCATCTGAGTAAGTTTTTCAGTTCTCAATGTACTTGTCAAATTGGGACCATCCGGTTCATTTAGTTGTGCTCTGTTAAAATCTTAGATATATGTATTTTATTAAATGCGAAAACATCAAAGAAAATGAACAATTTGACACATTAATTCACTTCCTCGGTGACTTCATATAATTGATGAGTAATATCCGCATTGCCCACAACTTCTTCATATTTCTGGCGATCTTCCATTTCAATGGGATACCAATCGTTTGGTCGACAGGCACGCCTGAAGCGATTACAAAATCCGCCCGTATTCTTGCACATAATGAACACGCCGTAGCCGGGAATAAACAACATAGGCAGCACCACAAGTAGTATACTTATGAAAATCGCAGCCATGGAGAGAATCATATGTTCAAATACGGATATTCACTAAGGTCGCCAGCTGCAAGCAAATACATATTTATTACTAAGGATATACGAGTATAATATGTTTATCATGTACTCACAAAGGTGCACAACAGAAATATTGGAGCTATGAAACGCAGTACGAAAACCTTCCATGAGGCAAACGGCTGTCCAAGCATAAACTCAATGTCCCGCTGGAACCGCTCCCGTCCATAGACCCAAAGTACCGCCAGAAGGAGTATCAAATGCATAACACTATGCGAGATTATCGAATCCATGGATAATGATGAGAAATTCATAATGGCATGCTGTCAAAAAAATATATTATATTATACATAATAATACAACAGAAATCAGTCATGATATTTTTTGTGAAAAATAAGATAGATTATCAAAATACGAAAAGATGGAAAATATCTATGGATGTCGTTATGTAATTTCATTAATAATGATGATAAAAAACCTCTGTCTGGACTTACCATAGAGCAAAATAATAGCGAAGAGAAAGACAATAAGCCCAACACTCCATAGATTACCTCCTTCTTATACAACCGCAATACCTCGAACTCATCGAACAGACTCGTAAATATCGTAAACAATTGCGTGATCTGTTAAAACAGTTAATTATTAAAAAAAACATGTAAATCAAAAAATATACATAAATATACCAACCATGACAATCAATGAAGCCATCAGCAACATGGTATAGTAGATAATGGTCCACATATTGGGCCATTCCAGTGTAGACAAAGCACTGGCACTTGATAAGAACAAATCCCAGTTACTTCTTGTAAACGAACATAAATCTTTCGGCCGAAAGCCTTAAAATTATATAGAGAAAATATATATGTATCCATGAAACTAATTATTGATATTTGGCTAATATTATATATTATTACCTCTATAACTTACTTTGCATATAATGGTCCAGCATGAAGGTTACCATTCCGAATAATATGTAAATGAATGTCTGTCCAAACGCAATAATCCAGTTATATTTCATAACGTTCGTTCTGAAATTGTTAAAGCTGGATAAAGCTATAACAGTGCCCCAACCAGAACCAAAAGCCTGCAGAACAATAACAGCCATGGCGACGACACCGCGTGTCGACTGCACACGGGGTGTTACAAAGTGCGTGAGTCCATCCCAGGCACCAGGTAGAAACAGAAAGCGGATGAAGCACACCACCAAAAGCACCAATGTGGAGACGACCATATACCGAACCAATTTACCAAACTGCAATTATATCCGGAAAATGGATGGAGTTCTGTACCAATCGTACTTGAATGGATATGGCTATCTAAAATTTACCTTTGCTGCTTCGGAAAACTTGTAGAAAATGCAGATAATTAAAGCCCATATTGCAAGAGAGAAGCCCACAATATGCCAAGACAATTCGTCATCTTCATCTTGTCCATTCGGTGACTCATAGTATTCCCTAAAATATCATGTAGTTAGCAACAGATTAGTAATTAGTTATGAATATATATATATATATATATATGTATTTACGTGCCTAAAGAAAATCACTGAAGGTACTTTGGGGAAGATGAAACTGCTGACTTCTGTATCACAGATCTAAAAATAAGTAGCAAATATATATATAAAAATATATGGAAATATTACTTATACGTTTACTAACAGTTGATTCATTGGACCAAGAACTAAATCCCTCGCAGCTCCACGGCAGAGTTGGACGTAGGGAATGCAATATGAATATAAGTGGAACGAATGCAAAGATGCCATAATAGATGAAACTTGCTAGACTCAATACAAGACTCACATATCCCATGCCTGGAAGAAATGAATATATGTCAACCTTATCCACATATGCGTATGTTCAGATATTACCTTTAAAAAACGGCGATACTCGAAAAGCTGATATGAAACCACTGCTCGAGAATTGACCCATAAATGAATGTATTACCAGTATAGGGACCATATATATAACCATATAGATATAGTAAGGTAACATGCCAAACACTATAAAGACGCAAATAAACTTAAAGATAGTTAACTCAATGAAATACATTCAAAAGAAAATATATTTGATCTATTTATAAAACTACTACCAAAGAAATTACCCTTTAAATATTCAACTTTAGTAGGAATCATGTAATTTCTGCAACACTCACTACCATGTACCGAAAATTGTATGACGATGTGAAGATTGAATAATAAGAGTGTTAAACTCACTTAACTGCCCTCGTATTTGTACATAGCAAACACCGACTAATATTTCGAATAATATATTGATAAGCTTATCAGTTATTTTTAGTTCTAAGTATTCTATTCTTATTTTATTTGGGAATTGATAATTCACACAAACATACTTACATCCCATATCGAAATAATACCAATACGAAACGACCAATATATCCAATTTGAGTGCCAAGCCAAAACAGGCGTATATATAGTCCGTTGGTTTTTCCCATTTGCCACGATTTACGTCAGGTTTGAATGGCTTGCGCCCACTCTCATAGGAGGTCTCGTACACCATTTCAACAGTAGCGATTCTCTATATCTCACTATACCAATAATACAGAATATAATTACTTTTGGAAAAGAATATTAATTAAATCAAGGTCTATTATGAATGACACATCGCACAGACAAAAATAATGTTACTAATAATAATAAATTGCAAAACAAGTAAGAATAAAAAAGGAAGATTAAACTTGTTTTATTTTAAGTTTACGCGCACTCTTAAGCATATGTTCTGATTGGATGAAGCGATGCCGTCAGACTAAATCTGACACGATATATATTGTCACTATCAACTCAGCGGTCGCTGTTTCAATATATGTATATGAATGCAAATATACAACATTAAAAAAAATGCCACAATCAAAAAGGCACTTCTGGAGAAGCGACTCATAAGGGAATGTTTGACCAGTGCCAAAAACCAGATTCTACACACTTGTGTATGTTATTCCAATTTAATCGCTTACAGACAGAAAATACTAAGTCGACTCGTCTTCTGATGATAGTCAAGAATATATAAACCTTATAAGGTAGCCTGTTACTATACTTCCGGTAGCTAAGAGTTACATAAGCTCTTTCCTAGAACTATAAAAATTGCAGGTAATTAAAGCCCATATGGCTTATATATATAGTGCCATATATATATAGTGAGGTGCCAAACACTATCGTATCGCAAATACATTTCAAATATATATATTTATAATTCAATAAAAATAATAAAATTTTTGCTCTTTTTCAAGCCCATATGGCTTATATATATAGTGCCATATATATATAGTGAGGTGCCAAACACTATCGTATCGCAAATACATTTCAAATATATATATTTATAATTCAATAAAAATAATAAAATTTTTGCTCTTTTTCAAGCCCATATGGCTTATATATATAGTGCCATATATATATAGTGAGGTGCCAAACACTATCGTATCGCAAATACATTTCAAATATATATATTTATAATTCAATAAAAATAATAAAATTTTTGCTCTTTTTCAAGCCCATATGGCTTATA
>JAWNLC010000715.1:0-427446 GCA_035041535.1 Drosophila cognata | reverse complement strand
CGACGAGATGAGCAGCGAAGGCGCGAGGAGGCTCGAATTGAGAGGCTTCGCGAGGAGAGGCGACAGCAGGAACTTCAGCAACAGCAACGACAACAGCTAGAGCTCGAGCGTGAGACCCGACGCAGCCAGCCAAACAACAACGAGCTAGCTAATGGGATATTGGCAATATTAAGCCCATCGGCCGTTATACTACAACAGCAGAGAAGAGCGCAAGTTTTCAGCTTTCTAAATCAAATTGAAAGTGCGCTAAATGATCCGATGGACGGCGCAGAAACTTCGCGTTTATTCCGCGACCAGGTCCCCACAGCTTATTCACAAGCCCCGGTGGACGCCGCCTGGATGCCACTTCAACAAGACGGTATCGCGAATGCCGCCTATGACCAAGCCGAAGCTGCTGTTGGAGATCGCAACGCTGGAGTGCTCGGCTCTCGACCCCTGCCACTTCTTCCTACTCCTGAGGACGCTCACGTCATTGAACGGATCTTGGATATCATTGACCTTACCGATGACAATTAACCGTTTAAATTGGCTGTCGACCAATTATTAATTAAAATAATATCTTGCATATGTAGTATATAAGTATTAAGATTTATTAAAATTTATTTCAATATGTTTTTATTTTACAAGCAGCATTAAGCTGCGTAAAATATAAACTCATCTTAGCAATAAGCTCTACTATAACTTAGTATAAGTTTCGTTAATTCTTGCCATTAATTAGGCGCCATTTAATTTTTTAAATAGTATATAAGTTGTACTGAAGAAAAATAAAATTAATCTCGCAACTCGTGCGATAAAAAGCACGAGTTTGCGAAGATTTCATTCGTGTGTGTCTGCCATGGCCACAGAAAGAGAAAAAATGATCGCTGAGTGATCGATGTGAGCAGACATAATTATTTCTGTTTTTTATTTCTCTCCAGATTCTGTTTGTTTGCTGCATGGCTCCTAATGGCTGAGTTGTGAGCTTTTGAAGGCTGGCGGCTTCTTGAGGCAGCATAGCTCATCAGGACCGCACCCTACTTGGCTGGTGATGATTGCTAAGCTGCAGCTCTTCTGCTCTGTGTGACCTTGGATGCAATGTCAATAAGGCTAAAATCACGAATGCGAATTTCACACGCTTACCCGCACCATGCATGGCCTGCCGCTTCTTCTGTCTCCTTGGACCCGCACTTGGTGATTGAAGCAACTCTCACTTTGCTTCTTCTAACTTGTCCTGATGGATCCTATTGGCGTTGAGCTGCCTGCTGCCGCCATTATGCATTTATTGCTCGCTGTTCTGTTCCGGCATCAATCCCGCTCCGTCTCGTGGCCTGAGATTTGATCAACTTGTAGAGATCTGCTGCGACGTCTTCTGCGACTGATGCCGTTATTGTTGCGTCTTCATTTCTTGGTCTGCACCTGCTACAAAGGAACAAAACAAACCGTCACTACATGCACTCTGCTTTGAGCTATATGCACATCTACAGACACTTATACACATAAGCATGCGTGATATGCTGCTCCGCGTTGATGGCTTCAGATTTGTCCTCATGCATTGCATGGCGGTGCTCCACTGGTGGCTGGCTGCTTTGGTGTGCCGCTCCTGCATTGCTTGATGCGTTGATGTGCCTGTTGCTGATGTTGCGAGTTGTTGGATCTGCGACCACGCTGTCACGCGCCTCTGGTGATGGCCGGTTTCTGCTGTGATGCATGCTGCGCCTGATTCTATTGTTGTCCGGCGACGCTTGCTGCGCCTGATGCTGTTGTTGTTCGGCGACGCTTGTTGCGCCTGATGCCGTTGTTGCTGCGCCTCTGGTTGGGCCTGCGCCTGCTGTTGGTGTTGGGCCGACTGCTGCCGCCATTGTGCGCTGACCGCGCGCTGCTCCGTTCCTGTTTGCCGCTGTTTGCATTGGCTGCCCGCTGCTCCGTTCCGGCATCGTGTGTGGTTCGGTCTCCTGGCCTGTCTGTCTAATAGAGATCTGAAATAGAAATAGATGAAGGTTATTTTTTTTTTTGTTTTTCTTTTTATTATTATTAAATACAAAATGCACTTATTGTCTGTAAAAATATAATTAATTTGTAAACAATGGCCAGCTGCAACAGCATTGCCAGACCAAAATATACAAACAGCTGTTGCTGAGCTGCAGCTGTTATGCTCCACTATGAACAGTGGTTCAGGCTATTGTAAAAATTGTTTCTAAACAAAAATTGTAATTACATACTATTTGTCAAATACATATACAAATAAAGCAAGGCTTTGCAGACAACTGTCAGTTGCCTGCTCGCCCTTATTGTGTGAGTATCGCTCCACCAAGATTAAAGACTCCAATCCCTAAGACAACAATTGGAAAGGGAACTGGATGAAGATGACGAAGCTGAGCAATCACCTCTAACAAGGAACAACACACTAATAAACAAACATACAACAACAACCTCAACCACAGACCAAGACATAACTGAAACAAACTTAATAACAAATAAATCTAAAACGGCGATCCAGCAGCGAAAATGGCAGCAAGACGAAACAACACCATGTACAGCCCCAGGCAAAAGCAGGCCAGTAGCGATTGACAAGCAGCCAGAACGGATAGTACCTGAAAGTGAAAATACCATAATTAGTCAACACAACACACCAGCGACAGCAATACAAACTACAAGCACAAACCACATACGATCCCTGGACACAGTTGGAGATACAGGCCAAACTGATGTCCATGCAAACAGACGAGCCCACTCCCACTCTCCACCCAGCGAACGGAGGCAGCAGCAGCCCTGGTGCAGCCGACCTAAGGTGGGAGATGCAGCGGCGAAAGCGGCGGCACGCGCTCCAATAAACAAGTGCAGTAGCACAACAATGGCCAAACCTGGAGATGTAAATATAAATATGTATCCTAATAAAACTAACTTTAATCATAGACACAAAATCCAAACCGATGAGAGCCTTGATGGATCCAAGACGCGTGAACAATCACTAGAACGACAACGAACATGGCCACATCCTTCGGCGACATCACCTCCATATGCCCGACCACAGACGAGAGGGCCAAGACAATGGCAATCCAACATCGGCATCCTCCTGACTGTATCAGCACTGATAAATACTACGGGGATGGCCACCAACCTTCCGGCTGGCACAACCAGCAACGCCACTCCACCACGCACCCGCGACGCCTGTGAGCCGGCTGCCTGCAGCGATCCAGCGGGACAGCAAGGCCAAACAAACAATTGGAGGCCCAAACACAATTGGAGCAACAATAAACACAGAAAGATGACGCGCAAAAGAAGGCGCACACTTTAGCACAAATCGCCGATAGCAATTAACATAATTTAGTTTATATAATAATTAAATAGTAAGCAAAACCGTGTGCAAAACCTTATCGCCTACCGATAAGACACACAAAACATCGATTCACACGATGAATTTTGACTAAAACAAAACATCGTAAAACTTACCACCTAAGCCATAAACCAGCTAACAATAGAAAAACCAGGTTCCAAACCTAAATAACACAGCCTAGAATTATGCTACAATTTTATTAATCTAAGAAATCGGTACTGTCCTAATAAGTTTTAATTCTGTTTGTTAGCAATAAGAAAAGAAATGAATAGACAATAAATGATATAAAAAAAAAAAAAACCCAGTGGATTGTGGAACCGCTTCGTCGATTTGATGGCACGAAGATTAACTCGCTACGCCGTGACTTTAAGCATGGTCGCATTACACGAGAGAATCTTGAGCAGATGATTCGGGATCAGCCAGCTCATATTCGGGAATTGGTTATGCCCTCGGAGATAACTGATTGTGAGGTGATTGAGGTGCCTGACGAGCACCAGTTGCGCCAGCCCGTATCCATACCAACGCACCAGCACTTGGATTCAATTCCGTCGTCCCCTCCGGCTGTTGATAGTTGCTTACCAGCATGCCAGTCAGTCCATGCGGAGGAAGTTTTGATGTTGCCCCAACTTGGGCAGCAATTTGCTTCGGACGCTATTAACGCGCAGTTTCAGCAACAGGCTTTCACCAGTGATGCTGAGCTAGAGTTGGCGAAGAATCTTGAGGCTGTCCAACATGAACTTGAGCAGCTTGTAGATGATGACCTCCTTCTTGAGCAGCGGAAGTCTGAGGAAGTGGTTAGTGCGCCACCCGTGCAATTGCAGTGTAGACCTTTGCAGTCCACATATTGCTTATATTAGCTGGCACTGTCAGCCCAAAACCAGCATCATCTGCAGATGCAGCCTCTTCAAGCTGCCTTCGTGAAGCGTGGGTGTAGCTCCCCACTTACACCTTCAAAACGAGTATGCACACATCCATATATGCGGCGACCTGCTCCGTGTCCACTTTGTGCTGTTCCCTCACTATCCCATGGATTATGGAAAGGCTGTCCAGAGAAGCGGAAGATTGCGTGGGCACTTCCCCCAAAGAAGCGGGTTTGCACTGGCCAGTGTGCAAATTCCCCGTCAGTTCGCGATATGAAGCATATGCAAGTGCGGACTCCAAACATGATTTTGCTGCCCTGGCAACGGCAGCAGAGCTGTGAGGAGGGAGCACTGCAGCAGTGGCGACGATTGCACCCGTTGCATGATTTTGATGGGCAGCAGTCTTCCTGGTTCAATGACCGGTACCCAGCTCAACTTTGGCGCCCTGAGCATGGCTGGAGTCGAATGGCTCACCGAAAGACGCGACCTCCTGACAAGGCTAAACTAAAACGATCGTCAGTTACCCTCAGTAAAAGAAAAAAAAAAAAACCGCGTTTGCTGCATCTAGCATGTCAATAGATTTGTGCTTAAACCGATTGAGAATCGTAAGATAAACTCACATCAAAGCAAATGCCCTGAAGTAGGCAACACAAATGCGTCGTTACATATACCGGAGCTGGAGTCTCATTGCAATATCTAGAATAATATTTAAGGTATTTTTATACTTTGATACCGAAGGTCAATGCCGATATTTCGGGATTTGTATATCGCTAAATCTGCATATCTCCCATAATTTTACAGATAGATTCGTCAAACTTGGAAGGTAACTCCGATTGATAAGTCCATATGTCTAACAGAATTTAAAAGCTAGGGGACCAAATTTGAAGTGTTTATTGCTAAAAACACCGTTCAAACAAATTTTGAACCACTCCTACTTCCGCCCCCAAAAACGGTAAAAACCTATAACTCCCGCATTTTAAGACCTATAGTTACCAAACATGGAAGGTAGATTACTAAGATTGTGCTCAAAAATTGTTTTTTGACTACCCACACTTTAGCCTATATCTCGCTACTTAATAGATACAATTACCAAACTTAGAAGCAAAATTACTAGGAACCTGTGAATTTTAATTTTTATATTTGATTAGATTGAAATTTCTTAAGCTATTAAAAAAAACATACATAGATAATTTGAACAACAAAAAATATTCTCAAAATGCCAACTTTATTCAAGCGGCTCACCGAAAGACGCGACCTCCTGACAAGGCTAAGTCCCCTCTTTTATTTGAGTAATGCGTTTTCTCTTTTGTTACAGTCTAGCTGTTCCTCTATGGTAATTTTGCTGTGTTACCATCTCAGATGTAGGAGCAGCTCATTCCCTTTATTTCTACTTTTGATCTGGATTTCCCTTGGACTTGTGTTTTAGACGTCGCTCCATCCGCAGATGCAGCTTTTGTCTTTGGTAGCTTTTGGGAGAATTGGCCCTCTGTGGTCACTTTTCTGCGGTGCCACTTAAGCTGCAGGAGCAGTGCGGATTTCTCTAAGCATCTTTGTCTGGAAGGATCTCCATGGTCTCTCTACTTGCGATGTCATTTAAGCTGTTGGTGCAATGGAATTCTGGTCCTCCATGGTCTGTTGCTCACGATGTCACCCCCATCTGCGCCGGTGCTTCTATTTACGGTGATTGCTGTAGCCAAATCAGCCGAACTTATGTTTGGAGTTGCCTTTTCTAAATTTGTCATTGACATGTCAACAATATTTTCAAAGGTTGCTTTTACATAGTAATGGGAAAATAAATTTGGGTATACTGTTGACTGTGTTTTATACAGTCGTCAGTTGCTCCCACTGTTCCGTAGTGTACACAACTAAACTAAAAACGATCGTCAGTTACCCTCAGTAAAAGAAAAAAAAAAAAACCGCGTTTGCTGCATCTAGCATGTCAATAGATTTGTGCTTAAACCGATTGAGAATCGTAAGATAAACTCACATCGAAGCAAATGCCCTGAAGTAGGCAACACAAATGCGTCGTTACATATACCGGAGCTGGGGTCTCATTGCAATATCTAGAATAATATTTAAGGTATTTTTATACTTTGATACCGAAGGTCAATGCCGATATTTCGGGATTTGTATATCGCTAAATCTGCATATCTCCCATAATTTTACAGATAGATTCGTCAAACTTGGAAGGTAACTCCGATTGATAAGTCCATATGTCTAACAGAATTTAAAAGCTAGGGGACCAAATTTGAAGTGTTTATTGCTAAAAACACCGTTCAAACAAATTTTGGACCACTCCTACTTCCGCCCCCAAAAACGGTAAAAACCTATAACTCCCGCATTTTAAGACCTATAGTTACCAAACATGGAAGGTAGATTACTAAGATTGTGCTCAAAAATTGTTTTT
Organism: Drosophila cognata; assembly: GCA_035041535.1. Classification (NCBI taxonomy): domain Eukaryota; kingdom Metazoa; phylum Arthropoda; class Insecta; order Diptera; family Drosophilidae; genus Drosophila; species Drosophila cognata. Next base: position 420,866 of record JAWNLC010000715.1, on the reverse strand, counting down.
TGACTACCCACACTTTAGCCTATATCTCGCTACTTAATAGATACAATTACCAAACTTAGAAGCAAAATTACTAGGAACCTGTGAATTTTAATTTTTATATTTGATTAGATTGAAATTTCTTAAGCTATTAAAAAAAACATACATAGATAATTTGAACAACAAAAAATATTCTCAAAATGCCAACTTTATTCAAGCGTTTTTCATAAAAACTTGGGTGACAAACAAAAATTGTGAATACTGCAAAAAAACATCGAATAAAATTGCAAAATATTTGAAGGCAATGATGATTCAAATAATTAGCCAGTTCACAGTTTAAAGTATAATTAGATGCACTTGAAGCATGAAGCTGTGAAAAATATAAACTATTCTTAGTATTATAAGCAGCTTACATATAACTTAGTATAAGTTTCGCCAATATAAGCCATTAATCAGGCGTCAAAAAATTGTTGTATGGTATTGAAGTTTTATTGGCAAAAATAAAGATTATTCATGCAACAAGTGAAAGTCCCAAACGTTGCGCCGTACTTTGCACGACTTGCTGATGAATTTATTATTGTGTGTCTGCGATGGCCACAAAAACAGAAAAAAGTGCTTGTGGTCCAAGAAGTGCGTACAAACAAAGAAATCCAAGAAGTCCATACAGTCTGATACGTCCACAAATGTCGAAAACACTTACCCCAACAGCACTTTTAATATAAAATGTCAATAGATTTTTGCTTAAAACGGTTGAGAATCGTAAGATAAACTTACATCAAAGCAAATGCCCTGAAGTAGGGAACACAAATGCGTCGTTACATATACCGGAGCTGGAGTCTCATTGCAATATCTAAAATCCCATTTAAGGTATTTTTATACTTTGATACAATTTGCAGGGTTTATTGCTAATAACACCCTTCAAACAAATTTTGGACCACGCCTACTTCCGCCCCAAGAAGGGTAAATATTTCGGTGCACACGATGAATTTATATAAAAACGAACATAACTTACCACCTAAGCTAAAAACCAGCTAACAATAGAAAAACCAGGTTCCGAACCTAAATAACAGAAAAGAAAACAGCCTAGGATTACACTTTTATTAATCTAAGTAACCGGTACTGTCCTAATAAGTTTTGAATTTATTTGTTAGCAATAAGAAAAGAATGAATGGATAATAAATGATATATATAATAAACAAAAGGCGTCAACAAATTTTTCTAAGGTATTGAAGTTGTATTGGCAAAAATAAAGATTATTCATGCAGCAAGTGCAAGTCCCAACTTTGCTGGATCAGGTTGCGATGTACCTTGCACGAGTTGCCGATGAATTTATTTTTGTGTGTCTGCCATGCCCACAAAGACAGAAAAACTTCCCGATAAAACACGCAATATATCTATAAATACGATTAATTAAGCTGAAAATCATCGTATAACTATATATATAACATCGTATGTGTATGTGTTCTTTTGTGTACATATGCATTTATCGAATACCACCACCAAAAAGGGAAAATTAAAGGCCATATTGCAGTGCGAAAAAAACAGTTTAGCAGGGTTAGCTGACCACAGTTTAATGTGACCACATTCCGCAAGGTGGCGTTTTATAGGGCGAAGAGTTTGGCATATGACAATATAACAAAAAGTGAGGCAGGTCAGTTTTTGGCGCTTCAATTTTTGTGTGGTGCGAATACGAATACCGTCTTCGTTTTTATATTCGGCATTGCAAAGGCACTGCACATTTAAAGCGGTGAATGCGTTCCAATACGGAACTAGTGCCATCACACACTCCTAAATTTAAGACAACAAATCGCATGGTTCGATATATATACAAATTTAATTGAACTTCGATTAAATGAGCAATAAGCAAAAAGAAAATATATTGTTATGCTCTCATTTCAAAATGCGTAGAAAAATTTAAAATTAAAAACTAAGAAAGAAACGTTTGCCTGGGCAAATCGCCTATATTTACATACGCATGTTTATTCGATTCCGTTGTGAATAAAGAAAAGAGAGACGGCGTGTTTTTAAAAGATAGAGGATTTAGTTTTGACAGCTACACAATCAACTCACGTTTAGAGAACGTTTTATTTTTCCGGATGCTCACTCGAAACCACACTGCACCAATGCGCTAGCGCAAACACTATTTCAGTCTAATTGTTTTTGCTCCTGATCTTGTCACTGTCACGGCTTGCCAATTATCATGAGAGGTTGGCCACAATGTGCACAATATAAACTGTTTGTCGTGCAATTTGGTACCACGCAAACTTTATTCTTATAAATAAAACGTATATTATTGAATGTACACACATTGAAAACAACATCTTGCAATTATACATATTTTTTTCTACATTTTACAAAAATCCTTCATGAAATTTTGAGATATCTCATGCATGCACTGCAACAAAATGTACAAGATATGCATTCGTTTAGAATAAGAACCAACCCCATCGACCATATATATATTGTTGAAGAAAAAAACATCAAAATTGTAAAACGCCAAATGTTGGGTACTTTCATCTTTATTATTAATATAATGTAATATCGGATTTTTATATATATATTTACTTGCAGTAGTTATAAATGTTGTTGAATTGATTTTATGAAATAAATTGTAGAAAAATTCAACTTAAATGTTTAAACTTTTGTTGGTATATTGTTTGCGTTTTGTATTATGTACCTATATTTATTGTGTAAGTTTATTTGTTTTATGCTTAAGACATACAATGAGTACATATTCATATTGTTTTTGACACAGAAAGTTGAAACAAACACTTAAAGTGTCTTACAAATTAATTTTTATTTATGTTTAATTTGATTTTGCCTTTATATTAATAGCTTAGTTCCTATAGTTAGAAAACTGTAAAGTACATATATACACATATGAGCAATTTGAACAGCAAACGCAAATATATTTTACAATGTAGTATTTTTTTTAATAATGGATACTTATACATATTTGCAATTTGGATTTTTCTTCAGATAAAAATGTAACTACTGTGGTGGTGTGTGTGGTTCTAATTAGGAATAAAACCTATTAAGTATGTGAATTTTGTTTAAATAAATTCACAGGTAAATAGATTTAGCACAATTATTGTTTAGTTTCCAGACAGTTATAGCATGAAAAAATGAACGATAATTTGCACTTGTAATACTTTATTTAAAAATTAATATGCGTGCCAATGTGCAATTTGATAATTAAAGTAATAGATCTTAATTATATACAAGTCGCTGATTATTATAGTTGGTAAATGTAATGCAAGACCGATACCGGAGGAGTAGATAATTAGTCACAAACATTTAGACTTAAACTTAAAAGCTAGACAACATTTACTTTAGCTTAAGAGAATATAATTTAATAATAACAGTGCCCACACGCAGAATAATCTATACTTTATAACATATATACATATATATACATATATATGTATATATCATATTTTGTTTTTAATTAAAGTCAGTCCATAGTTTTGGTTCATCAGATCGGCACGTTTACTCAGTAGATGATTTAACAATTCGTTCGTTTAGATTTTCATAAAAAACCGTTCTCACAATATGCCATTGGTGTAATATTGATAGCCGTCGTAGAGTTTTGTTGACAGGCTTTTGAGCGAGTCCTGCACAAGTTGTTCAACCTTGCGCTCCATTTCTTGCTCAGTTAAATTCATATGAAATCGTTTTCGGAGATTCTGTACTGTACCGGAACAGCCATTCTTAAAACAGGGTAAATGTGCATCTGGAAAAAGAGAGTACAAAAATACGATTTCAAAAATATTAGTTCTATGTTGAGTAATAATTATACTTACTACTGCGCATGATTTCCACAAAGTTAATTATACGATCCATATGCTTGCGCGCAGACATCATGCCGACGAGCAGAAGGCGATTGAATTCCCGCCAATGTATCGAGTCGGTGCCGCCCATAACATCGACGAATTCATGTGTGAGCTTAAAAGGTGATTGCTCGAAACCTGGAAGAGGCAGAATGGAAATAATGTTAATTATGCAAATGAGTTGCAATTTAAATACTTACCCAAATTTTTGGGAGATATGCTTAGAATAAAGCCAAAGTCTATATGTATTATATGACCATCCGAATGAAAGAGTATATTGCCATTATGCCTATTGATTGTGAAAAGCAAGTGTGAATGTAAAAACAGCTTGAGCACACGTCGAAGACTTACCGATCCTTAACCTGTAGGAGATAAGATATTAAACAATATGCCGCACAGCTTTGCACAAAATTTCTTTGGGCTTGACGAAAACTTTGTCCCGTTGGTGGTCCATATTCGTCAATAAAGTAATCCCGTAAAGATTTGTTGGAGTTCTTTTTAATTTGATGTAGCGAAACGGTGTTCAGTATTGGCTCAATCAAACCACTGTCATTCGAGAGGCAAATTATTTTATAAGGCCGGACCCAAAGATCCACATGTTCCTCCAGCCAAATAATCTTAAACATCTAGGAAAAATTATATATTATGAAAATTGCTTAAGGATTATTATATAAATTTGTTAATTTACCTGCAAAAGCTGAGTGGCCATTAGTTCTTGCCGCAAATCATCACCACACTTGACAATGGCCGACAAAAGCCGCCAGTTTGATAAATGACCATAAGGAGAGGATTCGCGAATGAGTTTCTCTTTTTCATGCCAAGGCTCCTACAGAACACATAAAAGTTAAGAATATTTTATGCATCCTCAGATAAGTGTTAAACAAACCTTTAAAGCCGCGGCAGATGGGTCCTCTGGATCATTGCAAAAGGGCTTTGTGTTCTCACAGCTCAAATTATTGGAATGTCGAGTACGTACATCGCCAATATTGAAGACAATTGGTTGACCTGTAAAATAAAGTTGTTTACTTAACAAAACTCTTCTAGGGTTCATATTGGCCGCTTACCTTGATCTCTGGAGTCACACGAATCCAACGACATCTGTGAAATTGCATCTCGTTCGCTGATCTTGCGCATGTTCAAATACTGCGCAGTGATCTCGTCATCTTCTTGTGACCAGACGTCATCTTCATGCAGCTGCAGGCCACCTATTGAAGGTAGGTTGCTATTGTAACTACAGGAATAATTGTGTGTGGGGAAGTCACCGTTTCCGCTTTCTGCAAATGATTCAGTGGCCTTTTTGCGACGACAACTGGAGCCATGATGACTAATGCTACAACTAGTAGTTCGGCTGCAGCTCTGATGCGTGCTCAAACAGGTGCCTTCCAAGTGTTCTTCGCTTTTGGTGTGTCGCAGCGAGGGCATCATCTTTGGTATCAGCGGGGATGTGTAGATGTCTGGCACCTCAACCACCTCTACGTATATGATATACGGCGTTTTATCCTTGGAGTTGAGCACAGCAGTCTTCTCTTCTGTGATGCGGACCACATGATGTGGAATATCCGAGTAAAGCGGCAGCCAGACACGAGCGGGTAAATTTTTATTGATCAAATTCAGAAACATGCGCAGCGCTGAAGTCTTTTCCGCCTTAGAGGGCAGAGAAGTAAGATTTTTGCCCACATTCATAAGTGATTTCATGAATTCCTTTTGTGGCGCCGTCTTTGGGGCTCCACAATTGCAAAGCGTTCGATGTCCCAGCAGTCCATTAACCTGTCCCCGTACCGTTTCGAAACAGCAGCAGCCATTGTCGAAAGCTCGTCCCGAGGTTAGATCGCCCAGACAAAGCTTGGCGGGCGTCGTGGGCAATGTTTGAGTCGTGTAAGGTGGCTGGTGGAATATCCTATGCGTTATGCTGAGTGGGTGAGGGCTGCGAGAGTCGGCCAGCAGCACTGTGGCATCAGATTGGGAACGATGATGCGTTTTCTTAACCAGAGCAATAGCTGGGCTTTGGTTAACATGAGATTTGGATTTTTCTTTTTTGGAGAATATCTCTTTCATAAGCGCCAGCTTGGACTTACGGCTGTTACTACTGTTGCCCAACGAGTCCACCTGATAGTTGTACGCCTCCAGTAACCACAGACACTTAAGAGAGAAATCCACGGACTTACGGCAACGTATAGTAAGATATGGGTCCAATACTTCAGCTAATTCTTCCATTTGAATATACATTACAATTAGTTGCGGTATATAGAGATCCACATCCTGGTCTTGAAAGCTAAAAATCTTATTGCCAATAAAGCTCAGTACGCCTGGTTCCTTCGAGTAAAACAAATAATGCACAGCGAAGTGAATATTAAAAACGGGCGATTCAAAAAACCTCAGTAAGCCACTAGGACCCCGTTCATAGCTCTGCGCTGAACACACAGAAGGCACACGGTCGCTGATAAAATATTTCACCACACCTGGCACTGGCATCTTCATCTGCTGCAGTGAACTTATGGAAGAGCTTTTCGGCAGCGCCGCATCGTGACCGGGATCACTTTCGGTGCCCGGCAGCCGCAGACTTAGCGTGCGCTCTTTAATCTTTACATCCGTGGAGGTGTCGTACGTGGCGCCACTTTTCGTGCCGTCCGTTGGCAAATCAGCTGGGAGGGTAGTGACTGATGTTGTTGTACTGGCAACTGTCACAGCAGCTGCTGATTTTTTACTGGAACTGGATGTGAGCAGGCTAAAAAACTCTTTCTTTTTAGAAATGTCCGTGGGCGACTTGACCAAATCCGGTGACATTTGCGTTGTAGTGTTCGGTGTAACAATATAAAGATTTGTCGTAGTTGAAATTTCCTGCAGATCGGCGATTTTCAGCTTGGCGGCATTTTTCTTTTCATGGTTCTCAATAATGCTTTGGGCAGTGCGGAAAATTGCATTCTTAGTGGCACCAAAAAAATTTTTGAACAGCAATTGATCATTCTTGGTGCTTTCAGTAGGTGTGGCTATTGGTGTGGGTGTGGCTACTGGAGTCGTCATTGTGGGTGTAGTTACAACCGGAGCCCTATTGTTACTGGTTGTAGTTTGTGATGTCGACAACGCTTCGAGGTCCTCCACATGCTCGTCTAACACCGGCTCTATCTCATTTGGTGCTGTGCCGAGCTCCATGTTAATAGCAGCCTGTGACATGTTCATCACGCGATAACGCATTCGATCATCTGCATCGCACTGTTTCTGATCCTGCTGCTGTGGTGCAGGTTTGGGTTGTTCCTGTTTTTGCTGCTTTTGCTTGCGCGAGGGTTTCAATGTGCGGCAGTCGAATTCGTTGGCGTTATGCGGTGGAAAAATGCAAAGATCCGATTTCATTAAATCATAGTCTTCGTCCATGGACGCTGTTTCCATCATCTCAATACATTGTTTCTCGTCCTCCGCGTCGACATCGCCATCCATTTCGCTAGAATCAAGTGATTCATGTGAGTTGCATATACGATTCAGAGATATTTGGTCCGACTCTGAGCCACATATAATACCTGATGGGAAGATCGGTGAGTGGAAGAAGAATGTTAGAATATTTAATCATGCCCAATGTATAATAGCTTTAGCTGAATGAAAAACATAATTCACATACCGGAATCATCTGATCCAAGGCTAGTCAGATCCTCGCGTTTTTTGCTGCTGCTGGCGCTGCTAAAGCTATTGCTGATACTGCTACAACCACCGTTACTACCACTCATAGCATCAGCCATATTTTGTGCTCCCGTTGATATCAACTCGTTCGATTTGGGTCGCATTCGTAAAGTGGGACAAGAGTCTACTGGAATCGAATAATGAACAATAGTTTAACGGAAATGTAATGTCAACTAAATGCAACAACTCACAAACTCCAATGGGTGGATTCTGATTAGGTTGCACGTGTACAGTGACTGCAGATGCTGCCGTATTCGTTGCTGGCCGGACAGTGGCGACTGTTCCACAGCCAGGCTTTACAGTGTGTGTAAAAGTAAGGCCCGGCATTGGTGGGGATGTAGACAGTGCTGCGGTTACCCCAGCCGCAGTAGTTACAATTTTTGAGCACATATTGGTGTTTAGTATTGATGATGGTGAGCAAAATGAGTTTTCACTCTCAGCATTTGGCGAGGAAATTTCGACCTGTAAATTGAAAAGGTCCTTAATATTTTTAGTTTGACATGAGCAAATGAAAAGCACAATTTTTCTTTGCAGCATAATATACAACGTAACACATTTTCTTAATAGTTTGCCATTGATTAAATTACTCTAAATTGCGCTTCAGCAGTAACACCTAGCTATCTCTCTTTCTATTTATACTGTTGTTCGCTCTCAATGTTAGTGAGAGTAGTAAATGGCTTTCAGTAATGTTGTTGTTTTGTGTTTTGATAACCAGAAACGTACACAAATAGCAAAAGTGCAAAACTGTGAATAACAATGCGAAGTGCGATAAAAATACAACATAACACAGATTATATAGAGTACCATTGTATGCGTGTACTCATACATGCATACATATTATATTCATTTACATATGTATATGTACGCTCACCACTTGCGGAATCTGGCAAACACATTAGGTGAAATGGGAGGGTGGTTTTGTATTCTTAACTCACCTCTGGTATGCGTTGCAAGGCGCTGTCGAGACTTCGATTGCGATGATGTTGCGTGTGATTGATACGTGTGTTAGTCACCTGCGACACAGGCGGCAGCATTATGCCCATTGATCTACAAAAGTAGGAATAGAGAGAATTAACAAAAGAAGACAATTGCTATAGGAAACGAAAAGTCAATTAAATTTCGTCAGCATCTGTTAGCAGAACTACGATTGAAATTTAACGTAATTAGTTACTGTGACTAACCTCGTCCGAAGTGTATGGTTGGGCTAAGGGCTCAAGACTCTTAAATTAAATTATAAATATTTAAAAGGTTAACCGTATCAGAATGGAAAAAAATCACAAAACAATGACAGTGAGTAAGAAAAAAAGCAACCCACACAAATGTATTGTCACAAACAAGGGAGAATGAGAGCAACATCAAGTTATCTCATGAGAATAGTGTCGAAGCGAATTTGACAAACTGGCTCTGTTAACACAATTCTCTGTATGTTAATCTGACATTCATGTTTAACGCCTGTAAATGTTATACTCAAAATGGCACGTTCATCATAGACAAGAGCTTTTGTCAATATGAAAGGCATTAAAAAACCAATTCATGTTCCACTTTTTTTTTCCATATTTTATGGCTACAACAATTGGGTCCATGATGACATTTGTTGAACACAAATTGCACACATTCATACACACATACTACATACATACTACACACTAAAATATGTATGGCTTTTTTGAGTTCAGCTTAAATTGTATTTGAAGCTAATTGAGCTGCAGATAATTTAATAAAATAATGTGTGTATGTATCTGACCGTCAGGAGCTGAGGAGTTATTGACACATTTCATTCATTTACACCGATCCTCTTCTCCTTGTCGAGAGATAATAAAAAAAAGTGTTTTCGATATGACAGACGACAACATTACACAAAACCAAATTCTGTATTCGTTTTGGGAGCAGAGTGAAAAAATCCCACATCCCATTGAAAATATGTTTTTTATGACCATTTTGAAAAGCCCATCGCTGGCAGCCCCTTACAAATATTTAACTCAGTATTTCACAAATCGTAAGGCATAAACGGTAACACTGACGAATGGATTGAATGTGTGGTATTCTTCTATTTGCTTTTAAGCCTACCTAACTCTATGTCTGTCTCTACACACTCCCTGTGCATCGGTGTATCAATATATTTTTCAACCTCCTTTTTATTTCCCTGCTGTGTTAAATGCCTTTGAACTTTGTGCGTATACACCGCCTCGTGAATTACTTCTCTTGCGAGTTACTGGGCGCACACAAAATCTAGGGATATATATATGTTGAAGACTGAGAGAGTGATAAATGTATATACAAAGCTGCACTTCTTATATGCATAAACTGTAACTTCTGGCAAGGCAATAAAATAGTCGAATTTTTTCCACCTATGTCAAGATGTGACACCATGGGCCACTAACAGACAGTTTCGATACCACCCACCTCTAGATACTTAACAGGCATGCGCGCACCAATTGATGCTGCGCAGGGTGTGGCACTAAAACGAATCTAGCAGCAACAGGATACCGTAAGCGAACAACTAAAAATGCTCAACTTTATTTCTGAGTTACAACTGTAAGACAATGTTAAATATTCCCTATTTTGATTTGGCAGACTTAATTTATACTCTTGAGGTCCAATTCTGTATTCGTCATAATTTTAACTCAGGACACTAAAAGTGCAACTGGAGAGTTGTCGCGTTGCTATGTATCCCTGACCCCATTATGTTATGATAATTTTCAATTTGAAAAATAAGTTTATCATTTTAATTAAACATTTTGTTGTTTATCAAAAATATATATAATCAAATGTGTGTTTCGGCCAACTTGAAATCAAAATATAATTAACCCTCACAATAATCCATTCGTGTGGTATAATTACAGGGTCACGACCGCTTCAAGAAGGCGCTTATGTGTATGTGTGTTTTTTTAGATAGTTACTAGTTGCTCTTAATGAAGAAAAAGAAACCCGACATATCATCATTTCATTACACTCGATATTTATAAAATATACCATCGTCAATTTTCCAGAGCCCCTTGAATGTAAGTTTAATTTAATAAATAAACTTACTCACCTGAAATCTAAACTCAAATTCCTTTGGTGCGTTGAAATACGCTTTGCTGGAGCGGTGCCAGTCTGGGCGCTGGTTGTTGACAACACACAAAGGTTGGGCCGCCCGTGAACCGAGGGCATGGACTGATTGAATCCACGGCTCAGACTTAGGCGCGGTTTTGAGTAGCGAACATGTTTAGGGGTGCTGGCGGCGGAATTGATTGTTGGCGTCGAAGTCGTAGATCGGCTACAGTTATAGGTTGGTGAGTTTAGGGGCAATGTTACGGGCGGTACTTTTAGAAACGCAGGCACATAATCATCATGCCCGTTTGTCATCACAGGCGAGGAAAGCGGCGTATTGTGGCTGCTGTCACCATTTGGGTTGCACTCAACGAGTGGTTCCTCAGAATTTAGTGAAGAGAGCGTGGTGCTCGATGTTGAGTGCGGCTCACAGACGGTTGCGAATAACAATTGGCAATTTGCTGACGAAGCGCTGCTCAAAAAGCTGGAATTCTTGCCTGGAGTGGCGTCCGCCACCGTTGGACTGTGCACCACAGTGCTGTTGCTATGTTCACTGGAGCTGCTCGTGCTGGTACAAGCGGCCGTCGAATGATCCGAATTATCATCGTCATCTGGCGCCGCTGGACTGTGCCTGCCGCAGGGAAACGTGTAAATGTCCATGTTGCCATTCTCGGCAACCGTCACATTAGCGCTGCTGATCATACTGTTCGTCTTGCCGTTCATATTATAATCAGAGTGTGCATCCGCACTTGACAGATTCACCATTGGAGGCGCACAGTGATCCACCACATCTGTGCTGGAGTCAGCTGTATCAAGTGGTGGACGGATGTTCAACATATCTGCGCTGTCCAAAAACGAATGGCCGCGCACGTGCAGATCGTCGGCGGCAGCTGGAACAACAGGTAAAAGCAGCTTGTTGGCAGTCTCTATTTCGCGTATTTGCCGCAAGTATTGATAGCCATTGTCTTGGACTACTGGCTTCTTTCTAATTACGCCGCCAACGCTGGATACGTTAATGCCAACTAGGCCACCGCTTTGCTTGCCATCCGATGTTGCAACATTGGACGTAGCAGCCACTGTTGTTGGACTAGCCGGGTTGTTCTTTTTGGTTTTAAATGCTGAGATGACGGAGTTCATTTTTTTATTATGTATTGAAGAGTTTTGAGTTTTAAAGCTGAGAGTGAGTTTGTTTCAGCCTTAAGATCTTTAATTAAATGCAGTTACTTTAGTTAGTTTGATTTGAGTCCGCTTTTTGCTCCAATGCTAGCTATTGCTGCTGATATTTGTTTAACGTGAATTGAATAACTTTAGATATAAATCACACGAATGTTGTATATTTAGGTCATTTTCACTTACTTCGAGTTGGAGCGTGTTTCCAGCATGTTTATGTTCAATGTTTTTAATGGTAACTTGCATTCGGAATATTCAGCACACTGTAAAATACAAAAGGGATTTGTGTTATTCAGCAATTTTAAGAATATATTTAGGTTTGCCACAATATGCAAAAAGTCATTTGCTATTGAGTCCTTTTTTTTTTTAGAGTGCCTACCTGTTTCTATTTGTCCTATGCATGTTTTTACCACAACAGTTCCAGATATAGCTAACTCTATAGATTCGGTGCTCTGCTTTTAGCCTACTTTATTGAAAGCTTGAAACATATATTTGTTGCTGACGATGTTCAAAGATCAGCATCGTCCACGCCCATTTTTCACAGTTTTGAGAAAGAGCCAACTTTGAAGATATGTTTCTTTACAAATCGATAAAAAGATAAAGCCATTAAAAAGCCAGGTAGGAAACTTTTCCGAACCTTTCTCTGCTCCCTAAAAATATAAGAGTATTTATCCGCCGTTATTTTTTTACTGGAGACACACTTAATGGTCGAGGCACACCCATCCATTGCCGCCGCAACCCCACCACCACCTGTTATTAGCTGCTATTACACTGGAATCCGAGTAATTCGTTGTCGGTTATGCCCGACTGCAACGTCATTTTTTGTATTATTTGTATTTGCGAATTTTGTTCGTATGAAATATAAAGTTAGTGTTTGATAAATATTCAATTCCGACCACCAGCGTACTTCACTAAAACAAAACAGTATTCTCACAACACTGGAAAGCAGCCTGGCAATGATGCTTATTAACGAGCTGCTGCATGTGGTTAACGAACTCTGACCGTAATGCGACGAATAAAAATTAAATTGAGGTTCACCAACTTCGATTGGAAACATTAATTTTAATTCAGCTAATGAATCGTAAATGTTTTTGCAGATGAGGTTGCATAATCAAAGATCGATATATAGTGTCGACGAAAAATTCAACATAGTAAGAGTGTGGAAAGAGTAAACTTTGGGTGTCTTAATTTTCTGTATTTTGCCGCTGCAACTACAATAATAGTGGTGTTGAGTTCTACCACTAACTTTATGCTTGAAGCATAAGAGCGAAAAACTGTGTTCTCATACAGTCAATTAAGCATGAAAAAGTAATTACAATCTAAGGCTGATTATTTTGTTTTCAGTCTTTTATTGGCTTAAAACCAGAGTTTTTGTAAAAATGGGGTGGTGAGAGGTTTGGGGTGAGTCGACTTTTTAAGCAGGTTAGCACTAGCTTGAAAATGGGAAAACAACATATTATAATAAAAAAATAATCAATATTTATTAAGATAGTACTAGCAGTAACTTTTGAAGCCGCCTTAAAGTGAAACTGCAAGCTTTTAATTAAGAGTAAGTTTTATTGTACGAAACAGGTAAAAATTGTTTGCGTATTTACATTAAAATTCGACTTTATATGTTTATATGATAAGTTACAGAGCCCTTGTCTGAATACCCCAGCAGTCAATATCTGTATGTGAATATGACTGTCACACAGAAGCCAAGTTTCTTCAGATATTTGATTAAGTTAGAAAGTAAGCAATTGCGTAACAATATAACTATATTTCAACAAGATACAGGCGTTTTTCATTTTAGCCTGGACAGCAAAACTTAGCAACTACTATTATATTTCGTCAGTTGTGGCTTATAAGCCAACCGCAAACAAAACGATAAAATATCGCACAAAATACAAACACATTCACAGTTAGAGAGAGGCAAAGTGAAATTCCACGTTACATCTAGTCTCGTTATACAATATGAAGGTTAATCAGAGACGCTGGAGAGCAGATATTTATATGTTAAATAACTTTTCAATAGCAATGCGTATCTAATAGCGATCCAGTTTACAAGCGCCAAATTTGAAAGAATTTAGGTTAGCTTTTTTGGCACATTTGGGTTGAACCTTGAATATTTTGCAAATCTAAGCATCACCGGTCTCATGTACAGCGGACTATGGTTATCAGCTCCACGCAGACAATTGCTAACACTATAAAATTTTTAATCAAGTTTTTTTTATTAATAAAGCGAACTGAAAGACGTGAAGAGAAAACCGACACGGCCAGTTTCGGACGAAAATTAAATCGATTTATATAACAAAATTAAGTGTCTGAGTTAGGGGAGTTCGACTTACTTAGTCCAAATCCCTAACGTGCATGTGTACTTGTTTTTTTTAATGCACATAATAAGGCATTGACTGTATGGTATACATCTCAAATCCCCAAGATGATTGGGTAGTTGAGTAGAGTCGACATGGGTACGTACCGTAGCTATAGACAAAGTCGCCGAAAAAACAACCAAAAAGTTTATACAAAAAAAGAGGTTAGTGAAATGGCTGTGTGAAAAGCGTGACTGTGCATTAATTATAATTTAGATGTTTTATTGGGCATCTACTAATAAATGATCAGGCATACTTGAAATTAATCATATAGTTCATATAGTAGATATTGAAGCTAAATTTTACTTACAGTCAATTTTATTTAATAAAAAGTTGTCAAAGCAGCTTAATAACCTCACTTTGATTTTAACGATTTATTTGCCACTTCTTGGTGGTAAAAATTACAACATGAGAATGAGTTGTCGCAGCTATATTCGTTCATTACGATTAATTTCGTAGCACCGGAAACAAACTAATAAGGGCTCCTAAATAGTAAATAAAAACATATATACATAAGTTACTTAATTTCGAATAATGTGCTTAATTTTGCATGCATATCCATTGCATTTTGTGATTACAATGGCATCACAGCCTACATCATTAATATTATTAAAATAAAACTTTCCTTTATGTAAAATGAGAATTAATGGACCCCCACAAACATATGTGTGTATTTTGTAAACCGGACGGAAATTTCAGTGTTAGAAAGCTCTTGCCGCTATGTAGGGTGGAAGCCGTCGAGGCTTCATTCAATGCAAGCGAGTGCTGTGCAAGACGAAACTTCACAGAATTTATCAACTACATACTTCTTCTACAAAATAAATACCCTATGGAGATACATGATAAACTTGAGAACGGTGTTGCACGTGGCTATGTCACTTGGGCACGTCAATTGAAAATGATTTGCGCCTTATAATAGACTGCGCAAATGAGAAGCGCATATGTCAAAAAATGAATTGAATAGAATATTCTAAAATAAGTCATCAGCTGCTCAGAGACAGCCCACAAAATTAGCAGGCTCGACTCATCTACTAAATATGTCTGCAGAGCCGGCAAATCAAAATAATTGTGTTATTACATTAGAGCTTTAAAAACGACTTTCGTATAACTTTTTAAGAAAAACCGGTACTGAAAGATATAAAAAGGTTACTAAGTAAAATTGAGTAAACACTTCTGTACTTGATAAACCGTTTGTACATAAACCGCATTCAGAAACGAAGGTTAACTAGAGCCTCCAACACTCGACTAGAATAGGCAGGCAAACGGGCATTAGTATCGCAATCAATCTGCGCAGGGAGTACAAAATGAATAGTTTCTAACTGATTACATTTATTCGTATACTGCGTAGAGCGGAAAAAAATTTTTACTGTAGAATAAATGACTAATTTTAAGGACAAATAAATAATTTTATGCAACATGCTTATATTGCCATTCATACGATCTTATGTGTTTAGGTTGAACTCACTTTTCCCCTCGCTTCTTGCTCTCGCTCATTCCCATTTGAACGAACAGCTCAACAATTTTCCAGTAAGCTTTTATTTATTGTCATGCTCCATATAGAAATAACAATACATATAAGAAAAACATTATTTGTAATATTCCGTTATCGTTTCGAAATCAAATTGTTATAGTGTTTGCTGCCTCTGCTCTATTAGTATTTGTATTAATACAAATGAACCATCCTTCCAGAGCCTGTGACATTTTGGACAAACCCCGCTTCGTTGCACCCTTATCCTATATAAATTTTCTTCGCTATCTAAAGCGAATACATCCACGTTTTGGCCTGCGTCGCCTTCTTCAGGAGGCGGCCGCCCAATGGAATATGCTGACCACTGGAAGGAAAAATCTTTTTCAGAAGCGGGTAAGTTAATGCATTCATTATTAATTTTGCTGATAATTTCACCGACTTTTTAGCGCATTTTGGCAAGAATCACCCGCTTTTCAACAACTCGTCGTCGCAATTTGCTGCACCGTAACAAGAGGGGAACACGTCGGCAGTATTCAGTTCGTCGTTGAAGACGCTGAATCTAGGCAATTACACCCAAACCTATTGGTAAAAAAAGATAGAACTGACCTATACCAATTTTTTATTTGCAAAAGTTTAAAACAAATCCAAAGCTCCATACCAAGTGCTGTTAACGCAATTTAGATTATAGAAAAATTATGATGAATCTTGGCCGTAATACATACACATTTCGTTTTAATCAAGAATATACATTACACTTTTTGGGACCCTATGCAAATACATATATTCTCCTGGTCAAAACAAGATATATCACTTATTTGTAACTTGCGCGCACATGTGCGCTATAAAAATTCTATAAAGTAAAACTTTATTCACAACCCCGTGGCTTATTTTATCGCCATACAAACAATCTAATTTCTCTAGCTTACTTACTGCAGCAAGTACAATAAATAACAACAACAATAAACTCAGCGGATGCGTAATCAAGTAAGAATGCATGAAGGGACAGTTCTTCGACTTTCGTTGCAGAACAAGTGCCAAAGAAGTGTCCAACTGTGGTTGGGCTCTGGTAAATTATGTATGGATAATTCTATTATATATACTCGCTATAAAGCTATTGGTACTGGTTTTCAAAAATTTGACGTTGTATTCTTTGAGTGCATCATTTTAATAGTCTTATTGTTGTATTTGTATCTATCGCTGTTTTAGCAACAGCCAGACAAAAGGAAATCGACATAGGAAGTTGTATTTTTATCGAAAACTTTAGCGTAGGTTGCCTAAGAGATACAAAATATAAATTCTTTAAAAGGACGGACAAACCTTAAGTAATTAATTTCAAGACAAAGTTATTCACGCTTTTCACCAAATAATTATATTTGAGAATACGTTGACTTAAATCTAATTACTTAGATACTACCACAAAACGACACAAAATTGCACAAAAAGCTGAGAAAACCAACAGAACAACCACTGTTTTTGGCATCGATGAATGAATGCATCATTTACTGAATTGAAATTTAAAACTGGTTTTGACTTCTGATCAAAGTTTCGAATTTTGAATAATTTGAAGCCTAATTGATTTAGATGCTTCACATAAGCAAATTTTTGTTCAAAACTTTGCCATCTCATGGAATTTTGAATAAAGAAACTTAATAAAGATTTGCTTCCAAATGCAATAAAAACAAGCTTGAAAGCTCTAGTCGAGAGGTCGACAATCGTGTGGTATATATATATATATATATATATTTATATGCATAAAAATACATGTACTTACATTTATATATATATTATATATATATATATATATATATATTCATACATACGTATATTTATACACATAAGCATATTTGTGCTCACACTTATTTTTATGATGTTATTTTAGTCAGATTAGGAATTACTGGGTTCTTAATAAATATAAGTCTCAGGTACGCAAATTTATCTTGCATACTAAACTGACTATAAATAATAAAAAAAATAAAAAAATCACCATTGATGATTTGCAAACTTAAAAAATAAGGGATAAGCAACAGCCTTATAAATAAAGGCAACGAAATTACAGTAAAACGTTAAACAACGATTAAAGGAGCAATTGAGACAAATATAGAATGGAAAAATAGCTTTAATTTCTGGCGTAGTCAGATTTTAGAAATAAATTTATTTACATACACATGTGCGAGTGCTCGTGTTGTTAGACAACCGTAAAGATTTATGTTGGTAATGTTTATTTTGTGCCTTTGTGGTATTTTCGTAATCGTATTTTGTTATTGTTTCTGCTGTTATTGTTGTGTTTGATAGAGTTCAACGACATAACTGCTCTCTTTGGCTGGCACTAAGTTAATTAACAAAATTTTGCAATACATGTGAACTTGTGTAAAAAATCACAAAGCTTCACTTTCGTAGAGCTATTCAAAATCAGTTCAGACAGAGAGAAATTAAATACAAAATAAATCTAATAAAAAAGGATATGTCTAATGTACTATTTATGAACTTGAGTAGGAATTAATTGTTGAAGAATGCAACGACAATTAAGGTCAATGCATATTAATCCCAATGTTATCCTAATTGGATTTATGCTCAAAGTTGACTGTAAGCACCTGCATATGTAGCTATAAATATAAGGCTAACCTTTATTTCCTTATTAATCGAAGCAGTTGCAATAAGGTAGTTCAGCGTAATCCAAAATTCGTAAAAAGAGTTCAGTTGTTGATTTTTGTGCAGCTGTAGTTGTTGTGGATTATATGTACACCAATTTTTGTTTCTAGTAACTTTTACACTTTCACTTGTTTGGTATTGTTATTAGAAATCACAAAAAAGGGGGCGAAAATACTTCAGTTTTTTTGTTTCGCTCTCTTACCCACACCAAGACAAAAAAAACACAAATAGTGTGCAATAAAAACGCAGACAAACTGCATATAAATATTATGCGGTCACACAAAATTTGTATTTATTAAAACTGCCAATTTCGAATATTGTTCACTGAAAATTTTCGTAGCATTCTTGTTTTTGTTATTGCAAGACAAAAAGAGACAACTCACTACGCACACAAAGCCACAAACAACGGCTTGCAAAATCTCGCTACGGTCTTCGTTGTGTGTAGCAGCGCGCTAAAAATATACACAATCACATATATATATATATACATGCACATATATATATTTACATGCACATATATATAAATATATATGCATATAAATATATTTACAAATAAATATAAATACATATAAATATATATTTATATATATATATATGCATGTACGTGCATGTCACGTTTGGATGTGTTTGTGTGCCTGTTTATTGAAAAATTGCAATTCGTTGGGGACAGCGGACAGTATTTGTTTCAATATTCGTAATATTACGCGTATTCATTTATCAATGCTTTATTTGGATTGCTCTAAAATATTTGCTTAAACAATTTCACGCATTTTCGCATTTTTTCACTTTTGCTTGGAGACGGCACACCTAAATACATATGCACATATTTATGCATACACACATATACATACTCATATGAAATAAAACGAGACGCGCACTTACACTCCTTTAAATATATATATGTTTTTATATATATAGTGAAATAATATTGCATTTGTTAAAAATATGCTTAATTTGTCCTAGCAGACATCGCTTTGGCGATAAAAAAAATTGACTTGCTTTTCTGTTGCTTTGGTTTTCCACTTTACGAGCTAATTACGTGAACAAGCCAGGCACCAACGCGCACACCCGATTCGTCAAATTACTTTGTTGCTACTGTACGATAGAGATGATACTATCAACGACACTCGATATTTCAAAAGTAGACGGCCATCACTATCGCTTGCCTATATCGATAACTGCATGATGGACGCAGTATCGATGGAAATAGAACTAGATCTACTATTATACATTAGACAATTCTCTGTAACAACCATTCATTCCCTAGGGAAAACATTAACTGCGCCAATGATCATATTTGCGGCATATTTATTTATTGTTATACATTCCATTCTAACAGCAAGGTGCTGCTAAATAAGACAATCAGTCATCCATCCTTTGAAAAAGCCAAGCCGGGTATAGTTCCTATAAAAGGACACCTTCTAAAGCCTTTATATGGTTATTTTAAGGAAATTGCCAATTCATTGTGATTTCCAAAGATAATGAGTAACATATGAATTGCTTGGCAATGTAAAGGCTCAACACATATATACAATAACTACATATGAACGTAGATGTATACATAAGTATCTATTGGTTTGCATCTCAGAAAATTCCATGAATTGAATAATGCGTTTTTAAGTGACGCTTAGAAGCATTCTTCACTAAATTGTGCAATTGTTAAAGTGCTCGTCCACAATGCGGGATTGAGACAGCCGAAATTAGACATGAACTCCAAGTCTGTCGTCAGCAGCATGGCAGACACAATAATTTACACACATAAAGAAAAATGGGGATAAGATGTGGCGCAGATTAGACTCGTCAATTGGGCCGGCGGGCTGTCCATTGCGACAGTTCAACAATGTGTAAATAGAGGGAAGACAAGTATCCGCTATCCGGACTATGCGTTTAGCGCTTGGCATATTTGGTCTTTAGTTATTAAGTTTAAGGCATTCTTTGTATTACTAGCTTAGATGACGGTTTTAACATATATGTACACATATGTGTACACTTATAACATTTGGAAGTGTTTCAGTAAGCTGGGATAAATATATTGAAAAAAAATATTGAAGTAAATGTGCTCCTAAAATAGCAACTATTTTCCATTACAATAAAACATTCTGTGTGCAGCGTGATAAATGCTAACGGCAATGCACTTGCACACAGCAGGAATTCCATGCCTTGTAGATGGGCACCCTCTCTTATGTGCTGTCAATGTATTTTTAGGCGCTAAAATCCCCTAACTAAAAGTTGTGGCATGGGAATAAGATTCTCTAAATTGAACTTACCAGGGGACCGTCGGGCTGCCGCGTTTTGTTTTTTGCGTTCCGCTTATGTTAAACGTCTTTGTGCTTCACTTAGAATACTAAAATATGTTTATGGAATGAGTTGCGCATATATATCAATGTGAACATAAAGATATAAAATGACTATTCATGCCTAGGTATTTATATCAATACACTTTTCGGGCATTCAATGTTCACGCTACGGAACAAGCTTAGGCTGAACTTGTTATTGAATAAGTATTTTTAATTGGGGATTAACACTAAGCACTTGGTGCTATAACTCAATTTTAACAGCAGCCTCAAGCTAGTATCCCAGAAAAAGTGCAAAATCTTACTGGACTACTGAATCTGTAGAATAGAAATTTTTATTGTATGATAAAATTGTTTGTAAACTATAATTATGAAGTGCTATATTTAATTGTTCGAATTTAATTGAGCAATAGTCGGAACTCATAGAAAACAGCTTGTATGGGGTAAATAAATATCTCTTCATTTGTAATTATTTTCGAATAATTACAAATAAAGTTCCATGTGGGTGGTTTTAGAAGTAAGTCACAAAGTGACTGGTTTTTCTACAGTCGTCGTACTAGAATTTTCCCTTTGGAAAATGAAATCTATAGAATCAGCTTGCGTCGGAGAGTTTCAGCTTATTTTGGTTTGAGCTCATGCATGTTGCCATAAAGCTCTATCAAATATCTGTATAGTATCGGGGCAAGGAGAACACATGGGGTGTCAAGCAGT
The DNA here is from genome assembly GCA_035041535.1 of Drosophila cognata. Taxonomy (NCBI): domain Eukaryota; kingdom Metazoa; phylum Arthropoda; class Insecta; order Diptera; family Drosophilidae; genus Drosophila; species Drosophila cognata. Next base: position 399,715 of record JAWNLC010000715.1, on the reverse strand, counting down.
ACAGACATGTATAAGCCTAAGGGGTGGCAAGGCAGCAGTATTTTTGATTCTAATTGTGGTTTGTTAAAGTGTAGCTTTTAATACAAGCAATACAAACGCCCGCCATTTGATTCAGGTAATTCAAGCTGAAAATTGTATGTCGTGGTTGAGTAATCTACTTAACAGAAGATTTTATTTTATAAAAAAACTGTATACAAAAAATAATTACTAAAGAATTTGATTGAGATGCGCACACGCGAAAATCGGCATTTGACCTAGTCCTCATACAGAATGTGCGTGTCATTTGCCCTGAGTTTGAGTTTGAGTCTGGGTGTGGCCTGACCAACGCACCCTAACTTTCGAGTTTCCAGGAATACCTAGTATGTGCTGTATTCTTGCACACTCTTACCGTCAATCGTGTGTCATACACGTATCATTTTCTCAATGCTCATGTAGGTCATGTTACGAGCAGGGGCACAACAGGCTTGTCGCTTATTTAACGTCACGTTAGGGCATAACTTTTAGTATATGTTGTGTGTGAACCAGAAACACAAAAACATTCAAATTCATCACTATTCCGAACAATAGTCCAAAGGGAATAGAATGCTTTGAGTACTCATATATCTGTTTGCTTTTTTTTCCTGTTTCACCAATATCGTACATTAATACTTCAACATGTTCAGGCCTTTGAGTTTTAGATTCATTCCTTAGTTTAGTTCCAAGTTAGTTTTTTTCTTTATAGACATTTTTTATGCACACACCACTCAGGCTTCAATTGTTAAGGAAAAACAGCAACTCATTTGACACAATTCTTTAATTTGATTTCAAACCGGAAAAATGTTCTTGAAAAGCTGCTAATAGTTTAGCCCGACAGTCAAAGGATAAGTCTTTGTATTTCAAGTGTCTGAGATGAAAGGTGATCGAATTGAATATGGAGATAGATTATTTGAGAACATAAATAAATCGGAAAGACAGCTCTCAAGAGCTCATTTCCAGCATCAGCACTATGCATAACTATTTAATATAACTATTTAAATAAGTGCTAGGACCTCGGCTAGAACCAACTCTTTCTATTGTATATAAAATATTAACAAGATATATAGGTACATATATAAAAATACAGGTTACCTTATCTTATTTGCGTCTCTTTATTCCTCCAGATTTTTTCTGTGAGGTTGGTTTTGTTCTTTGATTTTGTCGCATACTTTTCTGGCGATTTTGAACTTTTTTTGTAATATTTTCTTCCTGACGCTTCTTAATAAACTCAAGACGCATTCGCGACTTGACTATTTGTTCCGGTTTTCGCAGCTCCTTATCATTGCCACTGATGCGCTTTATCAACTCCAGCTTTGCATTGTGGCGAGCGTGGCGTCCAACTGGAAACCGTTGCACATGGGATAATGGCTTAAAGTTGTCGTCATCGTTGCCAGCGTTTTCCCGTTGTAATTGTTCCTCAATCTTAGACTTCTCCTTCCACACGTTGTAGCGACCCGTTTTGAAAGAAGCAGGTATCCAAGCGCCAGATTCTGTGCGTATTTTGTTTGCACGTGGATCTTGCACCGACACCATTTTTTTCTTTACCCGATCCCATTTTTTAAGCCCTGACTTGTGCTTCGTTTCTTGGGCTCTATTGCGATCCACCAGAGAAAACTCCGCAATCTGAGCTTGCTGCTGGAATGAGTTAATAGCGAGGCCATCCTCGGTGTGTTTATCTGCTGACTGGTAGGGTACATAGTTCTCTTCATCCTTTGTTTGTACTTTGCGTTTTTTCTTCTTTGATTTTTCCATATATAGATCGTCCATATTTATTCGTTTTTTGGGTGCGACGACATTTTTAAACGTGTTTTTAATGGACTCGTCGTCAGCACATGATATAGTATTTGACTTCAAGGTGTCCACTTCCTTTTGTACCTCATTAATGTCCTCCTTGGAACGTTGGTGGCGATACTTTTCAATGACTTCAGCGTGTTGTGATCGTTTTTCCTTCATAACAACAAATGGCACTGACTTTTGTGTGGTATTCAGTTCAAAAATTGTCTAAAATATAAATAAAAGATCTAGTATTATTCTTTCATAAAGGTATAGAGGCAACTTACACCACTCGGTCGAAAGTTGCGCATCTTCACTAATATGTCATGTTTTTCGTTTTCCAATTTACGCTCAGATTCTGCTACGTCGGCCTTAGAAATAGGATTGAGCTCTTGTCCGGAAATGGTTGCGGATAGTTGGAGCACAGGCACAGCATTAAAAAAATCGTCAAGTGCCTTTAAGGCAAAGAATTTAATCTTTTTGGCTCGCGCATTGGCATCAGTGGATGCTGTGGGGCGAGAGCTCAAGTACTTCTTGTACGCATTCTCGCTGGTGCGCAGCACACCTGCCTGTTTATCAAATAAACAATCACAAACACAGCTTTTCACATAGTTATATGACTTACTATATGATGACTTTTTTTTATGTCGGTCACGCTCGAATACTCCTCTTCCAGCAAGTCTTGCGGTATGGTTCCTATGGATGAGCTGTCATTGATATTGAATGGCCGATTCAAAAATAAGTGCAAGTCCAGCAAATGCGCTGTGTCGTCTGTGGAGAATATAGAATAGGCTGTGCCGGTGCGTCCTGCACGGGCACAACGTCCTACGCGATGTACAAATAATTTCGGTATACCCGGAAAGTGCAAATTAACAACATAATCCAAGCTGGGTATATCAATTCCGCGTGCGGCTACATCTGTGACTACTAGAACCGAAACCTTCTTACTAGCAAATTTTGCTGTATTAATTTTTCGAGCAGCTGCATCCAAGCTGGAATACACGGATGTGTTCGATATACCTGACTGGCTTAGTATCTAAAAGTAAGGTATTATTAGACGCTGTATTGAAAAGAAGTGAGTTATTCTTGCACGCACATATGCAATAAGTTCAACGTGATGTTGTGTACCCGCAAAGACGACTGTTTGCGCTTGCTGTGGTATCACGTATTTCAGCAGCACCACCAAAGCTGTATAGCGATCATCTGGTCGACAGTACACAAATTTTAATGCCAGTGCGTCTGGTAGTTTGGACTCTACATCCAATCGTATTAGCACCGGATCACCGAGTCCAGCTCGTGCAAATTCAACCAGTAGCTTTGGCAAAGTTGCAGAGAACATGACCATTTGACGTGAGGCAGGTAAGCGATGCAACGTTTCGTTCAATTGCTCGCCAAATCCCATTTCAAAGAGCCTATCGGCCTCGTCAAACACCACATATTCTAAAATGTAAAATTGCCAGTTAGAGTTAGTAATAAATACATATACTTCAACTATATAGCACACCTATTGAATTTAATTTTAAGTCCATTTCCACACACAAATGCAAAAAGCGGCCAGGCGTAGCAACAATAACATCTGGACATGTATGTATTGCCGAAAATTGCGAGTCCATGGAATCACCGCCCAGCACTAATATCGTCTTTAATTCCATAAAACGACCCAACTCTTTAATAAATTTATATGTTTGCACTGCGAGCTCTCGTGTTGGCGATAGAATTAAGGCCCGGGCACCTTTTGTGGGTTCCCGGCGTTGCAGTTTCTCAAACAGAGGTATTAAAAAACAGGCGGTTTTGCCGGAGCCTGTTTTGGCCATCGCAACAACATCGCGTCCCTCCAGAATCAGCGGAATGGTTTTTCGCTGAATAGGCGTAGGAACTTTATATCCACGTTTAGTTATACCTTTCAGTAATTCAAATCCCAGGCCCATAGATTGAAATCCACCACATTTTTTCGATTTGGATTTGTTTTTAAGAATGTCATCGTTGCCGCCATCAGTTCCACTCTCTTCCAATGACGGAAAACCGGATAGTTCATCATGCTGCTTTTTACGCTGGATGTTAAGAACGATTTATTAATAAATATAAAATCATTTTATAGATATTTACCGACCATTTCTTAAGAAATCAACCAAATTGAACAAATAGATCATTTACACGTGCAAATCAGCTAGTGTGACCGTTGCCTTTCAGAACTTAAGAATATCGATATAGCCCATTTCAATGGAAGCGCAAGCTATCGATAAGACTTTTGTACATCGATCAAAAGCAAAGCATCTTACATGCTGGCAAAGAGTGCACACTGCAATCGGAAAACGTCCCGTCATGCCCAACTTTGCCCACTTTATCAATTTCTAAGCGAATTCTTATTCTAATAGACTTTATTAAACGTACAAAAAGTATCCTATATATGTGCATTTTATAAAATAATTCGTAGCTTACGCATTTAACGTATGTGTGCATCTCACAACATATTCATATATATTTAACAATTAAACTTCATATTATGCATTTTTCTTTTATATGTGTACATATGTATATATATCCAGCTTACTTTAAACGAGTTACTTATGTTGCTAAAACGTTGTCAGAACAGCAACATCTTAATAAAACTTCTTAAATTGCCACTTACAAGTACATACATACTACAGAGTTAGTCCACTGCTTACGAATCGTAGTGTTAATGTTATACATATTTACAAAGATAATAAACTAAACCTTCACTAAATGTCTACGTAATTCATTTCTGTCTTAGGTTCGCGGACTGTCACAAGTTGCTCTAAACGCTCGATACGAAGCAGCATATCTTCCTTTTCCTTCTGCACAATGTCTACACGACGGCGAAGCTCATCATTATGCCGTCGCAGTTCGTGAAGCTGCCGACAAATTTCGGATGACGTTAGCAATGGCATTACGTTTGGACCTTTTGTTGTATTGAACTCGGGGCCACTGCGTAAACTAGAACGCATCGCTGGAGTGGCTAACGATTTATAGGCAGTTCCATTATGGGTGGCTCCGACAGGAGTTCCGGCTGCTGGTGAGGGTCGCAGTTGGATAGTTTGCACTGTACCTACTTGCCCACGCATTGTGCTCGCCACTGCGGGTGTTGGCGTTGTGTTTGTCGCATCGTTGATTAACTTCTGTTGCTCATCAATATCACCAATTTCGAGAGGTCTGGGTACGGCAGGTATTTTCAACTAAACAGTATCATAAATGGTTGTCAATAAATTTCGAAATTAAAACAACCACAACGAACAAACCTGACGAGACTGTAATTGTCGCATGTTTACCAGTTTGGTACCATCGGCAAGTTGGCGTACCACTCCAGAGCTAGAAATTATATAATGTTAATTTAGTCAGCATAGTAAATCGAAAGACAAAGAGCTCTTGCCTTGCTAGGGATGCGGGTATTTTTTGTAGAGATTTTGGCTGATCGCAAAGTTTTTTAAAGTCGGTCAGCGAGATAATTCTTATATTCTGTTTATAGAAAAACACGAAAAGTTAAGTAATGAACTAAAAATGAATTATTTAAATGTTTGTAACCTTGTTTTTTGTAACGCCGCACGCTGGACTTTGTGACGGTGACTCTTTTTGCTTAATAACATTCATACGAATTTTTTGGGTCGATGAATTGTGGTTTGTTTGATTTGTGCTGGGATGCAAACTGATTGCGTTGTTTTGTAAATGACTGTTGATAGATCCGTTTGTACTTTGTTTAACATTTGATCCACGATTTGTTTCGTGCAATAGCATACGTCCGCCCTCTGAGAGTACTAGCTGTCGACCATTTCGCAAAGCAGTGTTCAGCATCTTTTTCGAAGCTTCGTCATCTGCAATTTCGACCAATTTATTCATTTCATTTCATTTCTTAGAATGGAAAGCATAATACCTATTTGATTGTCATGCATCATGTCTGCAATACCGTGTGTCTTCAACATATTTAGAGCAGAATTTCCCAGCACGTTTGTATCTATAAAAAATCTATATTTTTAGTTCGGAATAAGTAAAAAGATACACTTACGGCCGCGTAGGGTCTCTAGAACATCCATTTTATCCTCGACGGACATGTCCACATCGTCAAGTCTTTGCGTTGGGTGAGGGTCATCCATAATTGAATTAACTGCCTCACTGGTTTCCTTCTAAAAATTAGTCAAAGCGTGTAAGCATAATTCCATTAGATAAAACCACATTAAGGAAAATTAATATTTTGTTTTAATGCTCTGTTACCAGAGATGAGTGTAATTTATATTCTGGGTGTATGATACTATTGAATTATTGCTGTCAATATTAGAGTACAATTCATAATATGTATATTATATATATTTTAATATGTCAATATGTTCAGATCCTTGATATCTAACCGCGCTTGCAAAACGCAACCACCTACATATATATTGAATCTTGTAAAATCAGTAGCTATGGATGTTAGCACAGGAAACATAATATTGCGCAGTCGGTTATATCCGAAAGATTCACTTACCTCAGTGTCTTCGTTGAATTTGCGATTGGCCTGCATTTGGCGCGCGGCCTCCAATTCCGCTAAAATATCAGCCTGCTCTGTCAGCACGGCAAGAGCGATTGGTGTTTTTCCAAACTTGGAGACTAATGTTACGTCTGCCTGTTTCTTAAGTAGCAGGCGTACAATACTTTTGTGTCTCTTCTCCACAGCCCAGTGCAGTGGTGTCATTCGAAGCTTTGTAATAAATCTTAGTAAGTTAATAAGTTACAATCCGTGACAAATTCGTGCTGCTCACCATATCACGTGCGTTCACAGCAGGCTTCAGGGCCAAGAGTAAGCTTACAATTCGTTCGTGTCCAAAATAGCAAGCTAAATGTAATGGTGTTCGATCTACTTTGGTTTTGACTTCCAAGTTGATGCCACCTTGCAGTAGAATCTCGCAGATTTCCAGTTGATTGTTCATCGCAGCAAAGTGCAGTGCTGACATACCCAGCTAAAAGTAAAAAGTTTAAATTAAAGTAATGGGTAGTTATATTTATAACTCACCCAGTCCGATGCAAACGGAGCACCATGTGCAAGGGCAGTCTTCACACCGGGTACATCGCTGTCTCGAGCACACTGTAAAAGTTGCTTGCCCAAGTCGACGACCGTAGTTGGACCGGGCGCGTTGCTCTTCTTTAATAGAAGCTCACCCTCGGTTCGCTAGAGTTAGAGCCAGCAGGGGATTTAACTATAAGTTGCTGGTGGGCCATTATAAAACGCTTTATTACTTACAATTTTATAATTTAGTAAGTTGGATAGCTGCTGGTTGAGAGATTGAGCCTCCATTGCAACACTGCCATCGGCGCGTAATGTGGCCACAACTTTGCTGCTCCCCGTCACTCCACCAACGCTGTGCATTTTAGCAAGCAACACTTTTAGCAACGCAGGCTACTCCTTAAACATAACTTTGTTTTAATATTAATAATTGAGCACAACAAACGCCAGTAATTTACAATGATCATCTGTATATGCGATAGAGTGGGACAATATGATCATCCATTTGTTGATATTATATCGATATCAATATCGATGATTACAGCGTCTACTTTGAGTAGTGTACTGTAACTGCAGCAGTGTTGACGTTTTGGCATTTTATCCAACAGATCTGACATTTTTTAGCTTCAGTTAGCTGGAAAATTGAGCAAACTGTTTTAGTTTATCAATTTAGCCTTATTCCAACAATTTCAGCACCTGCGATAAAGCATGCCGTATAAATATAAAAAATTAATCAGATGAGTTCCCATATGGCAACGAAAATCATGTGAGAAATGTTCATATTGCCCAAAAATGAAGATTAAGTTCCAGCCACAACCAGCTGATGAAATTTGCTGACAGAATGCAGCATGCTGCGATTTCTTATTTTAGCCAATAAAACGAATGATGTAAGACAAAATTGGGCACCAAAAACAGTACATTTCATCGATGATCTGAAGTCTGAATAGCAATTGTAAATACAGTCTATTGGTTTTGTATACATAAATACGGTTTAAAGATATTTGAATCTCAAAGTTGTGTGGTTTTTTTTATTAAATTACACTGGAGGTAACGAATTGTATATTATTGATTAACAAAGTATTAATTGCCATCCTAATCACACAGAACATGAATTTAAAATGTAGCCAGTTTTCTATCCTCTTAATATTTATTGTCCTTTTTTTTCTGGTCGATCTGTCCGATTTTTTAAATAGATAATTGACAATACTGCGCTACATGAGAGACCGCTTATATGTTATCACTTACGTCAATGTGGTACGTAACGCTAACTTGGTGTTCGATAACCGATTATCATAGTTAAGGTATCGAATGTGTAAGCATCAACGCACCGTCTCGTCTCCTTCCCCAGGACGCGCTCATCAAGCAGCTGTTGTCGGCAAAAGTAATGAAGCTGCATCACGAACACGTCTTTTGAAAACACCTTACAGCCAAAGCATTAAAAGAACATTTTAATTTAACTTTTTGGATAAATATATGTATATAATTATTTGGCATTAATGGTACACTTGTCGCTGTATAAATACATTTACTTTTTAACCAATTTACATAATTCGGATGTGATTTATATTTATTTGGTTGGTCTTCAAACTTTTCTCGCATGCATACATCGCATAAATTGCTTCCAATCAGTCATAACCAAGAACATATTAACCACATTAAACTCATTTGATTATGTGTATACATAGGCAAACATTTATGTATATATTAACATTTGAATTCTTTATTATCATACTCATTTTTAAAACGTTAGTTACTTTTTCGTTAATCGATCTTATGATTCATGTTGATCAAGATTGAATTTCATTCCTGAATTAAATAGTTGTAAATACAAAAGCATGTATACGTAAATATTTGCTAAAACCAAATTTTTCAAACTTAATTCGAACCTGCAGTTCAAGTTACATATCGCTGATATATCTGGCGTCCAAATATAATTGATAGATTGGCCCATAAATAACATTTGCAGAATTCACATAGTAAAAATTTAGAGGTTTTTACAAAATCTATTAAATAGTAAATTGCTTTAAGAATTTTTAACTTCATATTTATCTTAATTATACATTTTGGTTATTTTTTCCTAAAGAAAAATTAAATTCGCTCATTTATCTTTAAATTTGTTCTGTAATGCAGTATTTTTGTTCTTAAGGGATTTTGATGACCAAAAATTACAAGTAACAATTTAATTGATTATAATTGCTTAATATTATATCTAATCTTTCAACAGATTGAAGCTACCTGTTAATTTAATATGTGACGCATTTAATATACAAGCGATTAGTTTTTTTTTTTATCAAGATTGAGTTTGCATTTCACAAATATGTACATATATGTGAATTAAATTACTTTAGTTTAAGATTTCAAAAACAAAGTCTGATTCGATCAATAAAATACATTAAAATGAAAAACATTTATTATTAATTTGTGATCAGATATTGGACATGTCAATATGTATATTATAATTGACATCACACAAGAAACCAGCGCTCTTTAAAAGGTTAACAAACAAATAAAAAACCCAACAAATTGTAAATAATACACTAGGTATGGCTATGATTAAATGCATTGTTTATATGTAATTTTAACAAATATTTAATATATTTGGCGTTTCAATCATGCAATGCGACTCTACGTATTTGCGAACCCATATGTATCTATATGTATATGTATTGCGATTTATATATATATATTTTTAAATATAACTTATTATGTATATTAGGTTGACTAAGCGAACGAACTATCCTCTTGTTCCGCGGCAGCTGCCATTTCGATGGCTGCTACGCGTGCGGCTGTTAACGTCAAATCCGCATCAAAGCTCGGCTTGTGCGTTGGCGACTGACTCGGTGTACAGTTGGAACTCTTTGGCTTGCGGAACCAGTTGCCAAGGCGTCGACGGCCCAACGAACCAGTTGACGTTGTCGTTAGCATCTGTCCAGATCCGTGGCTGGTACTGGCAATGGCATCGCGAGACTGTGACTTTTTTGGCAAAGTATCGCAAGAGCGGTAAGGTGACTTGGACGGCGATTCAGGTACTGAACTGTCGCCACTTGCCGATGTGGTGCCCAGTGCGTGCTCACAGTCTGGTAACTCATAGTCCGATTGGTCAGAAAAGTCTCCCGGCCGCTCCTCATAGTTGTACTCAAATCCAGTCATCTCGGACACGTACAAAGTAACAAAGTATTAATTGCCATCCTAATCACACAGAACATGAATTTAAAATGTAGCCAGTTTTCTATCCTCTTAATATTTATTGTCCTTTTTTTTCTGGTCGATCTGTCCGATTTTTTAAATAGATAATTGACAATACTGCGCTACATGAGAGACCGCTTATATGTTATCACTTACGTCAATGTGGTACGTAACGCTAACTTGGTGTTCGATAACCGATTATCATAGTTAAGGTATCGAATGTGTAAGCATCAACGCACCGTCTCGTCTCCTTCCCCAGGACGCGCTCATCAAGCAGCTGTTGTCGGCAAAAGTAATGAAGCTGCATCACGAACACGTCTTTTGAAAACACCTTACAGCCAAAGCATTAAAAGAACATTTTAATTTAACTTTTTGGATAAATATATGTATATAATTATTTGGCATTAATGGTACACTTGTCGCTGTATAAATACATTTACTTTTTAACCAATTTACATAATTCGGATGTGATTTATATTTATTTGGTTGGTCTTCAAACTTTTCTCGCATGCATACATCGCATAAATTGCTTCCAATCAGTCATAACCAAGAACATATTAACCACATTAAACTCATTTGATTATGTGTATACATAGGCAAACATTTATGTATATATTAACATTTGAATTCTTTATTATCATACTCATTTTTAAAACGTTAGTTACTTTTTCGTTAATCGATCTTATGATTCATGTTGATCAAGATTGAATTTCATTCCTGAATTAAATAGTTGTAAATACAAAAGCATGTATACGTAAATATTTGCTAAAACCAAATTTTTCAAACTTAATTCGAACCTGCAGTTCAAGTTACATATCGCTGATATATCTGGCGTCCAAATATAATTGATAGATTGGCCCATAAATAACATTTGCAGAATTCACATAGTAAAAATTTAGAGGTTTTTACAAAATCTATTAAATAGTAAATTGCTTTAAGAATTTTTAACTTCATATTTATCTTAATTATACATTTTGGTTATTTTTTCCTAAAGAAAAATTAAATTCGCTCATTTATCTTTAAATTTGTTCTGTAATGCAGTATTTTTGTTCTTAAGGGATTTTGATGACCAAAAATTACAAGTAACAATTTAATTGATTATAATTGCTTAATATTATATCTAATCTTTCAACAGATTGAAGCTACCTGTTAATTTAATATGTGACGCATTTAATATACAAGCGATTAGTTTTTTTTTTTATCAAGATTGAGTTTGCATTTCACAAATATGTACATATATGTGAATTAAATTACTTTAGTTTAAGATTTCAAAAACAAAGTCTGATTCGATCAATAAAATACATTAAAATGAAAAACATTTATTATTAATTTGTGATCAGATATTGGACATGTCAATATGTATATTATAATTGACATCACACAAGAAACCAGCGCTCTTTAAAAGGTTAACAAACAAATAAAAAACCCAACAAATTGTAAATAATACACTAGGTATGGCTATGATTAAATGCATTGTTTATATGTAATTTTAACAAATATTTAATATATTTGGCGTTTCAATCATGCAATGCGACTCTACGTATTTGCGAACCCATATGTATCTATATGTATATGTATTGCGATTTATATATATATATTTTTAAATATAACTTATTATGTATATTAGGTTGACTAAGCGAACGAACTATCCTCTTGTTCCGCGGCAGCTGCCATTTCGATGGCTGCTACGCGTGCGGCTGTTAACGTCAAATCCGCATCAAAGCTCGGCTTGTGCGTTGGCGACTGACTCGGTGTACAGTTGGAACTCTTTGGCTTGCGGAACCAGTTGCCAAGGCGTCGACGGCCCAACGAACCAGTTGACGTTGTCGTTAGCATCTGTCCAGATCCGTGGCTGGTACTGGCAATGGCATCGCGAGACTGTGACTTTTTTGGCAAAGTATCGCAAGAGCGGTAAGGTGACTTGGACGGCGATTCAGGTACTGAACTGTCGCCACTTGCCGATGTGGTGCCCAGTGCGTGCTCACAGTCTGGTAACTCATAGTCCGATTGGTCAGAAAAGTCTCCCGGCCGCTCCTCATAGTTGTACTCAAATCCAGTCATCTCGGACACGTACAGCGCCTTGCCACCAAATTGTCGCTCCAGGGCGAGCGTATTTAGAAAGCGATGTTTACGGTTTGCCGAACGAAAGCTAAAGTCGTACCACTTGTCCCGTGATTCGCAATAGATTCGTAGCGAGTTCTTGATTGTGTGACCAAACATTTTTCCATCTCGCACGTTCACGATTCGACAGTGATCCAAAATGATTCGTCCCTTGTAGATAAAATTACTGCGCTTGATAATATCACGTTTGCAGTAGATCAATTGGTTATCAAAAAGGAAAAGAGTGCAGCTGCTATTCCACAGGTTTTGCTTTTGGCGCGTGGCGTCCACTTGAAGGAAAAATCTCATGCTGTGCAGGTGAAGGGGTGTTCCTTTAAAGTTTTGGAAACTGGCCTGGTGTCGTGCGATGGTCTCACTGTGGCGTTTACCTTCATTTACAGCCTCTGTGATACCGCGCATTTTCTCAAGAGCCATATTAACGTTGTCGGGCGTATCGGGAACATTATACTTGGACACGTCAATTTGTTCATAGTGTTCTAAGGTATCCGCTGGGATGCCGATGTCAATAGTGCCAACTGTACTTTCACTATTCAAAGTAGTCTTAATAAGTTCGTTAAGGTGCAGAGGATAACGACAGATGCGTTGCACTGGCGCCAGCAGATGTGCAGATAGCGGTAGTTCGGCTAAGTTCTCGGATTCGCGGCAACTGTGCGGGATAAGTTGCAATATTATGAATATTTTCCGGACCTACGAATGCGATTCAGAAACTTACTTTTCCAGAACGATGCGTGCATCTTTGATGCGTTCATATGATTCAAGTTCAATAAGTGCACGTGGATAAGCATTACAGTACGTGGAGTAGCAAAGAAATCCTTTATACTAGGTATAAGAATTAAAGTCAGTGACGAAGAGTAGCGATTATTTGACAGAGCAGACCTACCATCTTTAAAAAGACCTTTGATATTTGATTTTGTTCGATGCCTTGTCGGAGCTCCTCCAAAAACATTCGCTGAAACTTGTATATGGCTGTTATATTCGAGAATATGAGCCTTATACTGTTGGGGGAGAATATATCGATGCGTTTGCTCATGGCAGGCAAATATCTGGAGACAAAAGAACAAGTTTTAACACCTTTAATTTTCCGACGATTTGATTTGTTACCCATCACAAATGGCAGCCAGAAGCTTTACGTAATTGACTTCAGTCTCGAGAAGCTCGCGAACAGCGCCGTTGCGTAACGCATAGCAACTATCGTGCATCGTATTAATACGCGTTGGTGGCTCAAAGACGGCAGATGTGGCTGACTCAATGACTATAGTAGTTATGTTGCTTTGATCCATAGTTATGGTTGCATTGGGGCTCTCTTTGCTGGTGTCCAATTCACTGACAGGCACTGGTATTTGAAAATCTTCAACGGCTGCAACAGGCTCATCGCACAGCATCGTCTTTTGCACGTTGAAATATGCATCTATTTCGCGGTTGTGTATAATGCGCACAAAATCTTTGGGAAACCAGCCTATCTCAGGATCAAGTATTTCTTCCACAAGGCTGGCATCCTCCTTTTTAATGCGTCCAAACCACCAAGGCCCTAGTTCCTTGCGTAATATCTCGATTACAGCTCCACGCTCTAGACCCAACTCTTGCGGACCAGCCGCGGTAAAATTGTAGAGCACTTCCGCAAAAATGGGATGGTAGCTGTTAGCTGTAGGGTAAACAAAACAACAAGAAGTTGATTTAGTAACACAAGTCTCAACGGGCAACTGAAGTCAATATAATATTTGCATGCATCCCTAAAATGTATACCTATCTTAAATGTTTGTCCCGAATAATTTATAACAAAATGTTGAAAAGAATTTTATATTTTTAGTGTAAAATAAAACAGACGACCGTCAATGCATATGATGATAATGAGTTTTTTGGCAGACGCGATACAAATTTTAGTTTAATACAATTTTTTTAAATTATTTATGCTTGCCTTTTTTTCACAACGATTTGTTTTCCAGGTACAGATGTATAGTAAATATATACTTGTATGCACATAATTAGTATAAGTATAATAATGTCAACATAAAAACTTACCTTCCTCATGTGACGCGATGCTGTCGCTATCGCTGTCCTCAATATAGGTGCGGCGTACTCCATATATATCGAGCCCATTCGGTTGACTGAGCGAACGCGTTGGTAAGGATTCGGGTGCCTCACGTCCTATGCTGTAAACGCTGCCTATATTCAGTTCTTTGTAGAGCGGTGGTTTTGAAGGCGCCTGTTCCAATATGCTACTTGCCTTAGCGGAATGAGAGCGGCGTATCGAAGGTGCTTTTGCATCTATGTACTGCGTTGTGTTAGTCAGGGTAGCGGCAGCTCTTTGCTGGCCACCAGCCAGCGCACGCCCGTAGTGCTCATCATTTTCGAGTTCAATTTGTATGCCCGAATCACCGGAGTTGCATTTGTCACGGCGATTGAATTTTGTCTTTCGACGCTCCTTTGACGAGCGCCAAATAAGAGGTCCAAAGCGATATTTGGCTGAGCTTGTATCACCGTTAACATTGTCCGTTTGAAGTGCGTCGATGACTGCAGCTTGTGCTGGTGCTGTAAGCGTCGGTGCTGGGGGCGATGATTTGCAGTCCGTCTGAAGATCTGCACCAGCGGTCAGTGGGGTAATTTGCAATTGATTTCTGTTGTTTAAATTGTGCAATGTCCGTTTGAACTTCTGTAAGACGCCGAAGCTGCCACCTCCACCGCCAACTGCAATGCTACCTCCGCTGGCTTCTTTTGTAGCACCTGCACTTGTTGCTGACTCAACAGCTGCCGTGTGCTTTATGTGAGTATTCTTTTGCTCCTTGAATGAGCCAGTTAGCGTGGGACTCGAAATAGCTCTTATCTGCTGCGACTAAAAAGGGAAAGATTATATATGCTTAAACTGATTTCAGATTAAAGTTTTCCCCGAAGCTGATGTGCTTCTCGCTGTTCATACGAAACCACAAGTATCTAATCAAATGCGATTTATTACAAAAAAAATCAAATGACACTTATTTGTAGTAAACAGAGAATGTGGTGTCTGGCGCCTGAATGTTATGTAGTAGGCTACACACAGAGATCATAATGAAAAAGAGCACATAATGTAAAATTGGCTACAATTCAACATGTGATATTATCAGAACTGACTCACAGCCAGTCAAACAGTTTTTTGTTTTTAAAGTGTGTGTGCAAATAGTGAGTTGTTATCGAGTTTTTGTTTTCATTTACGAGTATGTGTGTTTCGAAAGTACGAGAAAAACATGAAAAGAATTGAGAAATAAAGTTTTGTGGGCTAATTCCAATACCTAGTTCATAAGCAAAAAGCGACCACAGCTAATCAGCTGAATAATTGCAAAAATTCGAGTAAAAAATAACATAAAATCGACACTTTAACCAATAATATCCATAAGTCCAGTTACCTGAAACACGCGCGCTCGGCACTTGTAGTTTCGCTGGCTGGGCATTGGATCGATAGGCAGAATGCTAAAATGTTCTCGCTTTTTGCTACCGGACTGCGTAGTGCCATCCGGCACACCATTATCAAAGTCCCAAAATTTAATCAGTCCATACGTATCCACAAGCGTGGGTATAATCAGCTTCTTCATGGCGCTCCCGACTCTCCCTCAGAGTATGTCGAGGCACTGAGACACAAACCTAAGCTAAAGGCGCCTCCCGATAGCAGGTGTCAACGTTGGACGTGATAAATATAAACTGATTGCGAGAATTGCAAATGCGGCGCTGCGACGGCTGCCACAATTCCGATGTCGATGTCAAGTGACTATGCGTGTATTGTATGTGTGCCCTTTTGTTGTGAATAGTTTGCGATGGTGTTGATGCTATCGCTTTGATAAGCATTCACATTGGGCATGGGGAGTGGCGCACCCGGACAGTATTGTGTTGCTCTGTTGGTTATTGCCTACCCTAGGCATTCCGAGTTAAGGGTTAGCTTCTGGTGCTTGAGGCTGAAGAGCAGCTGAAGTCCAGAGTCTTGATTAGATTAATATAAGACTCATTGATGGCATGAGCCGGCACCCACAATGCAATTCATCACAATTATATTCACTTACGGTCTCCCTAGCTCGAATGTCTGGGTCATGACATTATGGTTTGATCTCGGTGGTGCTGGAGCTTTACCTTTGTTCTGCTTGATTAGTTTTTAACCCATTTTCAATTAATTCAGGCTGTATAAATTGCAACAGCTAATTGCTATTCATCCTAAACTTTAACCCTTAATCATAAAACATTTTGAATTTGTGGTATATGTAAGGCAAATATTATGTAAGATACTAAACGCGTTTATGTACACATACCTGTGTATGCTTCGATTATCAAGCTTTTCTCTGCTCACACATGCTCCCATATATGTACATTTGTATGTATAAAACGTTTGTGTCGAGTGATGGTAGTTTGTTCAATATAAAAATATATTTTTAATAACAAAATCAACGTTTCGTATCCGATCTTGGCTCAGTTTTTACAGTTAATTGTAACAACTCGATTGGAAAGCTTCATCTTTAAAATTGCTATCGGAAATAGATCCTGATCAAGAATATATATACCTTATGGGGTATATTTCCCAACTTAATTAAACCCCTATTACCCTTAGTTTCAATGGGTTCAGGGTATAATTAGCGCCTATGCGGACACAATCTCAGACGAATTTTGTACAGCATCAACATACTTTTTTCTTTTCTTTTAAAAACAGAATGTAAACAAAGCCCCTTCTGACTATTAAAAGAACAATGAACTTGACTAATTTAAATTATAAACAAATTATGTAGTGCGCTACTCAGGAAAGCTTGACTAGTAAATACCCTGAACTCAATTCCTTACTTATCTTACTACGTGTCTTACATGTTCAAACCAAGAAGCTGAAAAATTCGGTAAGATAAAATAAATTTCATGTGCACGTGGCACATCTTCATTAGACAATTATTGCGCAATTTCAATGGTTTTATAAAAAAAAAGAATGAACGCATATCTTGAACATGCCGAAGATTACATAACCTTACGGATATCTTGGTAAACAAAAAAGGTTTCGACCAATCTTTCCGATAAGAGCTATATGTGTAACCGTCTGAAGTTGTTGATTTTGTAAATTACATTCAATGTTGTATTCTAATTTGTATAATCGAACCGGATTATCGCACAGCAGTCACATTTTGCGTAGATCCCATTTCAGGTTCATTCACTGCACGAAGTACACCTCAAGCGGTTTCCTTGTTAGCACATGCGTGGGTAAATTAAAAGAGTATGCAATTAATGCAGCCATTGTATCTACACCGCAGCAAGGTCAGACGACACATGTAGCTATTTTTATGGTTTCTGCCATTGATATTGTGTTTGTTTGATAAATATCAATTTTATACCACGGATTTCGACATACCTTTGGGTTTAATGAACTCTGCACATTTTTTTTTTTATTGAGTGGCTCATATTAAACGTTGTTCGGTTTTATGTAATTGGAAGCTTTGCAAGTATTGAAAATATTGTACAGCTAAAAGAGATCTGACTAGTTATACTTAACCCAAACTTAATTAAAAATTAGAATGGAAACCTTTTCAAAGAAGACCAACCAAGAAATAATCTAACCTTTATAATTTTCTTATATTGTATCATTATACCTAACAAAATTTTCTTAGAACTCTGTATTTACTTACCAAACACTCGACATATCCGTTACATCTTATATCAATTACGTTGATATCATACTTCTCTTTTTTCGCCAATCTATAAGAAGAAAAGAAGAGAATCGTCTTATCAGTCAAATTTGGGATCGATGTTTATAGATTACAATTTCTGAAAACAATTAGTATGGTAGGCAGTCCTATTCACTCGTAGGATAACTGTAACATGTAACAAAAAATTCGTCTATGTGACTACCTGAAGTTATGTGATTTATAGTCATGTAGGGTTGTGCTTGTGCAATCCGCTGTAAACATTTATACACCCACTAAACTTAACAAGAAACTACAAATAAATTTCAGAAGCTTTACAATAGAGACAAGAAAACTAATGCTACTTAGATCAGAGCCATACAAGTACAAGGATATTACCGGTTAATTAATTTGTGTGAAAATGCGACATGGGAAATTGTTGAGAACGTAGGTAAATCTGTAATACCCACGTGCTTGTGCTTATTGCAAGCAAGCCCTAGAAATACCTAGAATTCCTATAACATAAATAGCGCAAACAGGCCAAGGAAATTCAGAGGCATTTGAAATAAAAGGGGCCTGTTTACCCCTAAGGAAACGGTCAAAAAAGAAACGTTTGCCTATAGTTTTTCCTTTGTTCTACTTTCATCTTTTCTATTAACAAAAAAACAGATTATATCTTTGGGTGCGTAAGGAAATGCAATTATGGTACCTTCTGCATGATGCAGTTCGTACAACGGTTTGCGACAGCATATGAATATGTTTATATCTAACTCAGTCTCTGTTTATGTGACTTGTAAATGTACAGTTACAGATGTCTAATTGAGTTCTTGAGATTTTCTTGCCATTCAAAGATATCTTAGTAAAAATTTCGCCTCACCTTTGTAAAGTACGTGAATTAAAACGTCTGCAATTTGCATCAACTACAAAGCGATTGTGGGATATCGATTCGATCTTTTCCGATTTTATGTTCATTCTATATGATTTTAGCTGTCTTTTCATATTCAATATGTTTATACAGTTTGGAATAGTCTTTTATAGTCTTATAGTTTTATAGCTTGATGGGGCAAAACATAAAGTTACAAAAAATAATATAATATGTTGAGTTGAAGAATTAATTGTACGCAAAATTCATATGTTGAATTTTTTTGCTGCTTTACACTTCGAAACGAACGTCGAGAACTGTCCACGATGTTGTACCTAGAGAGACTGATCAACAGGAGTTTCGAGCAGCTGCAGCGACAACAACAGAAAACAACCCTCATATTGAATTTTGCAGTTGACCTCTTGCGACGCGCCGTCTTAAGCCAAGAGATGCACATCCTGTACGGCAGTTGAGTGAGATATTGTAAAGTTGAGTAAAAGTTCGTGAAGGTAAAACATATTCGTGAAGATAAGACGAATGATTTTAACGAATTACCTCTGAGACTAATACATAAACATTTCACGTATTTTGCTTTAGTTGTATTGCAATTGTGCTGGTTTGGTGTCACTTTGGTAAAAATATAATTTCGATTTCAAGTCTGGAAAGGCTTAATAAATCAGCTGTTGCGAGTTTAGTTTATGTTCGTCAAAATTTGGCTCAAAAAACAAGCTGAATCATTTCAACTCAAAATGGGCTTAACAAGGATAACAATGACAAGAAGGTAAACTACTCACACATTTTAGGCAACGAAACATCTGCCGGGGCTGCTGGCATGCCACAAACCAGTTTGTTATGCTCTTTGGTGGTGCACGTTGATGTAGACTTTTGTACGTTCGCTCTCCACCAGCTACAGCTACATCCTTACAATTTCACAACTATACCCATTCTTGGTACTTCAACAGAAAGTCTATATATTTTTTCGTTGTTTCCGGTTTGATACCCTTGTGAAGGGTATTTCAATTTGGCAAGAAATATGTGAAACATTGAATAAGACATAATCAGGATAAGGTTTATATGTTCTAAATCAGAACGATGACCTGAAGTGATTCTATTAGTTGCAAAATTCAACTCTCAGTCGGTAGGTTAGGTTCACTGGTTGGGTCAATACCAGATAATACCAGGTGTAAGAGCGGGTCTAATATGTCGATGTAACAATACATATGTAAATATATTAATTTTAATTTCATTTTTGTAAGGCACCGAGTGCTGTGTAGCTACAATGATTAAATTTCAGTCCCGCGTCATACGTATAGCAAGAATATCTTCTTGCGACTTAGAACTCAAGCAGACAACAATTATGATGAAGATTATGGGAATTTCGGTTATATATTTTAAGGAAAAACAGGGAGAGGGGAAAACGGAATTCACAATTAATTGTATGCGGGTGCAACTTCTGCGTGACATGCAATACCTCAAACAGACCAAGTAGAGGGCTAGGGCAAGCAGCGCACTCACATGGAACACATCAACCGCCAAGAGACAAAGAAATTGCTAGGCTCAGGGCCGACATAATTTTTCTCTCGTTTCCTTTTTTATTTCTTTCTCCAATTGTAAAAAGCAAAGCAGTGTGTGTTCCGGGAAATCTTAACAAACAGTAAAAAAGTTATGAAAGCTAATTGAGTTTTTTTTAACTTTGTTGTGAGTATGACAATTTAGGATATTCATATTCATATAACAATTAAAATGTCACATACAAATTAATCACACAGTGGAAGTACTGCGCACGGCTATATCTATTTAATTAGTGATGCTGGTCAAGAATATTTATACTTTATACGGTGTGAGACGTCTCTTTCAACGCATTGCAGGCTTGAAAACAAAATTAACGAGGATGTGTTAAGGGGTATACAAATGCAAGAAAGATCTAGTCGGGAGAGCTTGAGCTGAAACCAAGTCTTCTCTTGTCGAAAGTCACCAGCACATTATTTATTCAAACAAACAAGTTGAAATAACGCATTCAGACATTGTTTATGCCATGATATATATGTGCTTCAATGCATGTGTGTGAAAGTGTACACGGAAAAAACTTGCGGTTGCCGCTGCGTAATTTGGTAAATATGGCTATGCTTTTTCATTCCGTTAATTGCTCTTGATGCATATTTTACTGGTGATTAATATCATGTAAAAGTAAACTTAAAAATTTAACTTTTACTGCTATCGGACATTTATCTATTTTTTTTATGGAAAACGAAAAAGTTATTATAAAATTAACTGAACTTGCACGATGTATGGTATACGAGAAAAATATTCATTATGTACAGTCCTTCGGTTCTAATCAAAATAAAATGCGCTGTTGATGCCACAAAGTCTATGCTATATGATTTACGGTTGATTAAATTAATAAGAGATATAAGCATAATAGCTGATGCATACCCGGAGTACTAAAGAACAAATCAAAAGTCAGAGCCAGGCGCATTAGAGGGGCGGATAGATCGATTATCAATGATGTGTAAAATTGAAAGCATGTGTGGAGAAATGTACCAAGCTTATTTGGCAAGGGCAAAGGGAGAGTTTAAAAATAACATCAAAGCGACAGGTGAATGCTAAGGCTAAGGCTTATTAACCAGAATGTCAGAAGGGAATAATTTTTAATATTTGTGTTCGCTTAGTGTGTGAGATTCTAAGCAAGCACACCGGCAGGTCCAGTACATATGCATCTGTTTTTGTTTAGCTATTTTTAGTTTTTTTTTTTTTATATATATATTTGAATGTGAACTTACATCTGGGCAAATGGAAGTGCAGCAGATGTTGCTGCTGTTGCACTCATTGTTATAGTTGCATTATTATCCGGACAAAGTGACAAAGTGGATATTGTAGGTATGCTTTTCTCTGTGCAATCCAAATACCATTTCGTAACTGAATCGATTAGTTCAGTTCTTCTGTGAGTTGTCTGAGGTTTGCATCCATTAGCATTCTCTGGCTTTAATTCGAATGCGCTGTCAGATGTATTTTCGATGGTGGCACAACCAAATATATTTACCGAAGCATTTTCGCCGCCGCATGCGAAAGGTGCATCGGTATCCGGATTAGCATTTTTGCTATTTTCATCCTGTGACTGCGGCACATTTATTGTTGTTGACATTGTCAATGCTGTTCAAGCAGGTTTTTGAAAGTATATGTTTTTTTTGTATTATTGATTTTCGTACGCACTCTATCGAAATTATTTTAATTGCGTTGCATATGTATATTTTTAGCATAATGCCCTACAACTAGGCACAAGCATTAACAAAAATACATATATTTATATATATATGTATAGGAAAGGGCAGACAATTTCGCGTCGACCGGCGAGACTGCACTTGATACGTGTAGACAAAAATGCAAGACCCTTAATAATAAAACGATGTTATGATTGTGTGTACATTTGGATATGTGTACCATAGCCAAAACAAGAGAAGATTGAGCTACACAGGCAAACTTTTTATCGACGTTCCACCGACGCGTTGCTCGTTCATCGACTACAAAGCAACAAACGAAAATAATAGTTATCGAATTGCGATACACTTTTTGAAGTAGCTAAATTGAACTCAAAATGGTCCTGCAAAACTCAAAATGTTATGTTAACAAGCTGTCGTTCCACCGACGCGGCGCTCGCACCCAAGAAGCAGACAAAGAGAAAAATACTTGTTTTGCTTTAAGGGGTATTCTGGCTGCTGACGAAAATGCAAGGCCTACAATGCGTTAGTGACCAGAGTGGTATCAGTAATGTAACTCAAAATGGCACTGCTAACTAAAAATGTTACGTTAACATAACAAATCGTCTGTTTGCCCTGTACTCATTTAAAATGGTTATAATGGGTATTATGGAGTTGTGCACAAGTATGTAACAGCCAAAAGGAAGAATCTTCATCCCCATAAAGTAATTATATTATTTATCATCATTACCAACCATGTCTGTATTACAAATTGTAAAACAAACCCAAATTTTAAGACAGAGTTTTAACCAAAGCTTAACACCAGATTTTAGAGTATTATAAGAGATTTCGAGTCACGTCCGTAATTTAAAATCATCTATTCGTCGTGAAGTTTTGATTACAGAACGCTTATTTTGAGTCTAAATATTCGCCATATACATATTATTCCTATCTGTGCATTTCCTCTTTTTTTATTATTAGTAAATCAATAAAACTTACCGAAACAGTTTATAAAGTTTGCACTATGTATTTATAAATTGTATCTAGCAATATACACAGAGATATTTTTGTCATGCGCAGTGCTAAAATTGCGCAGTCTGGTGCATTTAGGCATTAAAGTGTGATATAAATGTTTTATGTTAAATGTATGTTTTTTTTGCAAGTCAAGTATGCAAATCACATGGTGTTTGACATGTAAGTAAATGGATGGTCATTTTTAACAGGATATCCATTGACAAGAGCGTACACAGCATTTCTAAGATTTTATATTCTAATCTTCAACATCGGACTACAACCGGTCGATATTTTT
Source organism: Drosophila cognata (assembly GCA_035041535.1). NCBI lineage: Eukaryota > Metazoa > Arthropoda > Insecta > Diptera > Drosophilidae > Drosophila > Drosophila cognata. Next base: position 376,647 of record JAWNLC010000715.1, on the reverse strand, counting down.
AATTATTAGTTAAATTTAGATGCAGGCAGATTGACTCTGGTCTGCAGAGGTATGTAACTACGTTTTTTTTCATTATACTTTGATTTTTTGCAAAGCTCATCTTAAATTGAATTTGTATTTCCGAATTTCTGTCGGCGCCCAAAAGCATGCAGCTAAGTAACGTCCTAGATGCGTGCATGTAGTGTATGCATATATAAATATTTTATTAAAATGCAGCTGAGAATTGGGTCAGTCAACTCAACCAAGTAGTTGAAATGCTAGATTAACATAAATGAGTAGAAGTAGACATATATATTTTCTATTAGCTTAGCTTATGCAATGATTTATAATGATCAAATGTTATTTCAAGTGCACAGCACTTCGATGATATTTCTTCCATACATATTTGACAAGGGTATGGCTCTACTATTGCCATAGTAGTTCCGACCTATGCAAGTCTTATCACATATTAAAATATACTTATTTGGAAACATAATTTCATTGAGAGCTCCGACATCCTATTTGCTTGGCCCTAATATGAATTGTATCCACAATTCCCTTCAAAATTATTTGACGTATTATTGCTTTTAATTAGCTCAGTTCTCTTTAAAGTAAACTCTTAACTGGTCAGTATATAAAGTTTTCCACTCACCCAACGACAGTTTCAATTGCGAGCAGCTGCTGCGATGCTGTAATTCTGCCCGGCAGTGAATGACATCGATGTCGTTTCCGGTAACTCCCATTGTTAGCTTCTTTTAATGCAACGTCCAAGTCTCGTTTTTCATTACGAGTTGGGGCCGACTGTTGGCCCTGAGGTTCTGGTTTTGAGGGCTCGCTCTGTTTTGCTATTTTAGAATAATTTTTGATGTTGCTAAAAGGCAATGGAACATGTCGAAATTAATATACATTATATATTCACTGAAAAATAAAAATGTGGCCAATCAGCTGTTAACTCACCTAGGTAAAGTTCTCGTTTGCATCAGATTGGGCCACTGATGTTCTTTGACATCATCTAATGGTGCTCCCATATTAGGTTCACAGTCCCCAAAAATCACAAGGGAACTTGCCCCTGATGGTATTACACGGGGTCGAATAACAGCAGTTGGCTGTCGACGATCGTTGCTCGTCGTGGCTATGTGATTAACTTTGCTTTCCTCTTTCTCTGGTGGTGCGTTGACACCACCGCTGCAGAGGAAAGTCCATTGGGGTGTTGTGCACTTGCTTAGTGTATGCTGTTGAGTGGTTGGAATTATTGTTGCTGCTGTGCAAATGTTCAATTTATCGGGATCCCCTTTTAAGGCCACTTCGGAGATATGTTGTTGCTGCATATTCTGAATAACTGTTGATGATGAATTTTGTTTTCTGATTTCGACCACAACTGGTTTTACTGAAGCCGAAGACACTAAATATTGCAAGTTGCTAGTCCTGGTGCTGCTACAAGAGTCACAACGTGGCCAATAATCGCAGGATGTTAAACTTTTTTTGCATTTCTTGTTGGTAGTTGCTCTGTCCAATTGCGGATCGGGACTGCAAAGTAACACGAGAAGCTTAGAACTGTCTTAAGTACAGTTGAGGATTACCATACCACCCTACAATGCGATTTGCATAGTTTCCTATTAGTAATCAATGCTGAAGTTTTCTTCACTTTTGTGGGATTAGGGCTTAGTTGCAGACTGTATATTTTTGTTTGATTTTTGCAGTTATCCATCGAGCCTTTGCATATACTTTGCTTAAATTACATCTAAATCACACTACTTTATCCATTAACCATTAGTGTTAGATAATAGTATTAAGAAATATTGAGTATCTATGAATTAGTTGCCACTGGCTTAGTGTACATAAACAGTCTTTTTACAACACATAGAAGCATACCCTGGGAGCTTGCTTTGGTCAAGTTAGTAGATTTAGCTTAGCTTTAGAATTTGATTTTGATAGAGGCGACCTCTAGTTGAGAGCTTGGTGCGTTTTAAATATAGTTTACATAGATAGAGTTGCCAATATCATTATCGTTATCGGTAAATTGATTGATATTCAAGACAGCAGCTTCAGTACCTGCTACTCCGTGGCAGTGCCGCCGTCGACCTGTATAAATGATCCTCGCGTGAGACGGAACGCTGTGGCTTCAGCACAGTTGTCGGATGCTCGTAAATGTGCGTTTCATTACTCATAAAGTTAAGCTCACTGTTGCCGCCGGAGTTGATGGTTTCGCGGTTGCGCAACTGCACAGGCAGCTCATAATCACTGTCACCACGTCGAAAGTTCATGATAGGTGATTTTCTTAGCATATCGTAGGTCAACTCGTGATCACAGAGACGCGTACCATAGCTTTGACTCTGCGGGCTGCTCGTGCGGTGCGATGTCTGGTGCAGATTGTTAGACGATGAGCCTGAAGACTGTGGCGAGCGTGTTGTCATATGCTCATGAGCGGCAGCACCAACCGGAGAGTTGGATTGACGTAGACGGGTGGAAGATGCGGATACAATAACATTCGATTCATTGCCCGGCTGTAAGAACCGTATGCTGGCGCCACTGCTACCATTGTTGTTGAGCAATTGTTCGCGGTAATCCTCGTCAAAGGAACGGCTTTTATCACAGTCCAAGCGCAGATTCTGATTGCTGCCGCTGTCACCACCGCTACCACTTGTATGGGCAGAAGAACGTGCGGCGTTGCTACCACTGCGATTGTAATTGTTGTAATCGAAGTCAAAGGAGCACGCCTTGTCCACATCGCTCTGACGCAGTCGTGTTGTGTGGCCAGTTGCTCCGTTTGAGCTGACTAACATTTTGTTAGCCGCCAGTCCGGTGGTTCGCATTGAGTTTGGAAATATGCCGCTGTTCGCTTGCTGATAATGAACTGGTGCCGCCTGCTTTTGCAATGAGGATGCAGTACCCACACATATTACCGATTTTTGAGCACGATTCGGAGACCGTTCGCTAAGTTGAAGGGATCTGCTATGACGCACATGAATTTATTACGTTAGCGTATTTTTGGCAGACGCCTGCACTTACCTGGATCGTCGAATGAGATGATCCTGCTCCGTCTGCTTAGTTCCACTGCGTCCTACGGAACGGCGATAGTTTGCCACACCAGGTATTCCGCCAGTGGCAGCAGTTGTGCTTGGACTGCTGTTTAATGGCTCGTGGGAGTCACCACCACTGTAGCTGGAACTGGATGAGCTGCGCGATATAATTGGCGGTGTCTTGTCCTCGTTTCTATGACGTCGGTCTAACGTGTTGTTGCGCGAACTTGAACTCTGACGTGATCCAATCAAGGATATCTGTGAGCCCCGTTTACGCCTCTCCTCCGGCGTCAGGGAACGCAATTCGGGCGTGAGAGATCTTTGTTTCCGCAAACTGCTTGAAGAGCTGTGCGAATCGTTTCGGTCAGGTGTTAGGGATCTCTGACGCTGAGTCTTAAAGGGTGAGACGCTGGCACAGCCTGAAGCCATATTCGGATACTGGTAATTAGTTGCCGATAAGAATTCCGTGGAGCTGCCGTCCTCGTTGTCGATCTCGTCATTTGAAAGATCTGTATTAAAAATAGTTTTCAGAGGAAATTCATACAGTGTCCTATATTTTATATCAGCAAAACTAGCAAAACAAAATATGTGTGTGTTGTCTGCTTATGTCAGTTACACAAAGCAATGCCGGCGACTATTTAAGGATCCACTAGCGGAAAGACAAGAAGCAGCTTTTTCCAATCGAACTCACCTGAACGAGCACCGCTATCGCAGGAGTTGAGTCGGTTGTTGATGGTCGTATCCAGGCTACGGAAGCGCGACATACCCAAAACAGAGGACGGTTGTGCTCCTGGGTTGCTGCTGGCCATGCAGCTAAATTGTGACTTCCTCGAACGTCCAATCACATTGTGGCTCTTTGACCGTTCAAAGGTACGATCGTGGCGCGAACGGGGCGAATACTTGGCTACATTGCTGCTAGCCACGCTATAGCCAGGTGGCGCCTCCTTTACAGATGCATTCAGATAGGCGGTGGTTTGCGGCTGCAAATACTTTGGTGAGTTGTCTCTACTTCGCATCGATCTTCCGGCGACGTTGTTGCTGACGTTGCCGCCTCCGCTGCCCTCACGCTTAGTCAAGTAATTGGGAGAGTTGCCAGTCAGAGTGCTAAAGTTGAGGGACCGCTCGCGTTGAACGGCCAAAGATGGCATTACCGAGGGACGTTCCGACAGGTTATCATCGAAGCTGCGCGAGAAGGTCTCTACATAGGTATTAGTAGGTCGACGCGTGTCATACTCGAAGCTCCGTGAGAAGACCATGCCCTTGACACCGTTCGTGCTGCTGCCATGCCCCGACTGCTGTTGTTGCAGATTCTGTTGAATCATTGGCTGAAGTGCCCGTGGTTGCTGTGTAGGCGTATATGACTGACGAGTAATCTTCCGGCGTTCCTGATGTCGTGGAGCGCGACTGATATTGCTACTATTATCCTGAAAAGCTGGTGGTGGCGACAGAATTGGTGTTACGGGTGGCGGTGATTCAAGATCGTTGACGGGTAGAAAGCCGGGACGCTCATTGAGTATGCTTGCAAGTTGGGGATCGACAATTCGATAACCTGGTCGCAGCGTCGCATCTCTCGATGAGAGTCCATTTAGTCGGGCTTCGTTGCGTTGAATTAGCTCCTCCACCTTGGAGCCAACGAATTTTGGCTCACGCTCACACCTGCTTGGCAACTGATGCACAATTGATTGCCGGCACAACTCTGGACGATGCGCATGATCGCTCTGTATGACCCGTATAGCATTACGTCCTTGGGTCTTGTCCTGCATAGCACCATCTCCATTTCGGCGGTTGTAATTAAGGCGTCGACTTTGGTTCTCGTTGTTGGTGCTGGGCTTCGTGCTTACTTGCACCCAGCCGGACTTGTTTAAGAAGATTTCCTCTTTGTTACCCGCTGGGGACTTTGATTTCCGAATAGCACCAGGTACACCATAGAACTGCTCACCGAACAGATAAGTGGGCACACCACCATCCGTTGCAGATGTGGCACTCGCACCACTTGTGCCACCACTATCACCCATGTGGCAGAGCATTCTGCGCGCCTCCAGTTTCTCGTTAAAATTACGCGTGGATGCTTCAAGACTGTCACGTCGCTTGGCAACGTATTGCTGGAGTGCGGAGAGATGAGGCTGCAGTTGCTGTGCTGTATTGTCAGGAGCTCTTATGGGCTCAGCTTTCGCCGAATCCGGGACTGAGTCCTTTTCTTGTTTTTGCTTTCGGTATGTCAGAGATGAAGCTGTGCCTGATTTTGAATCTGCTGCATCTGCATAGTCGCTGCCTTCCAAACGCGGCTGCTGCTGGTGATGATGCTTTGAAGGACTGGCACGGGAACGTGTGCGTCTTCGTTTCGGCGGAAGGGCTGGAAGCGGCAATGTGCTAAGATCAAGCTTATCGAGCGTCGATGATGAGAGCTCGTCGTTTTGTGACTCACGTGTCACAGAGTCACGCGTCAGGTGACTATCGTCGGAAAATGCCTCACTGGAGTCGAGACAGGTGTAGTCCTGGGTCGTTACAGCTCTTACTGCAGGCACTGAACGCGGCTCACTGAAATTGAACCCGACAGAGAATTACTTTAAATATTTTGACAATGTTGCCTCAAAATATTATGTGTACAAGTTATAATATTTATTCGCTAGTGAGAAGTCTTGTTATTGACTTCAAGTGTGAAACCCTCAGACATAATTTTGGCCGCGCACATAATTTACAATTACATATAAATTAATTTAATGGTTTCAGTGCCTCTTTACTTAAATTAATAAAATCGAGGCCTAACAGCATTGGAGAACCACTGAATTAACAGGTTGCCATATCCCAAACCGGTTACCAATCATATTGAAGCGCTGAACAAATTCACTGATCTTATTAAAGGTTGTTCCTTTAGGCTACTGGTTTGTTTCTTGTGTTTGATGCCTTTTGCTCCCGTCTGTTCGGTGTTTGCCAAACCTATGATGTGTTATCAATGGATGCATCTATGGTCAAACTGTGTATAAACTGAGGCAAAGAAAGAGACTTGAATATATACCAGTATATAGTGAACGAATAAAATCATTTACTTATTATGAGTAGTTAAAAAGTGTCAGTGAAAAGCACACAGCACGTTTTTGTGCTTTTAGGTACAAGTTATGAAATAAAAGATATATTTCTTGTATATACATAAATAACACCCACGCTACCTAACTTAACTTGGCTTGAGCCATTTTCTTTGTACAATAATCGTTCGACTCAAGAGTAAATAAGGTGAGCGTATGGTACGGTATGTGCTCTTGACTTGATGTCGACATTTTTTCCATATTCGGAAGGTGGTTTGTTTTTAATTTTATAAGCATGTTCAAGTTGGTCTCTTCATGGCAGAAATTCTTAAGCGTCTAGTTTCCATTTATAGATTGGACTTGTTAATATATTCCAATATCAGGCCGCTAATATAAAATACATACTTCGGCGAAACATATAAAGTAAGACATAATAATCTAAAATATTGGGAGGAAAACCCATTTGTTGTTTTTATTGTGATGTGTTACGCTCACTCAGTCAAAATTTGCTTGCCGACTGACGGATGTTTCACTAAGTTTCATATGTGTGTGGCACACACTCATTCGTCAGCAAACGTGTATGTAGTACTCATGTCTTGTATATGTCTGTATGATGGATACGAATGGGCATCACAACATGCAGTTAAGCATGAGCACACGACTACACAAATCGATCTATCATTTTCAAACACCCGCCTCCAACTTCTACACTTATCTTCAGCAATGTGCTAACTGCCAAAACTTCCCATACACTTTCGAGAGATATTTTGATATTAGCGCAAAGTGTGTAACGCTTGAAAAATTACTAATAATATTTTAATATTTAAGATTTGCTTTTAACTCAAATTGATAATGATTTAATACGTTTATTGATCGTCTAAGTTTAGAGTTGCGTTTACAAATTAGACAACACTAAAGTTAATTTCATTTAGTTATCAACTGTTTGATAATATTCCAATTGGGATAATATTACAATATCAAATAATTGCCATTGTAATAATTAGTCTAATTGCAAACTTCAAAGATGGTGATAGGTTAGCCTGACTGAGCACTACTACTTGATGGTCATCGGACGATGCGCTCAATGAAAAGTCAATAACATTGTGAGTAATTATTAAATCAGTTAAAAGCATAAATTATAAAAAATTACTACTAGTTGTATACTTATGAATACTTGCAACATACGATCGTAGTTTTAGGTATACTAAGAAAATGTCACTAAGCAAATGAAAAATTGTGCAATTGTGCGAAATTGCAAATCGCTTGTATTAACAGGAAATTCCAGGCACACACAGCCGAACGCGTTTTTGACTTGATTTTGTCTTCAATTTCTATGTGCGGTTGTTCAATGTATCATTAATACACATTGGACATACCTATCCGAGTTGTCATAACGGCATCTGCGTGTAATTAATTCCAGGTAATTAAAGAGTTTACCAAAACTTTTCGCGATTCTATTTCCTATTTATACAAAGTTTGTCAGAATTTTAGAATTTGTATATATTTTTAATGTTAAGACCGCCGTCGCAACCAATAAAAATGTAATATGCTACGTGAAAATGCATTAAACTTTATGCTGAAAATTGCGTTATATCCAGATACATATATCAAAATAAAAATCGCTAACTTACTACCTCTCCGAACAAATGCTTGTACTAATACATACACAGGCCCTCATATGTTGCATCCACAAATGTAATGCGCAACAATGCAATCTATGAAACTGGTTTCACTTGTCGTCTTGAGACTTGTGTCTGGGGCTAACGTGTGGTGGGTATGAGTAAATCGATTGAATTTGCCTGTAAATTTTAACTTGCACTTTCAAGTTGAGGCCGACTCACTTAACTAGCTCACATGCACTTCCATGTGCAGCGTTGTGGTAAGTTTGCTGCTGCTCCGACTGCTATTGCAACTGGCCAAACGACACTGAACTAAGGCTTCGAAACTTGCCGCCAAACTCAAAAGCCAACGACCAAGACCAATTTAAGTGGCGGTCATAGAAAACAGGTTTTTGCAATACCTAAACTGCTAAAAGTTTGGCAATTTCAATTATTATCGGCGGACGACTATATCACATTTATGCTATAAGAACAATCGGTCCAAAGATTTGTTGATAACTATTCTTTCTTGTTGATTTACTAATATTATAATTCATTCTAGGACCCACAATTGTTGGTTACAGTAAACTTTTGAGCTTAGTATAAGTAACTCCCACGACTTTAAATGTATAATACGAATGCCTTGCGCGACTCTCAGTATTTAATATTCAGTCTGTTAGTGACAGGTTATGGTGTTCGACCGATAAATCACCGAACTGGTCATCAGCAGCACCTCACCAGCACCAACGCTGCAAGAGGCACTTATTGAGTAGCTTGAAACAGGCGTTCTGAAGCTCTTTCAGTGCTTTAGGTTGTCATTATGCCTGCCACTTTTCAATCAAAATGGTACACCATCAGCAAGTGTCTTGTTAAAGGCAATCAATTTTGCCTTTCCTTGTTGCAGCTTGACATGCCTGATAGGCATGTACATTGCAGTACATGTCCATGAAAAATTTGTAAACTTAATGACTTAAGGCATTGTGTAGTCTAATTTTTTACAGCATTGTGTCTACAATAAATTGAAGATTCAATTGCCCAATTTCCGCGTAAGCTCACTTTTTGCACTGAAACATGTATAAAATCCTCCTCTACGCAAATATACAAACACATACATCTATTTTATATGGCGGACACAGTTTTTGCACATAATACACATTTAAAAATTAGAATAGTGGAATTATTATTGATTTATGGTAATTTTATCATGGCATATCTGTATAAATCCATTTCGGTAGAATGAACACTTAAGAATGGCACAATTTGATTCTGCATAAAAAAAGACCATACCTGTATATACCCGGCTATATTTTTAGGTAACTTTTTCCCATCCGTTTTATTGTTTGGGCTAAGTACTCGTTGCTTTTTAAAACTGGGATGAGGGACGGAAATACCCATACGCAAATAGAAAAGTGGAGTAGATGGATGAGCTCTTTGTAACTAATTCGCGATTAGAACTTTTGCCACTTTAAGTTCCCCACATAAGCTTTAAGTATTTTTCTGTTCTGTTCACTTCTTAGGCCTTGTAAGCTGAAGGCGTGGGTTGAACAATGTTTTTTACGATGAGGATTCATTATCCGCACTCCGCGTTGACATGAATTTCAAAAACATGTTCATACATAGTACACGTATTCAACAAACCATTGCACATAAATCGCCGATGTAAGGCAATCGTCCAACTGCATTCAGATTTATTGATCAGCTACAAATTGAAAACTTTGCATCCACAACTCACTGCTCACAAAAAAACACAAAATTCACGAAGCACAATCTAAAGAAGCACTTGAAATAAAAGTTCTTATTAGTTGTACATTCAACTCGTAATTAGGGGGTGTTACTTGCGGCCTATCAAGTAACATCGAGGTGGCGATGACTTGGGTCGCACACACAAAACAACAAGTGTTTCAAGTTATGGAATATGTCTATTAAATACTTATACTTATATGTATATGTGTACCTATATAGTTACAGATTAGCGGCAGTATGAAGTATCTCGCGGATACGCGTACCTGTGTACCAGCGGTGTGCTGTCCGTGTGTGCCGACTTGCAACTGAACTCGAGCTCCAATGTTGCTTCAATAGTTGTTGAATCGTCGTTGTTACTGTCTTTGTATTTGTGGGCAACATTTGTTGCCATCAAACTGGTCTCTTGCCCCTCCACACATGTTGCGTCAACATTTCGAGTTATTACCTCTGATGTGCATGTATTATTATTGCGTTTTGTTGTGCTCGCTTCTTCGCTGTTTGTTTTGACTTTTGCTTCGTTTTGCTGAATACTCGCTACTGCTTCACTTTGGCAACATGTGGACAAACTCTTTTTGTTGCCAGCCTCCAATGATAATGTTTCACTTCTGGCTTCGCCAACTTGGTCATCATTCGGTGACTGTTGACTCCTTGTGGTCGATACGATAGCGGCATTCACGGTTTTAGTCTGTCTTGCGTTTTCCACAATGGCCTTGGGCAGCTGCTGCTGCTGTTCGTTACTATCCGTCGGTGTCAGAATCGCAACTGCGGTTTGTATGAATATATCGAAATTGTCAAGCTCTGGTTGTACTATGCAGGCATCCTGTTAAAATAAATTAATAAAACAGAAAAAACAAATGTAAATACATTTTTAAGCGAATTCATGCATATTTTCTTATCCACACATATTAAGTTATTATCTGTATATTTATTTTATCTAATTTTATTTATACCCTGAGCCCATTGAAAATTAGTAAAAGGTTACAATGCATGCATACGTATGTATGTGTATATATACGTATATGTCTGTATATAAACATAATACACATTTTTTGGCGGGTTATTCAAATATCTAAGACTTATTATAATTGGTAGCGAGAGTTCAGGTTATTTCCTAGCTAGCTCGAGAATAGAGCTTGAAATGAGACAAAGTGGAGAATATATGTATTTTGCTTTTTAAAGAAAGAGATAGCTGATTTAAATAGATTTACGTAAAATAATAGAGATATATTAAGACATATTAAGATACCGTAGCTTAGATTTTCTGGAATGACAATTCGTCGGTTGCTAGAGTTATTAAGGCAAAGTTACATGCCTACCTTACACGGCTGACCCATCGTAATTGTAGTTTGCAGAGCTTCTTCCACGGTGTGTAGAACACTTAAACCGCCTGTAGAATTTTCGCTGCGAGCATCGTAGAAAACATCATCATCCTCCGTTTCCGGCAGAGCTTTGCTTGCACTTGTTCCTGCATTGCTTTTGACAGTCAGTTCGGCTATTGGTGCTAGAGATGTTAGTGCTGATGCAGCGGCTGCTACAGCCCCATGCGCTATTTTGACTGCTGTAAGCTCGGAGGTAGTTGTGGGCGTTTCGCTAGTTTCGCTTTCTAAAGAGCGGGACTTGGTGTCGTCCTGAAGCCCCTCCATGTTGGCCTTCAACTCTTGGAGATCTGAGTAAGTTGCTGGCGATGGTGGCGGTGGAGCGGGTATGTCCTTGCGTCGTATAAAAGGTGCTTGGTTGCCAACGCTTGGATAAGTCTTTCCGCTGCTCGATCGATGGTGTCGTTTCCCTCCTGAGGTACCAATTGGAGCCGCAGCTACTGACCCGCTGGTATCTGCGGGTGCACTTCGATCACGACGCTCTCGTGGCTCTGTTTCCTTTTGCTTGGACTTTTGTTTATTATTTGATAGATTTTCTTCCGCCGTTGTATGGCTCTGCCACTTAGGTATGGCTCCAGTTGTGGAGGCTACAAGTCGATCCAACGAAGGATACTCACGTCGCTCTGTTGGTTGTGGCTTACTCTTAGCCGTCGGAAGCTTCGTGTCCTCTGGCGGCTTTTGATGTGACTGGTTTTGTAGGCTTGTCCTAGGCGCAGGAGTTGGTTTAGTTGCTGTTGTACCACGTCCTTTGCTGAGCGGTAATGTAGTCACAATTAGCGGTGCTATAGGCGGTTGGGAGGCTGAACGTTTGGGACTAAATTTTAGGTTGCTGCTGTTTCTGGGTCCTCGGCGTGTCGACTCCAGACTGTTATTCCGCTGCATTTCGGACTGATAGATGCTTCGCTTGACGTCATTGACATGTTTAAAGAAATCCATGGCGTATTTGTTCTGTTTGAGGTCTAGCTGCGGCGGCTGTTCTTCTGGCATCACTACAGGCTTGTAGTTAATGGGATCTGCTGGACTGCTGGAAGGTAGCGTACCAGCAGCTGTCTTACGCGGTATGCCACTGCTGCCACCACGAGCCATTGTGCCATAAATGTCATCGAAATCGGAGCTAAAGTAGCTTGATGAGCAATCGCAATTGCGACAGTCATACCGACAGTTATCAGAGTTGGTGCATTTGTCGGGTGCTGCCATACCCATTACCCCTCCACTCATAATGCCGTCCAAGCTGCAGCGTCTGCAGTCATAGCCAACGCGACAGCTTTCCGTGCTGCCAAAGTACCTCCGCTGATGTGCATTGGAATGGGAGGATAACATACTTGAGCGATGTGGGTAGCGTGTGTAGCGCTGTGAATTATCGCTGCTTCGAAGAGAGAATTCACTCAGGATGGATGCTTTCGAATCGCTTTTGTACATTTGCGATTCAAATTGATCGACCAAAATTTGTGAGCCACCTATGGGCCTGCTACCCGCATACATTAAGGGGTGCAGGGGAGGCCCTTCTACGCCACCAATGGCATAGTAGATGTCACCCACGGCTGGTGTGGCAAACACATTCGCCTCTAGCCGGGCCATTGTGTTATATTTGTGGTAGGGCAGTGAGTCGCTCGAGGAGGAGGATTTAGTATTCATGCGTTGGACGGATGCAGATGTTGTTCCAACACCACCGTTCTGATAGCCAACTATATAACCCTGTTGCAGATTCGGTCGTCGTGGGGTCACCTGTGCCAGCAACAGACTGGCTCCCCCAGTGGAATAGTGATTTGTGAGTGGATGACTTGCTATGTTATGCTGTAAAGCCTTATGTTGCTGATCAAAACGACTGTATACATGTTGTTGTGGTTGCTGCTGTTTTTGTTGTTGTTGTTGCTGTTGCTGTTGCTGGTGGTGACGATGGTTGTGCAGCTGCTGTTCGCAAGGTGATATTGTGGTTGTGGTGGAGCTTCCCGCAGATGATTGCTGGAATTGCAGAATCGGATTGTATTCACCCGTTATGGCCACGGGCGTCGTTTCAATTTTGTATACACCCGGATTGTTTGGATTGTATGACTGGAACTCCAAAATGTGGGCAGCAGGCAGACCGCTTGATGTGGCTGCTTGCTTCCCGCTGTTATCGTCCTGCTGATGCTGGGCACTAGCAGCCGAATCACTTTGGACTATACAATACTTGCAATTCTCTCTGCTACATTGCTGCATGCACAGTTCACAGTCCACATAGACGCCGGCATCTGGCAGGCATTCCTGTTGCTGGTGTGGGTTTTGCATTTCATCATCAGATTGCACAGCTGGAGCAGGTATGGTTACGCTACTCCTTAGCTTTGTCGTTGAACCTGGCACATCTTTAAAGTATATTTCCTCATAAATATTCTCTTCGCTTCGCGTATGCAACTTCTTGTTACTGTTGTTGACGGTTGTTGCGTCACCTACATTGCGCTGCTTATCAAGTTTCTTGGAGCTCTTTAGGCCCTCCTTCAGAAGATAGTAGTTAAAGCTTTTGATACCAATTTCACCTTTAAGAAGACGTCTGCCAATTGGCAATTTCACCGTCGCCTCCACGGGCAACGTGGCCGCCGAATTCTGTGCCGAACTACGCACTGAGTAGATGTCCTCCTGATCGCTAGCACCCCGGCCAGATTGAGCTTCGGTTTCGAGATATTGCTTACGATTGTGTTCCTTCTGATTTCGTATATCACTCATGCAACTTTGTTTACCCTTATTTGGCGTCTGTTGCGGATGTGATTGTGTTGTCTTTCTACTATTATCTAGACTCAGATTTCGTTTCTGCTTGGAGCTGCGCTTTTGGGTGGCTGCTTTCTTCTCGTTCTTCTCGTCAACCGTAGTGGCTAAGCTTCTCTCCAGGCTGAGCACACGCCTGGGTATACTGCCGGCCTTAAATAGCTTTGGTTGCTCGTTATCTGAGCTGCTGGAATCAAATTCGTAGTCCACATTGAGTGCTCCGCTGTTGCTGGCCTTAATTGTTTTACTTCCCGCATACTTCAGAAAGTCCTTAGTCAACTGGCTACGTTTACCCAAAGAACTACTACTGGCCACGGACTGCATTGTAGCTTCGGAACAGAGCTTATAGTCCCCCGAAGACTTTCCAGACAAGCTGCTGCGGCGTAAGGGGTTAGCCAGGTGGCTAATGTCTTCAGTGTAAGCCGGATCATCGTATATGCGATCACGTACGACCGTGGAGCGATCCTTTGACTGTAGGTCAATTGGATAAAAAAATAAAGTAATATCATTATAATTATGAAAAAAAAAATCAATTACGGAAACTTAATTTACAAGGTTTGCATATCACTCACCTTTACTTTAATTTTCTTGCGACTACGGTGTGGTGTGGTAACATCTGTTAATTTCAAGAGCTTTGGCCTTAAGGGGCGTTTCGATGATTTTACTCGGTCATACGCCAAATCAAGAACGGTTTCCGTTGTCATCGTAGCGGTAACGCTTTAAAGTGAGGGTTATTACAGATACGGTTGCCTTTTGTGAATGATATATAAAAAAGCATAAGTCTAGTTTACGCTAAGCTGTTTAAATAAATTTCTCAGGCCTATGTGTAGTTTTACAATCCGCAATTGAATGTAGAAAAGCAAATAAAGAAATTTTAATTCATGTTAAGAGTGCCCCAAGAAATACGTTGACACGGTAAGCAAATCATTTGTCATTTATTGTAAGGATAATATAACACAAAATGTGCGATTTATATATTTTTTCGTCCCTGTGTGTGTTGTGCATACTAAAATTAGAGTAGCAGAATTAGCCTGAAAACAGTGAAAACTCAAATGCGATCACATATCAAAATATTTGTAATGCCAAAATTTATTTTTTATGTCAACCAATAAAAATAAAATGAAAAACAATTTAAATTGTGAAAGTCTATATTTTAGATTTTAGAGTATAATCCAAGCGTTTAAATCAAAAAAATCATATGGTAAATACTTAAAGCTTCATTTAATACGTCAAAGTACTATAGCACCATACAAACGTTTCTCCAAAGAAACTGAATTTTAGTTAAATTATTTACAACAATTGTTGCCACAATAAATTTGCTCATTAAATCGCAAGTTTTTTAAAAATCGATTTTAACCTGAGCTTAGCATATCTCTTCTTGACCAAACCATTCGTACTTCTTATAATTATTGTATTATGATTTATATTCTTGTTCAATTATCGTCTCCATTCTTATGTGTGAGTGCCTGTGCGAATGCTCTGCGCGCACATTGGCCCTTATAAAACGAATATGTTTAGGGTGTGGCTGTAGTAGTTACATTAAATTTGAGAGTTGACTCTGCAAACATTTAATTTGGTTTTTCTTAGCAGTTTAATATTTTTATAGCATTCATTTTTCAGCTGAGACAAGAGACGGCAAGCAAACTGAATTTTTATAATGTTATAGACGTAGAGTGATACAAAAAGTCAGCATTCTGCGCATTACTAAATTCGAATCATAATGGGCTATATATTTAAAGTATTTTTGTGTTTCTTGAATCAGCAAGCGTACACACGATACACACGCAAAAAAAAAAAATAATTGTGACTTTTCTTTTGGTGGCTGGCAATAAATATTGGGAAATAATTTCAGTACACACCAGCAAAACAGCAAACCGCACCGAATGGTAATGGATTTGTTATATGCCAATTTCTTATTTCATTCCCTTACTGTTCTATGACACATACACTCACTCTCTGTCACATACTTTATACCAAAATATATCCTTCTGGTAGTTCTCAATGGCATTCCTTTTCAAAAAACGAAATTTTTTTTTTTACCAAAAATGGCGACGATACACACAAACGCCACGTCCGTTCTATCAAAACTGAACATCATTTGCTTTGCGGCGTTGCCAAAAGCTTTTTTCCCTATACGAATTCCACAAAGAAGAGAATAAATTCGAAAACAGAATAATGCGTGTGTGCTGTTGGAAAGCTTTTTAGCTTGCCCTCCTCAATATATTCATCCACAAGGAGGCTGACAGTTCCTGTGCGTTGTGCCAGATTCCGACAGCCTTTTCTTTGACTTTTGCATAGTGAAAGTAAGGCAACTTCTCGGCAACTCGCATACTCATCTGCATGCCCAACAGTTACTCGGCGCATGCGTTGGATTTGCTTTCTTTTGACATATCCGTTCGCATTTCTGAATGCACTAACTACTTCGAACAACACTGCAATGCTTAACGCAACGTGGACAGCAGATGTCCCAGCACATAAGGCTACTTATACTAACTAAGATCATTTATTAACTGTGCTGTCGTTAATATACACATCGAGTAAAAAAAAAAAATAATAAATTTAATCATTGAACATCAAAGTAAATTAATCATTCTATGTTTTCGAATAAGCAACAGTGTGTAACTACAGCACCCTGTTAGACACATTGGAATGTTCGTAATGTTGCTAATATCCCCAAAAAACACTTCCCCTATTCAAATCTGCGCATGGCAAGTAGAAATCGTTGTTGGTGACTGTTGAAAAGCGTTTAATTTGTTTTGGCACGTGTTCGCTGACACACACCAAAATACACAATACACAAAAAAAGTTGTAGCCGGCAACATGTTGCTGAGTTTGCGTGGGCGAAGCAAAAGTAGCCACGTGTGCGAGCTGCATGTGGTTATGAGTGGAGATTTGATTTTCTTTGCATATTAGCATCTTATATATAAATGCGTATATGCATTTATCTGCATATATGTATATGTATGCAACAGTAAAAAGCGGTAACTTCGATTTTGTACCGAATTTGTCTTTTATATAGCTGGAGTTTAGCTACCCTCACGGATTGCTTGCATTTTTCTGTTCTTTTTAAATTATATTTTTGGGGATTCTACATGTTGCTTGGTCTCCAATTTTCGACTTGTTTTTATTTTAAAACTCTAAACAAAATATAAATGAATTGTCTTTTTTCTAACATCACGTGCTCTTAATTTAATTTAGAACCGCTCAGTTAGAGTTGACCGATGAAAATACACAAAACAAGAAAAAAGTTGTCCCCACTGCGTGATTCCCTGTTCCCCATGCAAAATCAACTCAAATCAACAGTGAAAACTGACAATGGCTTGTGAGGACAGCTAGGGAATGGAAAATAATGAAATTTATGCCGGAAACTGGGTTCGTACGAAATGAATTGAATAGATGGATGGATGACATTGACTTCACATACGTAACTGCTCATAATGGCATTGGTCAAAACATTTAATGAATACTCGGTTGTTTAAGAATATAAGTGAGCATATCAGAGCTTGTGCATAGCATCACCATATTTAAGCATTAATTTAAAAATCGAAAAAAAACTGCCACTTTGATAATCTGTTTATCAATTCTTATAATTTTGTGCCATATTATTCACGTTGAAATTCGAGTCATTTCGTAATAAATATTTAATAAAAGTACGACATTAAAATTGATTGAATGTAAGAATTACTTGTCCGATTTTAGCAATGGAAGCTTTAGGAGAAAATGTAGCGATTGGATTACGTTCACCTTATAACGCCGCTGGACATTTTCTTTTACTTAAGGAACACTACTACTTTGTCGTAGTGCTCACAATCTGGCTGCTGCTTATATTTTATGCGTGCAAATGTCATTTTAAGTCGTATAAGCGAGGTCTACAGATCGTTAACATCAAGAAACTGCAGTTGGAGATAAGGAAAATGCTTAAAAGGGAACAGCTATCGATCGATTTGTTAAAATGTATCCTCCGCGAGAGCATGATGCAAATGCAGCCAAGCAGCGTTAAGAAAATAGCCGAATTATCGGATCTGCAAAGCCTGTTAAAGGATATCAACAAAGAATTGCGCAAATTAGAGTGCTCTATTATAACAGATTGCAACTGAATGAATGGTTCTGGGCTATAAGAGTAAATAAACAGTTTGCACATTATTTGGGTAATAATTTCTTAAATTACAACAATGCAAATGGAACATTAAACCTTCAAGGCATCTATCTCATTAAACCGCGCGACCAGTTCTTAACCATAGATTTCGGCTTACTTAACTTCTCAATCTCTTCTGCTTGCATTTGTTCACCAAGCTTTTGCTGATTTTCACGGAACTTGGTAATCGGCTCCTCAAACTGATTATAATACTGAAGAACCTCGCGCACATCATCCACTTCGCTGCTTGCTAGGACGCTTAGAAACGAGATAAGGTCAAACAAGGTTGTGTCGTCGTCGTTTCCGGACCAACGTGGTATCGAAAATGTGTTACTCGGATGCATTTTAGTCGAGTTCTTATCCCAGTCTACAACTATCACGCGCTTGAGATCACGGTTCAAGTTATCAAGATTCTTTACATGGTGACCGTTCACAAAATGAGTTGAATCGCGCACAAGACGGTACGTGATATAACCACTGGGATCAAGAGCATTAAGCAGTGGAAATACCGCCTCTCCTTGATCGCTTGTATATATGACGATCTCAAAGTATTTGGAGCATTCCCTTAAGAAAATATCCACACCGGGACGTTTTTTAAAACGCCAACCCGTTTGATACGTCCAGTCAGGATGAATAAGTAGGTCCTTAACCTCGAGTACCAGGGTGTAGGGAGATTGAACATAAGGTGCCTGTAGTGGATCTGGCAGTAATTTCTGGCTCGAAGGTTCCTGAATAAACCGTTGGAAACGATTAAGCAACTTAAAGGTGCGCGCTATATGTTGCTGCACCAGAGGCATCGTGCTGTAATCGTCCTTAACTTCGTTTCCGTGTTCATCGACTTTTGGCTTGCCAAAAAAATAAATAGCCCAAAATGTAAAGATCACACCACCTATACCACAGACGCCAAAACCTATTTTCATACGCCTCCAGTCACGCTCCATTTCCTTTAGTTCTTCCTCTTCCTCCCGTTTACGTCGATCACGGCTCTCATCATCATCCAGCTCCATGGATGTCTGCGGAAATAGTTTGGACAGTATCTGCGTCGATGTTTTCTCACATGTTGAGTTGCAACGATATTTCAAATACAACAGATGCGTCCTTTCTACATAGCTGGAGTATAGATTGCATGAAGGTATGGTTACCTGATTTCTTGTACACTTGATTCGTGTGTGGGTCTGGGGCATGATTCTATTGATCGTGGAGTATAAGACTCCTGATGCAAGCGTTCGGGAAGTGTATAACAGCTTTCGACGGAATCCTGAACCCCCGTACAGCATCCGCCCAAATGCTATTGGAGTCATTTCCAAAAGTGGAACTTTCTTCTTCAGATTAAAATAAATAAATTATTGAGATTTTCCAATATACGAAAAGGTTACTGAAAAATTTTACATTTTAGTTTAAATCAGGCAAGGAATTTATTTTAATATTTACTTTCGTTGTTTTAGTTGAATTGTCAGTAATCGCTGACAATAAAAGCGCGGTTGCTGGGAATTATTGGATGATGCAAATTATGTATTTTTTATTTATCAAAAGCCTCACTGTCTTTTAAAAGAAGTATTGAGATCTAACAGAAAAAATACCATAAAAAAGTATATAGATATCGACTTTGTGTGAGCTGCCAATAGGTTGCGCAGTATTCGTTCATCAAATATGGCGGCGCTAACAAGCTGGCAAAAAAAATCCACGGTATACAAACTAGCGTTGCCCCATTCGAAAAAAAAGTGCTGCCGGACCGTCAAATCATGATGTCTCTAGTGAATTAAAAAACGAAAGAAGAAGAAATAGTAAAATCACAAAAAAAATAGTTTAAAAAAACCACATTATTTTATTGTAATTATATTAAAGATGCTTTTATTAAAAATTATTTCAAGCTTAAGCTGCTAACTATTTTGACAGTCGCCTTCTTCATACGAAAAGTAAAAGAGGACACAGACAGTATAAGAGACTGAAAAAAAATTTTTGTTTTTTTTTACTGGCACCGTTAAACCATGTCGCCACCTACACGCAGTGGACGAGCAGGTAATGGTGTCGATATGCATAATAAATATCAAAATATCTAACCAGTTGCAGATTAAATTTTGTAATTGAATTAGGATTAATGGTATGTTCTGTATGTTCTGGACGCATCAGGCCAAATATTTATGTGGACCGCCAAAAGGAGTTGTGCCAACAAGCCGAGAATTTTCCCGGTATCTATATGCAGGACTTGGGCACAATAGACCTTATAGGTCGCAGTGATGGTTACCAATTTACAATAATATGCAGGACTTAACGCGCTTTGATCGAGATCCTGCGCGAGGCCAATTAGAATGTTAATCGAGAGTTAGAATGCATAGCCCGTGATGCGAAATTCAATGAAACGACTGGTTGCAGCGTGGCCAATGAGAGCGCCAATTAGCATGTCTGGAAAGAGGTTCAAACCTCTGATGGTCAGTATCACCATTGATCCGAGAAACTTCATTGGGAGCTCATATATCCAAGTGCTGCCCGCCATTAGAATAAAACTGGTAGGTTAATTTATTTGAATTTTTGTTTTCTAAATCATTTTCATAATCAGTATCTTATTTATTGTCACTCAGGAATTTGAATTTGCATTCTTGAACCATATACAAACGACATACAAATAAAATGAACAATTTTATAAAGGTCCACATAAAATAGAAATATTTTAAACTGTTTATAAAAAATATATATATACTACATATTACTATGCATGCTTTACGCGAACTGGCCTTATTAATCAACAATTTAAAAAATTAATGCTACAAATGCTTTTGTGCTGTTACTAAATACTTTGTTGATTTACATCTCCGCCCATTTTATAACATTAAGCTTGCGATGATGTAGAACGTGTACCTGTAACTGTAATTGCTGCAGATTTAATTGACTCACAGTATAGCATATCAGGATATTACCTTTCTCCTTGTGCTTACGCACTTTGGTGGCGCGAACGCCTGGTAACAATTTTTGTACAGTACCAGGATTGCACTTTTTGTTAATTATGCGCACGAGGTTGCACGAGATTGGTTGAGTACCGTCTTCTGATGCCTTTAATTTATCCTCACGAGTCATCTGTCCAGCGTTGCATTCAGACCAGGAGCCTTTCTCATATCGGCATGCTAATAAAATAACAATAATAGAATGAGCGATATAAATATTAACACAGGTAAACTATTGAATGTGAGTTATAAACTGAAGTAAGCAACTGAATCTTTAAGAAATGTCTAACTTTATAAATAGCTGTTAAGAAATGATACATGTTTTTTCTACTCACATTTCTTGCACTTCTTCTGTATTGTCCGAGTAGGCAAACAGTGGGAATCGCCTTTTTTCAGATTTAGAGTTCGAGTGCGCATATTGGTCTTGGCATCACACTCGGTCCATGAACTCTTCGCATAACGACATGTGGGTGCTGTGTACCATATATATAATTTATCAGAAAATTTATTAGAATTATTTATTATTGATTGAACCTTGGTTGAACTAACTAGCAATATCAGTATGAAAACCATAAATGCAAAAAAAACCTATGTTTTTTTACATCTCGCCTTACTTTATTTTCATTAATTGTTTAGACAAACCACACACAAAAATATGCTTAATTTTGAATTCTTCCAGCCAGAGAATGCACCATATTTTGATAATTTTAAGCCTAAAATAACTTGCCTTTTTCTGATGCTTTTGACTTAGCTCCAGATTTCCTACCAGCGCGATGCTGATGCTCGTGCTGCTGAATCTTCAGCATTTGTCGCTGCTGCTTGGCATTGCTATGCTGACCCTGCTGCTCCTGTTGCTCCTCACCAGTGGATACAAAGGATTTTTGTGTGACAGGCTTGTGACTGCCTACATGCTGCATCCTGTTATGAGATTTGTTTGATTTCTTGTTATTATTTTTAGCACGCTTATTTCCGCCGCTGAGGTCGCCAACTGGGGCTGTTACGGGGACTGCCGAAATCTCCTCCGGCACAGCGTCACGCGCTGGACGTACTAGCACATTACCGGAGTGTGTTTCCATTATCAAATGTGCACCACTAGCGAGTTCTGTCAAAGCCAAGGAATAGGTTTTGCCACTGCGGTGATGACCATGGCCTTGTATCAACGTTATCATCAGCGTCAATTTAACTAGCATGAGCATCGTCCATACGGGCGCGGATGTTAAACAACCCATTTCAGCTTACCCGCCAGGTGCTGGCTCTGTTTACTAATCTGAAATTAAAATGACAATGGAAATAATGAGTTCACGGAAACAAGCTACCCATTAGATGTATTTACATTCAAAGTGTGTGTCTGAAAATAGCTTATGGCGAATCGATATCCAAACAACTTTTAAAAGTGTCAAAAAATCTCTCTAAAGCTTAAAAATCTATGAATAAGTTTGTTAAGCAAATAATACCCTACGTTCAAACTTAGATGTCGATGCTGCTCTAGAATATATGGATAAACTTAATGGGATCGGAGATATCTTACTGAGTGCATTAGTCGTTTCGTAAAAAAGCTATTGGCATTATCTATTCAGATCCAACATTTTTGCCCTCACATAATTGATAATATGAGTATATTGAGAAGGAACTTGTTTATGTCTTAAGCAAACTTATTATGGCTTTTGTCTTAAATTTTGAAGTTCTGTACAAGCCAGATTTTTGTACATACTTTAATCCCTTTTTTTACATCTTTTAATTCAGAAAATTCCTATCGATGAAAACCATCTTTTTGCCTCTTTTAAATGCGAACAAAATGTTGCTGTCTGTTCCAAGTGAATCGTAAAATGAATGAATATGGCGGGAAACGCTCAATAGCGTGCACTACATAAATTTGTCATTTCCATTGAAGCTTTTGGCAGCCAGTCCAACAATCAATGCATGCAGAAAATCGGGCTACAAAAGAAGGACGACGGTTTGTTAACGAAACTATTTTTAATGTTTGATTAGGTTTTTGCGTGGATTCTGTTTGACCCGGCAAATACCTTGGCTGAGATCCAGACTTAGGCTTATGCCTTTTACCAATTTATACGGCAGTTATGCACATACATATGTCATCTCTTATCAAATATGCTATTCTCCTGCCTTGTTTGTGCAAACCAAATTTACATAAATGTTCTGTATGAATGTGTATGTACATAGGTGGTATAAATGGCAGTTTCACTCACAGTTAATTAGTTTTTTAATTGCAAGAGGCTAATTCAAGCGCAAGTTTACAGTTGCTGTTTGTGACGTTATCGTTATCTGGGCTATGACAACAAATTCTCAATCAACTACCTACCTAACAACCTCACCTAATAGAAGCGCTTAAGGTGCAAAGTAATTACCGTCTTTCGCACCAAACAGCTTGAATAAGAAAAATGTATTTATTGGACTAGCTAGAGTTATACGGCTATACCCAGTTTTTCGAGCATGAGCTTGAACTTGAAATATGGTATTGCATAGCACTTCGAAAACAGGTAATTTGAAACTAAGCGAATGTTTTTTACAACAGTATTCAACCATTGTGGGTGGAATATATAAAAATCCAGTCTTTATGATCATCAGGACAGCAAACTTTTCTGTTTCGCCAGACATTATATACTTTCAAATAAAGGAAAACTCAATGAATCCATAATAAAGAAGCATAGACTACGTTCACTGAGAAAAGAGCCAAAAAGACCAACTTACAACAAGCTAACTAACAAAAAACCAAACCAAGGGGCACAAGCGCTGCTGAACCCAGCCACCGCAAAACATTTCAACAATATGAACTTACAACTGGAAAACAAAGTTAAAAACTTTAGCTTAGCCAAAACAACTGCAAATTTAAAAAAAATAGAGGCCACGAATCATACTTGCAGATAAGAGCAGTTGTTAATAGTCAAACTTAAAGTTATCCTGCCATAACTTTGTCAAAACTAAAAAGGTTTACAAAAATTAAGAAATATTGAAGCATGTTTGCAATCCTTGAGTAATACTATATACATAAGCATACATAAAGGGCTTGTCAAGGCTTGACTTCTGAATGTATACTATATTTAAAGTTGAGACTAGATTTTAAAGTAGTCACACTTTTAGAATCAACGGCTTTTAGATCATACTGTATTTAAATATAGAAACACAACTATGAATAAATTTGTGTCTATGCCCCAATTCATGTAGTACACAATCATTCTAACATGTGCAGGTATATATTAAAAATAAGGGCCCCTAAAAATCGTTTAAAATACAAGAAATGTGGAATCTGGTAATTTCGTGACGTACGTTACACATCTGGTGAACACATGAAGCGTCCACGATTTTTCTTTCGCTCATTTCTGACGCAATAAGTGAAATAATTTATGGATAAGTTGACTGATGTGAACTGTATAAGTATGTATATGTATGTGTTAGGACAGTGCATAAGGAACTACAAGTATTTGGCAGCTGTGACTGCAATTTTACAAAATTATTTATTTAAAGCAACGCAACGCAGCTAAATTTAACAAGTTTTCAGACATATGAAGTTTATGAGAGCAATTAAGGTCTGGGTATCTCATGCATTTATTCGCAACAATTTGACTCTGCTGATTTACTTAAATAATTGTAATTGTATCATATTAAAGGCAAACAAAGCACAAAAGTGAAAAAAAAAACATAAAAGCATAACATATATCAAAATTATACCCATTTAACAAATTTAGTGGGATACTTAGCAGGATACAAACGTATATATCTGATTTTTAAAAGTCATTTTTTAATGCTAAATGCTGTTTTAAAAACAACTCAACAATTATACAGAAATGAGTTACATATATTAATATAATGAAGAAAAAAAAGTTATGACTATGACATGCCTAGCAAGCCATAAAGCCGTATGCAGAGAAGCATTGCTTGAGTTCTATCTTTCTGTTGGAGGCGATATTTTATAGTTCTATTGTTTACTCGGCCGTCAGATGTCTTTTTTTTGGCGAAACTATTTGTTGCCGCAGAACAATTGAAAATTCACAAAGGATAGAAACCACCGCTTGTGTTTTGGCAATATCCTGGTCAGTATGCACATATATTAAAATACATACATACCTATGTACATTGTTTAGCGACAATAGCTATTCTTGTATATATTGTGCATCTTTCTGGCGACAATAGCTATACGTATTGAGCCTCTTCTAGTATGTCCTGACCCACTCATGTCACCAATTGGCTTTGCTCTTGCACTGGGACTGTCCTTTTAGCTAACGAACGAAGCAGAATGGTTGTAGTTGAAAGCTCCAAACTTCTCAATACTCTGTTACCCGTATAAATCTCAGAACAAGTGGAACAATTCATTGAACGTATTCTAATTCTATATTTTATTATATTTCACAGGCTGCATTTTAGTTGATGTCATCATTTCATTAGGTTGCAAAAGCATCTTTATTAGCAAAGAGCCAGTTTGTCCCTATATGCAACAAGATTAACACATTTTATGCATTGTCGATGCACTTGTTTTGCCTCGTCGGTAGCGATAGCAGTACTGAAACAATTTTCTCACGCTTGTATTTTGTTTAAGTTTTCCTACTTATGCAATTTCTCAGGTTTATAAATATGGTTGCAATATTGTGTCAAAAGTATTTTAAGCAAAAAAACCTGGCTTGAAATTACTGAGAACTATGCTCATATATATATCTTTCTGACTTGATAAAAAAAATAAAAAATATGCATATATATATATATAAATCAATAGAAATACCTTAAGTCTGATGCTACAAAACAGATTCAACCAAATTAATTATATTGCGTATTCAATTTACCTTGTTTTGCTTAAATTTTGCTTTTCTCAAATGTAATTCAAATAGGTTTTTTTTACGTATGAACACCAACAGTTTTTAGAAAATATAGCGTGGAGTTGCGTTTTATCTACACAGTCGTAGACTCTTTGATGATTCGGGTAACAATTTTTTCGAAGATGTTTTGCTGCGCACGCACCACAAATGATAACACAAACAAATATTTCGAGAGAGTGTCACTCAAAATGGTCTCTTTTAACAGTTGTTGCACTTTGTAATCCCTTAATGCTAGAACTAAAATCTCAATTGGTAAAATTTTTTTAAATAATTTTCACTTCAATACGTGCTGCCGCTGCCGATCGACACTGTCCAGAGCTCTGCGGGAACTGAGTGGAGCTGGCAAATGCTGTGGCCTGTGACGCAGCAAGCAGCAATCAACTCTTGAAATACGAGAGGCAACGAAATAACTCAGCTTGCTGCACTCTCAATACACTGAGCGAAATGTCATTTGGTATTGCATATGTACATACATATATCACATTTATTCTTATCAATAAATTTTCATTTTATATTTTTGTTGTTATTGTGGTGCAACGTCCCATAAGCATGTAGCAGCCTCGTCTTTCTCATATGATTGATGATAGGAAATAAGCGCATGTAATTCTAGATAAGACCGAGAATTTCAGAATTTATAATAATAACTTTATTTATAATAAAGCTTTATTTACATTACTATAAGGCGCTATTTATTTGTGCCAAAGCGCTTCTTAGAATCATTAAGTTTTTTGATAAATAATTTGAGAAGAAACTAATTTTATAACTTTTAGTACAATATCCAAGAATGTTAAACAAGGAATACGAAATTGTGTAATAGCAGTCTGAGTACTGCTCAATTAACTAGATCCAGATCCACAACAATTTTACTTTTGGACATAAGTATATACACACATATACATATGTATTCGAGTACGAGTGGTATCCATTCCATGAGATAGGAAACAAGTTTTGAGTGAGATTGTGGCTTGAGTGGGTCAGAATCAAGTCAACTTCAACATTGCCGGCAGAGTGCACAGTGAACATTGAAAAAAAAAACTGGCGGGCAGGCGAAAAAGCAGGCAGTCAGGTCTGAAGTCAGGCAAGGCAAGTAAAATAAAGAAAAATAAAAATAAAATATATAAACATAATATGGTTGATGTGGCTATGTCCATATGTAGGAGTAAAAATGTACACATATGTGAATGCTCTATTTTACGTACATATGCATATGTATATCGTACGATATTTTTTTCTTTTGGGTATACGGTTTCATATAAAAATATATGTCTGTATGTCTTTGTTTCTTTGTTTATTTTTCTGTTTCTTCTTTCATTATGTATTCCATACAATCTTTCTTATGTATGTATGCATGTATATAAGCACAATTGTGCCTGACCAGTCGCTTGATTTACAAAGCTGTAGGTTCTTAGACATCCGACAATATTTGTTTGTTTATGTGCAGAGTTCGCGTTTCCCCAGCAAAGACAGTAAACAACTTAGATTTGACTTTAAATATAATTTTTGAGTATTCTGGATTTGCTGCGCATGAGCATCACATACCACTTTTTATCACATACCAACTAAACGACTCTCTAATTCTGAACGCTGTTCTATGGTAACTGCACTCTCTACGCTTGCGTTCTCTCTCCTCTCCATATGTGTTGTATCATCGGCGTCTTGCTCATCTGCCGGGAAATTACATCTCAAATTTTATTTTTGTGTTGCTATGTGCCAATGTTCTCTTCTCTGAACACAATTCTACCCGCAATGATTTTCACAGGGATTTCTGTTCTTGTAGTTATTGGCAGTCTTGGTTGAATGGTATTTCTATTAAATGATACTTATGGGACTAGGTATGCAATCTATTATATGAATTTCCATTCATTAGACCCTAGCTTCTGCAAGGGAGTTCAGTACGAATTCATTTTCGATAATAGCATTTAGTAATGCGATAACACATACTGGGAATGCATCGTCATGTCCGGTGTCGCCATTGTTGATGACGTTGCTGAAATGCGAAAACAGATCCCGGTGGCATCACCCTGCATAAAAAATACTCATACCTCCATAACCATGGAAATAGTATTAAAGATGACGCGGCAATCGACCGGCACATACATTTTCGCAGACTCACAATCATATTCATGCATATGCAACTTGATACGATACGCAGAGTGGGCTGATTATATATGTAAATATGTATATATGTACATTTATATGAATGTAATATATGCCCAATTATGTACATATATTTTCTTCGTGTTGACAGAGTTCTGTTTACTCAGACTTTATTCAAATTTTTCCCATTGTGAATTTGCAACAACGCTGACAAGCCCCTTTCCCCACTTTCAGCAGCAACAAATGTCAAGTATTAAATTGCTAGTTCCTCGAATTATACGAGCATGTATACATATATATATTCCTTCGGCAGTTCACTTAATAATACCGACTGCACGTGCTGACAGAGAGCATTTTCGTATAATTTTCATTTACAAACGATATAAGCGTCAACTCTTCGGTATATTTTTCTGCTAAGGCTTGTCTGCAAAATAACTGTTTATATTAATTATGTTAACATTTTATTAAATATGCAAATGAATATCAAATGCTAAAGTTATCTGTAGCATATAGGATAAGTTATAGTTATCTATTATTTTCTAATTAGCCCAGAGTGCTTTTCATCACACCTATTTTTTGTAAGAACTTTTTTCAAACATTTTGTGTCCTCGTGGAAGAAGTTAGGTCAGCTGAGGTGTTCTGAAAAACAGCAGGTTATCAAAGAAAAACAACTTGGTTACATTTAGTTTTTATTTAAATGTTCATGTCAATTTTTTATTTATAATATTTTTATGTAAGTTCAGTTATTTTTTTTGTTTTCATTTTACTTTTTCTTTATGTTATTCTTATTTTATGTATGTAAATATGTATGTATGCAAATGACTATATCGCATGTATATAATTTCTGATTTAATTGTTTTTTTTTTACTTTGAGTTCTATTGGTTTCCTGATAGAATACAAATAATTTCAGTTGAACGCGTTTGACATCAAATATTTATGTAAATTTGTTTGTTCACCACTTATATATGCATGTATGTATTTAGATACACATGTACAGTAGCCACACGTGTAAATACAAATGTATGTACCCACACATGTAAGATCCAAGGGATCATTTAGTTTATGTTTGTATAATAATATTTATGATTGATTATTTGTTAAGTACATTTAGTCATAAACAACTCTTAAGAAATTCAATTTGGGGGTTTATTAAAAATGTATTATTATTATTATTATTATTATTATTATTAATATTAGTTTTATTATTATTATATTTATTATCTTTAGGTTTATTATTATTATCAGCCACAACTGATAATCTATTTGCAGAAAAGATTTTTATGTTGTGTACAAAATTTCACATACTGAAAACTATGCTAGTCTTTTCAATGTATTTGATTTTTTTCAACGACCGCGAGTGCCTGTATGATTCTGGGGTGTTTGGCTTTAAGAAGAATAATAATTACCAATAATCATATCGAATTTAGTTAATAGGGCATTATGAACTTTTTTAAAATACCAATCGTTTTTGGTAAAGTGCCTAGACATGGTCACTGTATTTGCCGATCAACCATCGTTCATCGTCTCTTTATTACGTCGCAATACTATTGTATCACTTTTTACAATATTTACACTAAGTGTTTTCTTTAAATGTTGTATTTATTGTATCTCTAAATTTTGTTTTATTATTTATTACTTATGTCAATCATATTTTCCACTGCTTGTTCGTCTGTTCTCAGTTTATATTGAGATCAAATACAGAAGCTGATATTTTTAGACGAACATTTTACATTAATTCGAATAACTTTAGTTTAATAAAGGAGTTTTTTATTCACGTTTATGTAAAGTTATTTTTATAATTACTTGGCTAATGCATTATGAAAATTGTAAGACAGTTTTCCGTGGTATCGAGATTCATATCTGCCGGATCAGTCAAACTAGTTTTATGAATTTGGAGAATCTTGGTATTTATTTTTGTGGATAAACTAAATTTTTGGCTCTACATATTATCCATAAAAATTCTGCATACAATATGTTTATTTATAGATTTTAATTTACTCGGTTGTTTCAAAACAAAACTACAATTTTGTAATAAATGTATTGAAATTGAACTTTACGATTATATGTTATATGGGTTTATCTGTTACGTTGTTATTTTTTTCTTATATTTTTGTAAAACGAGTATCAGGAATAAAAACTAACATGTGAATTAAAAAAATCAATAAGATTTCTGACAGATTACTTAAACACGTCCTTTGCGAGCAGCTACGAGGAAACAAAAAATAGTTCAGATATATATGTCTAGTTGTTCTTTAAATAAATTCAAGGTTTCAATATTGAATGCTTAATAAGTTTATAAGATTAGCTTAATATATAAGCCGTCGATTACCCACCTTTGTCCTTATTCTTACGCTGCTCTTTGGCACTCTTATCCTTGGACTTGCCTGGCTTGCAGTTCTTCTTAATTATGCGTGTAGCTTCGCATGAAGGATCGCTGGTCGCCTTTAATTTATCAACTCTGGTCATTTGTCCTGTAGTGCATTCAGACCAAGAACCTTTCTCATATCGACAGGCTGCAATTCATTATGAAAAAATGGGCAGCATTTTTGTATTATTGTTTTATTTTGTATAGCCTGAACACATTAAAAATTGATTAAATATCAATATTAGTTTTATGCAAATGTATGTAACAATAAGGATCAACAGCCGAGTCGATGTAGTCATATCCGCACGTCTTTGTCCGTCAGTCTCTATTAACAAATTGATCTCAGAGACTATACAAACTAGATACTTCAAATTAGGAATGAAAGTTCTCGTATACATCTCGAATATCAAGATTGTTTTAATTTTTCAAGAGCTCTACCCCTCGTGGTAATAGCGTGTATTGCGTGTATACATACATATGTATGTATATATACGTCTTTGTCACACCCGGTTATTTCAATTCAGACTTGTAAATAGAAATGTACAGTGTTTTATTTTTTTTACCCTTCAGTACCTGTGCTGACCATAAGAATTGCTGGAAATTCCGCAACTCTTTACATTTTAGAGCTTTTAAAAGGGAAAGCATTAAAACTTCCGGATATCTCACCAGACTCTATTATTCTTTCTTGTTGTGTATATTAGTTGGTTTAGTTGGATTAACAGTTATTATTATTACCCTTTTTGCATTTCTTCTGAATAGTGCGAGTTTGATCACAGGCCGGATCGCCTTTTTTCAATGTCAAAGTTCGGGAACGTGTGTTAGTCTTAGTATCGCATTCAGTCCATGGGTTTTTGCCATAACGACATGAAAGACCTGTGAAAAATTCAAAGTTTATGGTTACTAGGAAATGGTTGATTTATTTTTCACCAAATTTTAAACTTTTGTGGAAATATTTTACAGAAAATAACTGAACTCACCGTCGCTCTTTGTCCCGCGCTCATTGCGTATTAACACCTCGTGATCATCCTCCTCCCAAACCTCACCCTGTATAGCTGTTGTTGGTTGTGTCAACTCAGCTACGGGCAAGGCTAGTGGAGTTTCCTGCCCTTCTGTAGTACCACAAGCTAAATTAGACACCAAAGCTGACCATGTAAAGATCGTTGCTACCAAAAGCCTTTTGCAATTATGTCTCATTGTGCAAGTGTGTTGATTGCCTAGAATTTTTAAACATTGTTATAAGCCTGTTATTATTGTTGTACAATAACTTATTAGCATATTTTTTCCTTTATGTTCCTGTAACGTACTATTTTAAGTTATGTGTTTATGTTATAAATACAACCTATTCTGTATAATCATAATGAGGACATTTTCATTAATTGTAATCTATCAACAGCATGCATTTACGTGAAATTATGTGTACGCGAATGAATTGAATTGATGTGAATTATTACGATGTATGTCTATGAGATCCGATGAATACTTATAGCTATTTTGAATTCCCAAATCAGTACAATTAATCTATGAAGCATCGACAATAATTGATCAAAGGACATTTTTTGTAGCTGCTTAATACCTCTGTCGTTAGATTTACGCTGCGTAGAAAACAGATATCTTATTTAAATATAAAATATATTTATATATATATATATATAAATATTGCATTTGCTTTAATGACTTGGCCCAAGTAGTTGTCATTAATCTATGGTAACTTATTCATACAGAGCCATAAGGAATAATAAGTTGGGGCGTCGAAAGCATAAATATTAAAACCTTTTCACCAACATCTTATATATGTATGTATGAATACACACCTCGCTATCCCCATAGACGTAAGGTTCTCCCACGAGGCTATTTAATTAAAAAAATTACTTTGCGCTTACCCTCTACAAGCGAACTCGATAAAGCGTCCTTATGAGTGCTCAACTTTGTATATAGTGACGCAATATGCTGTTCTATATTTGTTAATCCAGACACTGGCACAAATATTGTGGAAAAACACGAACAATGACAATAAATTTGAATAGCTCTGCTTTTAAAATAAAATTTTGTTTCTTTAAGCGTTTTTTTTTTCAACCTTTAAAGGTACTAACTACGTGGCACTAAATGGAAGCATGAATCTTGAACTAACCGTTATACACACAAAAATTGCTCCTCCACGACTCACACCAAAAAAGTCAATTGGCTCAGGCTATGACTATAACTGAGGCTGAGCACAGTGTAATAAATTGGACTGCAAATTTTTCTGAACTGCTTTCGTTGCGCGTCTCTTTGAAACTGAATACCAAAATATGCAAAAAGCTCCGAATAGTATCCTGTAGGATATTATGCTCTCATGCAAGTGCCACTCTCTTACTCTCTATTTCCTCTATTTCTGTTTCTTACTTTCTTTCTATACCTCTCTCTCTCTCTCTCTCTCTTCCTCTCTTTTAACATAATTTTTGTTATGTGTACTCAGAGAAAGCGCACCCAGGGTTTTTATCAAAATGCTGCGCATGTACCAAAAATAAACACAAATAAACTTTGCAGTTACTTTATGCTTCCTGTTTTGAGCTGTAGGCATTGTTGCAACTTAACGTAAATTGAATGAATACATTTCTCAAAATAATAAGAATCCCATTTTATATTATGTGAGAGGATCTAAATGCAAAATAGTGAGTTGAACAATATTACACTCCCTCAGTCTTAAAGCTGAGCATACATCAGTCATTTTACGTATATATAAATATTTTTTCACATGTACAAAAACATAATAATGTTTAGATATCCGGAGTAAAATTTAGATTAACTCCGTGCCAATGGAAACCATTATTTCTTGTTTTAGTATATATGTGGATGAATATATGTGGATGAATAATAAGGTATATAATTTTTTATGGTCCTTTAAATTTAACCCACGGGCTAGGTGTCTGTATTCTTATATGTTTTCAAAGCAGCACCGCACAGGTTCATATCGCCGTCAACTGAAGCAGGCCAAATGGCTGTGAACAACAGCTGTCATAAAATTTAATAATGCAAATGTAATTAAGTCATATGGTCAGTCCAAACAGAGGTCTGAATTCACAACGAACAAATGGGACGGTCATGAGGAGAATTGTGATTAACGCGCAACATTACTGCATTACACTTCAGTAAAGGTAGGCGGACTTAAGCGCATCTCTCATGAGTTTAGTGATAGTGGAGGTTCATTTTCAGTTCCAAAAACGCTGCAGCTAGTTAGTTAGTTGTAACGTGTAATCTATTAAATATTTATATTTACCATTAATAGTTAGCACATCCACATTGTGGTAAACAAAAGCTATTGATAATGATAATCAACATAAGAAATGATTGTTTTTACCACATATATAAATACATTAATTTTAGTACATACACACCAAAGAACGAAAGTCGAAGTTTAATGAGCTTTTTTGCGTTCGCGATGTCTCATTGTGTGAAGTTGGTTAGAAAAAAAAGATACATATAATCATGTGATATTAATTAGTTAATAACAAACCCACTGGTATAAAGCTTAAGCCAATGACACGCAAACACATATTTAATAAAGTAACTGCACACATCTATTCTTTAACCAGCTTATCCATTAAATGCTACACCCACATAATTGAGTTGCACATACAATCGAAATCCCGAGGCAAATGCTGCAACCCAGTGGCCATTGATGCATTTGGCTGTGGCTACCGGATGCAGTCAAGCAAAAGATCACGTGCCTGGAATTCATTTGTAATTTAATGCCTACGAGGACAGCATGTGCGCTTCTCCTAATTGTACGAGTACAACAGTGCACATCACTGCACATTTGGGGCAAAAGTCCAAATAGGACTTCACTCATTTCCAGCAATTCAAGTTTTACAGCTTTTCCAAAGTGTTTTAACTTAGTCAATTGAGCAACCTTCAATAAAATTAAAATATATTTTCAAGGAGTAGAATCTAAAATACCCTAGAACACACACTACCTAAATTTCTCTTATACCATTTTGTCATAAATTCAGTAATCTGTATTCAATAAGCATTAAAATGGTTTCCATTCCATTCCAGTATTCGTTGTTAAATCAGCTAAAGGGCATTATAAAATATTCTACAAACAACACTAGAACTTTTGATTTACAATAAATGGAACAGGATTAACCATTGAAAGCGTGAAAATCATATAAATACAATACTTATATATGCCTAATATGAAATGGATAAATTTATTTATCTACCAGCGCAAATATGAACGCAAGATGAATCCTATGGGTGTAATTTAAAACTTTTATGCTTACTTTTTGACCTTTTTTCGGTATTGGCACAAGTGTTTGCTGCCAATATAACACATATGATATGTATGCTCTACACCGACCCATTTGATTCCCCCTCTTGCTTCCACCGTTTTCACCACAATAACAGTCGATATCTGTACGCGATTCAGCAATTTTCCAATAATAGCAAAAAAAATATTTTCGTGTCGAGTTCTCAAGCCGGAGATATCCTGTACCCTTATATAAATAGCCCGATAAATACAACAACCAAAATATACGCGTCCCCACAATCAATTTTCTACCTTTCTTGCCTATTTTATGGGTACTGAGTATAAAAATTGCGGCTATTTTCATAAGCATCCATAACGGGTACTTCGATACGAATGGCAAGCAGAATGGAAATATGGTTGGAATGGGTATGCCAACACGGTTCATCGTGATCGGTGTGCGCTGTTTTTATTTATGGTGCTTATGCGATTGCTCTTGTTGTTATTGGTATTGTTGTTATTTGACAGAGCTTGCAGCAAAATTGCATTATATCTGACTGAAAGGTTCAACTACAGAAAGCTTATGCATACTGTATAGCAACCAAACATGCAGACCCCGTCATGGAATTGTCAACTTATAGATGCTAAATGAGAATTCAAACAAAATGCGAAACTGAGAAAATCTCCACTAGAAATTATTTTTTAGTAAACATCTCTGTGTAGGTTTGTTGTTTACAGTTCATATAATATTAATTTAAATTATAAAAATAGCATACAGTTATAAAGCCCTGAATCCAATAAAAATGAATAAATATAGTAATTTGTGCAAAAGAGCAGAAGAAATTACTGACAACTGGACGTGTTAATTTAATTACTACTCTCTCAAAATGCATGTACCTGCTAGTAGGCTATTACTGATATATAACAGGTATATGTATATATATTCTATATATTAAGGCTTAAAAAACGTTCCTAACCACCATTGTTTATATATCGCTGGCAGAACTTACGGAAGTCGCATGCTAGTGATGAAAGCATCAACGTCAGCAGGAAATGCAGCCATCTTGGGGATGTGAGCACACAAACACAAAGCTCCTTCATATACATATGTGTACATATGTATGTAAAAATATATTTAAGTTAAAAATCGGTGCAAAATGCTTTATCATAGCTATTTGAATCGTTGAACTAGGTCTGCATTTAAATCGCAGCTTAAGTTGGCTGAACTTTATTATGTTAACACCCGCTAATGTAACTTATTTTCTTTCGATAATTTTGCAGGTGAAACTATCTTGGTCTTAATTACGTATCGGTCTTATACCACGATAGTTATATGTTACATAATTAATGTGTCACTAAAAGAACTCTCACACGTAAAGTAGCTTAAGACAGTCGAATGTACGTTTAAGCATTTCATATTTACCCAGTTCACTTAGTATGCTATATTCGGTGGATTTGTTTAGAAAAATGCAAGACTCTACGCTAAATACTTCAAATACACCTGCACGCAACATTTCCGTTGAGCCGCATTTCCGATGCGGATGAAAACGGTGTTCCAGTTAGATGAGCAACAAAATCGGCATTCATTGATTATGCCGGCAACAACAGCATAAACAATAGCGCTCTGCTTAAAAAAGCGCGGACTGCGCTGGAGTCAATGTTTATCATTGTCTTTGTGACTAACCACAAAAACAATGCGCTACAATCGCCCGTTGTCATGACAATCGAACAGACCAGAGACCAGATGGGGGATTCAGCTTGTCGTATGTAGTATGGCAAATGTGAGAGCACAGTTGCATTCAAGCTCCCCAGTGGTTATCATTTGTTCGGTTGTCGTTTTAAAATGCCTGTCACAGCACATGAGTATTAGCCATTAACTCTCAATATGTTTTGCATCTCGTATCAATTTTATATCATATCTGTCGACACATAAATAGTCTCAATTAAACATATTCATATACTCAGAGAGTGAGTGAGAGAGCGAGGGAGTGTATTTATACAACATGCTAATCGTCTTTAAAAGTGTTAATTTAAAAATGTCTTCGTTGGGAATCACTTCAAAAATTTCGTTACTTCTACTAATACTCATGGTGGCATCTCTGCTTTGTGTGCTCTCCCTGCCCGTATTTCAGAATTCAGATCGCTGCAAGGCCATAGATGATTGTGATCCTTTTTTACCCATCTGTGCCACGTATAGAAATGAGCATCAGTTTTTCTACAGCCACTGTGACATGTTGCGCGAAATCTGTTTTACCGGTAAAGGTATGAATATATAAATGTACATCAAAAAGAAAACTATTTTTTAATAATTTATTCTCAATAGATTGGCAGTCGGACTATTTGAGCCATTGCAATGTGAGCTAGCAATAAATCTTGGGAACGTCGCCATTCGAATCATAATTTATGCATACGAATAAACCTTTGTACATAATTCACAAGACTGATATATTATCATCAATTAAAAGTGTACAATTATTTGTCAGCTGTACCAGATTTAAGGAGAGAATTATGCATTGAAGCCAGTTAACACATAAATAAGGATACTTTGTAACTCTGATTTCCTCGATTATAATTTGGTTGAAAGACCGCTAGCGACGTTCAATTTTGAAATATATCATTTGTCAGATGACTCAGTAACAATATGAATAGTTCTTTCAGAATGCATTTGTGCAGCCGGCATAAAGCTTAAGCCTAGGGCTTTCATAATTTGTCAATAATTATAATAGCCACATGCCAAGTCTCAGAAGATGTTATCACGAATCGCAGCTCACAGACCATTATTTTTGGCTTCATAATGAGCAACATAAGAAGCTAATTTACACAAGCACAAAAGTTCTATTCAACGATATGAAAGCCTTACGTTGGCTCCAGCCATTCCCATTGCCTCATTAAATCTGTGCATTTTATATGTACATATGTAAGCATATATGTTTGTATGTTTGTGTGTATGTACTTGTAAGTACTTTCGCATAAGTTCGGATGACATGAATTACAAAAAAAAAATAAGAATGGCAAAAAACCTCAAAGTTGCGATAATAATAATAATACTACAACATCTGGAAAGACTGGGAAATAAAAAAAACCGTCGTTGGGTGAACTGTTCTGGCCAGTGCACCTTGAAATGGAAAAATGCTTTGCAAAAAACGGATTCTGATTTCTTACACTTGCTGGAAGTGTTTAATTTTCAGTTTAAAGTTTATAGTGGAACAAATTACAATATAAAACACGACCACAGAGCAACGTTGTAATGAAATTTGAGCCCAAATTGGCACACCTGCAAACATAATAAATAATGAAAAACAAATAAGAAAGTTTAAATTAAAACAAAATTTTCCAATACTTTACAAGTTCTGCATGTAGGTATAATTTCTTTTTAAAATTATAATTGTCACGTTGCAGTCGGTTTGTTGCTCCCTCTTTGCTTGAACTCTGTCATATCCAAAACACCCACAGAGGGGTGGCCCATGCGCTCAAGAGTTGACATAAATAATGACGCTTACACAATTCTGACAGGTTTTTCACTAGAGAGAGATGGAGCGGTGCGGTCTGGTATGGTGTGGTGCTCCGTTGAGGTTGTGATAAATTATAAAAGCTAACAAAACTCTTATACGTGTTTTATCTGCCCATCGCTGCAGATATAAATACGCACATACACACACATTTTATACTCACGCCCTTTCATCAATTACGTATATGTATTTATATAAGTATGTACATAAGCCCGATTTTCATGAAATTTCCTCTATGACGCTTAAGTTAAAGTTTTCATTAAGCTTCACATTGTCCCTTGGTATTTAAGGTAATGTCTCTCTCCTCAAATCATGCTTAAGTGAATTTCGCTTTATGTCATAATTTAGCTTAGAAAAATGATTTACTTCCAATGATTAACAATACAACAAATTACACTGTGACTAGTTGCCCGCATCGTTTTCTTGTGTGGCTGATGCAGGTGGTGCTGTCGTCTCTGCCGCAAGTTTTTTAGCCAACTTAGCGAGTTGCTCCCTTCTGAATTCCTTGCGCGCCTCATCCAGAAGCACATTGTGCAAAAGATTACGATTCTGAGTATAATCGAGCACAAGTGCTGGGAAGGGATTGCCGCGAAGCTCCAACACCGATTTCTCATAGTAGATGCCGGGATAGTCTCGCGGTACTTTCAACATCCGAGTATAAGATGAGCTGAAATTTTCATAACGCGGCACCAGCACCTTGAACAGTTTATGGACTAGCTGCTTCTCCAACAACCAGTAGTCTGCCAATTCCATGGTCGCCTTGTGTCGATCGCCATAGCGTATTGCATTTGATATTAGCTGTATCAAATTGATAACTTAAAAAGTATTCTTTTCTCCTTAATTCTTAAGCTATTTTAGTTACCAGTTCCGCATAACCACGTGCCTCGTCCGCTCGATTGAAAAACAATTCAATTCGCTCGTGTTTAACAAGCGCTGTGACAGTTTTGCGTAGCTTCAGTAGGCGACCTTCTGGGCCGTCTGAGTTTTTTAAGTGACGTTTGTTTGGCCGCACTGTGATTCGCAGCTGCGACATTAGTTTGCTGACTTCGGCTTGATTCATTTTTAAAGCAAATTATTAGTTCGTAATAAATAAATTT
This sequence comes from Drosophila cognata, assembly GCA_035041535.1. Lineage (NCBI taxonomy): Eukaryota > Metazoa > Arthropoda > Insecta > Diptera > Drosophilidae > Drosophila > Drosophila cognata. The sequence continues at coordinate 337,975 of JAWNLC010000715.1, read as the reverse complement.
GACTTCACGTAATTGCGGCCTGACTCCATCAGCTGTGCGCCTCTAAAAGCCTTAACATTTCCTAAAATGTTATTAACAGCGTATTCTTATTTGCTTGTGCCCACACTGTTGCTGTTACTGGTATAAAAGTTTAAAAAAATAAATATAAAATAGAATTGTTTGGGGCGAAAGATTCAAAGCAATGGTTAGATGCAATGCAAAAGAATCATGTAGATTGCGTCCAGTTTAACAGATAAACGGCGACCGGCGCCACAATTGGAAGTTAACAGCTGTTAACTAGCCAGTCCCCGTGTATCAACAGAGAACTGAAACGAACTGATGTCGATTAACGATTTTTTATCGGAGCGGTAGAGAAACATCATTTCTTATAAAAACAAGTTTGAATTCGCACTAAAACAATGCTTGTATATGTGAATAATTGTTTTGTTGCATTTGTATACCTTAAGCTATGTGCTGCAGTATGCCCTGCCGCACCAGCGGTTCCACCTGTGCGCGGGGCAAGAAATGCTGGCTATTCTTCTTTAAATGTATTATCTCTCCGTCATCCAGCTCGAATTTACCATAATTTTCCAAGCAACGTACTTCGATATAAAGAGATTTTGGCGGACGCAAGTTGCCAGTCAAATCGATGCCTTGTCCAGCTCCCACGGACCGCATATACGCAGCCAGAGATTTGGAGTAATTGTTGAAGAATTGCACTTCTGGCTCGCACAGAGCCTGCTTGATATCACTCGGTATGATGGGTCCAAACTCCCATCGCATGGCCTTGATGCGCTGCATCCGCTCATACAGATAGGATAGCAGGCAGCGTTTGTTTCGCTGCAGAGCTGCGTGTCTGTAGTTGAGGAGCGGCCACAGGCTGCGATCGCCGGAGCTGTTGTAACTTGACGCCTGTGCCACATTCTCCTCGAATATGGCCTTTATTTCCTCGAGCACTTGGCGAACGCCATCGTCGTCAAAGGTGGGAATTGTTTGAGCGGAACGTTTTAGATCTTTAAGCAAATCGAAGGCTTTGTCGCCAAACATTGTGTTCGAACGACTCATCGTTGTTTACAAGAATAAAAAAATAACATTATTTCCCGCTTAATTTCACCGCAATCGAAAATCCAAAAATTTGTCGATAGTCTTACATTTCAAGCAATTTCAGTATTTTATGAATTTTACTAAGTAACAAAGCAGCTTATTAAATAATACTCAACTCATTAATATATTTGCCGGAGCTGAGTAATCGGCTAACTCGATTTTAGTATTTTAGTTTTAACCGTAGACATTTTTGATTAGAGTATTTTAGAGCAAAGCAAGTTGGTCACACCGCTTACATAGCAGTGAAAATTCTGAGGAGCTTGTATTGTGTGGTGTCTTCGTATTCAATTAACTTAATTAAGCTTAAACAAAAAAAGAGCAGTGTTAGTCGCACTTTAAACCAACGTGAGGATTTCGACCCGCTTAACACTTAAAAAACCAGCCACGTATAACGGTCCGCCGGTAAAAACCGCACCCGTACGAAAAAATGGCAACAGCAGCTAACACGACGACAGCTGGAGCAGCGAAAGACGGTGCACTGGCAGCGACGGCAGCATCGCCTGCAAAGACTTTAACCGGTATTGTGAAACAAGTAAGTCAGTCTACTCTTTTAATGGCTTAAAGCCGATTATGATTTATTTCAGTGCAGCGCACATAAATCGGTAATAATTCATACATAATGCATAAAAAAATATGTGATTATCATCAGCGTGGCAAATACGGCGAATGCTACTGCCACTCAAGCAAGTGTGAAAGAGATGCTCATATATGCGCGTTGCGTGAGTGTGACACGTCAAACACGCTTACCACACTACACAAAGACTATGCTCGCTCGCTGTTTGTAAAGAAACGAAAGTTATCGACGAAGGTGCCAACTGCCAACCTGGCAGATTTTCTTCTTCAGCAGACCGGCACTGCTTACAAATGTGTATTGAGCCTTTACATATATATATATATATATATATATATGTGTATGTATGTGTGTGTACTTGCATGATAAAATTAAATGCATATGTGTATGCGCTAAGTTAGCATGCTCTTGTCTGTCATTGGCTAGCTAAGTCATCAATTAGTGACACCTTGCCGGCGTTTTAAAACATGCGTTTCTATCTGATAAACACACTTACACATACATATACATTCATCGGAATGTATTTGCTTCTTAATACAAATTATTCGTTTCTAACCTCGAAAAGCGCTTGCACAGGCGCAAAACCAATGCGAGTACACCCATACATCCACATATTTGTGAACGTATGTATTTGTATGTTGAAATGTGCATAGTTATATTAACATACAATGTTACCGTTTCAGTTACTTTTGATTCTTGCAGTTGCGTTTCTCTTCTCAACGCAAATCAAATGTTGACCCTTTACAACACACGTGTCAAATATTTATCAATAATAATGATCATCATAATCAAAACTTATTAATTGATGACGTTGCAGACAAGTCTTGGCAACTAATGGCATCAAATTTGCTGCTGCTTCCTTCTTCTTTAATCTGAGCGAATGCCGCGTCAGCATTGCGTTTTCCGTTCCATGTTACAGACTTTAGGTTAAAGACCTGTTGATATTTAAAACGCCACCGCAAGTCAACACCTGTTTCCCCCAATTCGGTGTGTGGGAGAGAGTACGCTATAGAAATACCATCCGTTAATTGGTCACCTCCTTCCACATGTTTGATAAGACAATATTTGGGGAAATATCTTTAAATTGTACACTTAATTATTAAATATTATTATTGTTAAATATTAATTATATAAAATTGGGTAGTAGTTCTTTGTAACACACATTTGTAAAACTATTAAATTCCCGCTTTAGGCGCTGCAACGTAAACAAATTTTCCACTTTCGATCCACATATATATAATATCTAAGGTCGTAAGTTGTCGCCGCCAAATCCGTTAGTTACAATGTTTTTGTATGACTTGCGTTACTTTTGTTTAACATGCATTCTGCATTCTTGAATCATGAAAAACAAATGATCAACGGTCACACTATTCTGCCGATAAAATGTTTTTGTAGGACTCGCGATACTTTTCTTTTAACATGGATTCATTCTGCATACTAGAAATCATGAGAAACTATGAATTAAAATCACCATTGGTCACACTAATCTGCGGCAGCCCTATAAAATACTGTTCATCGGCGCCACCTATTGGTTAGTTTTTGGCTATGTGTCGAATTCACGTGTTTTATTTGATTTCATTATAACCTCATTGCCCGCCGTGCTCGTCGTGCTTGTGTTGTGTGTTCCAGGTTCTATCTGGCGACACGGTTGTTATACGTGCTTCGAAGGGTGCCCCACCGCCGGAAAAACAAATCACCTTCTCTCATGTGCTCGCACCGAAACTGGCACGCCGGCCTGGCGCTGGCGGGGACGAGACCAAGGACGATCCCTGGGCATGGGATTCGCGCGAATATCTGCGCAAGAAGCTGATCGGCAATGAGGTGACGTTCACCTTTGACAAACCAGCCAATTCCAACCGGGAATACGGTTTTGTGTGGTTGGGCAAGGACAAGGAAACTGGTGAGAATATCGTTGAGTCCATTGTCCGTGAGGGTCTCGTCACTGTGCGCCGCGAAGGCCGTCCAACACCCGAGCAGCAGACGCTCATTGAGTTAGAGGATCAGGCACGCGCCGCCAATCGTGGCAAATGGGCGCACAACGTCAATTCGGCGGACAAGGTGCGCAACATCAAGTGGGCGCACGAGAATCCAGCCCACATCGTCGATGTCTATGGCGGCAAGCCGGTGAAGGCAATCATCGAGCATGTGCGCGACGGTTCCACTGTGCGTGCCTTCCTCCTGCCCGATTTCCATTACATTACGCTGATGATATCTGGTATTCGCTGCCCGGGGGTTAAACTCGATGCGGATGGCAAACCCGATCTGAGCGTTAAGGTGCCTTTTGCCGATGAGGCTCGTTACCATGTAGAGACGCGTCTACTGCAGCGTGATGTCGAGATCAGGCTAGAATCGGTTAACAATTCCAATTTTATTGGCACAATTCTGTATCCCAAGGGCAACATTGCTGAATCACTGCTTCGCGAAGGTCTCGCCAAGTGTGTGGACTGGTCCATGGCCGTGATGAAGACAGGTGAGTGGATTTCTTTTCATCACTTTCCTGATGTGGCAATCGACCTGAACTGCGTGGCGCCCCTTTCGCTAAAGCCTAGTGTTGCGCCACGTTGCTACGAGCAGTCGGTTGCCAGATTAAATCGACGGACTCCAAGAATACAGTGTCTGATTTATTGACACTGCATTCATTTCACCCCGTCCACAAAAGCTGCCTCTATTTATACTTCCTCAAAATACTCCTACCCCAATCAAGGTCTCAAACAAATTTTTAATTTTAACTTGCTTGCAGGCGCTGATAAGTTGCGTGCAGCCGAACGTGTTGCAAAGGAGAAACGGTTGCGTCAGTGGCAGGATTACCAAGCAAAAACGCCCACCTTCAACTCAAAGGAGAAGGATTTCACGGGCACTGTTGTCGAGGTGTTCAACGGCGATGCGATTAATGTGCGTGTGGCGAATGGGCAGGTGAAGAAGGTCTTCTTCTCTTCGATTCGCCCGCCACGTGACCAGCGTGCCGTCGTGGGCACCGATGGCGAAGAAATTGTGAAGGCTCCGCCACGCGGTAAAAACTATCGTCCGCTGTATGAAATTCCGCATATGTTTGATGCCCGTGAATTTTTGCGCAAGAAGCTCGTCAATAAGAAGGTGCAATGTAATTTGGACTACATTTCGCCGCTGCGCGATAACTTTCCCGAGAAGCACTGCTACACCGTTCTCATCGGTGGTCAGAACGTGGCCGAGGCAATGGTCGCAAAGGGTCTGGCGACATGTGTGCGTTATCGGCAGGACGATGATCAGCGGTCATCCGCATACGATCAACTAATTGCCGCCGAGCAGCAGGCAATTAAGGGTCTGAAGGGCCTCCATGCCAAGAAGGATAACGCGACGTTGCGTGTCAACGATCTCACAGTTGAGCATTCCCGCATTAAGGTGCAGTACCTGCCTTCCTGGCAACGTGCCTTGCGCACGGAAGCCATCGTTGAGTTCGTTGCCAGCGGCTCACGTCTCCGTCTATATGTGCCTAAGGACAGCTGCCTTGTTACCTTCCTGCTCGCTGGCATATCGTGTCCACGCTCCTCGCGCCCCGCTCTCAACGGCGTACCAGCCCAGGAGGGTGAACCTTTTGGCGATGAAGCGCTGACGTTTACGCGCGAGCGTGTCCTGCAACGCGATGTGTCTGTTCATATTGACACCACCGATAAGGCGGGTTCGTCTGTTATTGGTTGGCTCTGGACTGATCAAAATGTCAATCTATCGGTTGCCCTCGTCGAGGAAGGTCTCGCCGAGGTGCACTTCAGTGCTGAGAAGTCGGAGTACTATCGGCTGCTCAAGAGCGCCGAGGATCGTGCGAAGGCTGCCAAAAAGAACGTTTGGGCCAACTACGTGGAACAAGTGCCTGAGGAGAAGGTCGTCATAGAGGAGGAGAAGGATGAGAAGGTGCCAGTCGAACGTAAAGTTAACTACGAGAACGTTATTGTCACCGAGATCACCGAATCGCTGACGTTCTTTGCCCAATCCGTCGATAATGGACCCAAACTGGAGACGCTTATGAGCAAGTTGCATGCCGATTTCCAGGCTAATCCCCCAATTGCCGGCGCGTACACACCCAAGCGAGGTGACTTGGTCGCTGCCCAGTTCGCCTTGGACAATCAATGGTATCGTGCCAAGGTGGAGCGCATTCAGGGCAACAACGCCAGCGTCCTGTACATTGACTACGGCAACAAGGAGGTAAGTAGATGGATAAACACTAAAATCTATCCGCCCACACTGCTGCAAGCTCCTTAGATCCGTTTCCGTCTCAAAGTGAAACGCATGAGTCATAAGTTTGCAACATGAACAATGCTCAACCGTTCGACGTTAGCTGGTGCCATGAAGTGTATAGTAAACTCTACAGCAACATTCGTGTTGTGTATGTTTATATTCAAGGAGCGTATGCGTTTGCTCACCCAAAACGCTTTGAGCGGATGTATCATATTCTTTGATACAACCATTGAGCACAGGTGGTTGGCATTGCTGCGTCTTCCACGCGGATATATAACTAACACATGCACCTTGCTGGGGATACCCAAAACGTGGTACAGCGTCTGCCAACGGTGTGCGACACAAACAAACCACATTCAGAATTTACCATAGACAACCTCTCATTTAATACGTATTTTAATGGCTTCCCATTACAGACTCTTCCAATTAGCCGTTTAGCTGCATTGCCGGCTTCATTTAGCAGCGAGAAACCGCATGCCTCGGAATACGCACTTGCTTTGGTGGCACTGCCCGCTGACAATGAGGACAAGGAGGAAGCTCTGCGCACCTTCTCGGACGATGTCCTCAACCACAAGGTGCAGCTCAATGTTGAGCTGAAGGTTGGCGGTGGTCCACATCTGGCCAGTCTGCACGATCCCACAACGAAGACGGATTTTGGCAAGCAACTTGTGGCCGATGGGCTTGTGCTGGTCGAGAAGAGACGTGAGCGTCGACTCAAGGAACTGTTGGAGCAGTATAGGGCTGCCCAGGATGCTGCATTAGCTGCACATCTGGCCATCTGGAAGTACGGTGACATTACGCAGGACGATGCGCCCGAGTTCCGCTAGAAGACGACTCAGAGCGTGCAGTAAGCAGGCGGCGTGTGGAGCGCGCGCTGCTGGCTGAAATGTTTGTCTGCCACATACCCGCCCTTTATATAACAACAACATCAACTACAACAACAACGTCAAGAAACAACTTAATGAATATGAAATTATTAATTCTATAAACACACAAACACACACCAATTTATATACTTATATAAATATATGATGCAAGTAACCACATTGGAATCATTTGAGCAACAGAAAAAAATTACTAATGATTGAAACTTGAAACATTTGTATGCTTTAAGCAACTGCCAAACCGTCGAACAATCGGTTTAACAGTTTTTTTTTTAACACTAATAATTCTTTAAACAAATATACAATAAACAACCACAAACAAGATTTAGCAGCAATTGACCGTTTGTAAGCGGTTAACTTCCAATAAAATATAGAATCAAAGTAAAATCAACAAGTTATATTTCTTTAGAATGCGTAAAAAAGTTTTTCTATTTGTAAAGCTAAACAAAAAAAGAAATTTATTCATTTTAAATTCGCAGATTTTGTGCTATTGTAATTTTTTTGAATTTATTGATTAAATAAAAAAAAATACATTAAAAATCATTTTTATACAACAAACTGTGCTCTCTTTACTTGTACTTCTCCAGCAATTCGACCTTTTCTATTACTGACTCAATGCTGAAGTCACCCGGCACGATGAACTCGGTTTGTCTGAACTGAAAATACTTGGATTCTTCGTCTATTTCAATGATATTGAGCTTCTGTTCGGCATCCGGAATAAATCGCTTATCGACTGTGCTTATAAATCTGTAAGAAATGTAATAAGTTAGGAATAATTCGGTTCTAAAATCAAAATTACCTTTCCAAATCAGCAATATCATTTTTCGATTCTTCTATAGACTTTTTAAGATTTTTTATCGTTGCCGCCTGCTGCGCAACAGTTAGCTTGTTCTCGATATATTCGCGCTTCTTGTAGTAGTAAATTTCGTGTAAATAGTTCAAGTTGACCTCATTCAGATTTCCGTTTGCCTGTATATCCACACATTTTTCGAGCAACATCAAAACATCGTCGGGCAAATCGGAGAGCTCAACGCCGACGAGTTTTAGAGTGTCCTCCAAATGATTTCCTATAACGATTACTACTAGTGTTAATGGCCATAAGATTGTTTAATTTAATTACATACCGAATCTTTTCAAAGCTATCACTTCTTTCTGCAGCTTTATATTGTCTAGAAACGCAAAAAGAAATTATGTTTATTTAAAATATGAAAATGCTGTAAATAAACCATACGCGCACCCATATTGAAGAAGAATAAGAAAAACGGAGCTGCCAACCTAATCTATCATTTAACACAACTTTTTCTATTTATTAAAATCCTCAAGCGAGCATCCATATGTTAATTTATTTTATGCGAAATGCATTAAATAAATGAAGCAACTAAATATGTTCATTCTTGTTACTGGCAATGAGGCTGCCTAATTATCGATAAATGGTAATCAGCGCAAGCGGTAAATTGTCAAATATTTCTGAAAACGCACACCACATGTAAGTAAAATAAATATAAATATATAAAATAAGTTCAGATACATTAGTCAGTTTCACGAGTCCCAAGGGCGTAACTAAATAGTAGAATAATGAACTAAACTGAATATAACGATATATAAAATAACCCAATCATATCGATTTATATATAAGTCGTCGATGATTGACCAGCCCTTTACGGTTGCTACGCGTAGTTTACTGATAAAAGAAAGAGGTTGTCCATGGCGCAGGTCCATTATTAGCCGGTGAACATGAAGTATAACGTCATAAATTTAATGATATTTGCTACGTTGTTTATTTACTTAAGTTTTTAACTTATAAAACTTTTCTTAAGCCATTCGGAGACATTTCAATCGTGATTAAATTCGTTTTAAAGTTTAAACGTTAGCAGCACACAAAGTTATAAAAATGTGACATCATGCGCAGTGAGAGCAAAATGTGGCACAGTTTCTTGCATACCTGTGTTTCTCTCAATCGAATCTGATACTTTTTCTTTGTTTATATATACGCGTTTGTCGGTGCGGTTATTGTTGGTGAGATGATTAAATTTGTGCAAGCATAATGCAAAAAATAAAGCGACTTCTGATTAAATTAGGGCACTAAACACTTGCTTGGCAGAAACGCCAGCTCCGTTTAATGTCTGTCTTCAATATATTGAAAATCGATCGATATTTGGAAACGAAGAAGTTGCAAAGTAGCAGCGGTGTGTGTGTGTGTTTGTGCATGAGTGTATATGCAGGGTGAAATACATTTATGTGGGTACATGCCTGTGTACTAATAGAAAACTCCAGCCACTAAATAAAAAAACAACACCAACAACAACAATAACCGACAAAAATGTCTACGGCGTCTGCGAACTTTTTGGGGATGGAGCTTGTCTCATCGCTACCCACTGATATTCGCGAAAAACTGGCCGAATTGGATCTGGAACTGTCTGAAGGTATTACTCCCAATTTTTGTGGATTAAATAAAATTACTGTGCTTTGCTACACAATAGACTTTAATTATCCTATTGCTGTTGATGCTGTATCTGTACATCGCCCACTTTTCCCGTGACTCATTGTAGCATAATTGTCCAGTTAGAAAATACTGTAGCCGGCCATGGGTCACAGCTGCGTTCCCACTACGAATTCCGAGTCACAGCAGACACAGAAACTGTTTAGGAATAGGGGGTTGGGGGTAAGGGTCTTTTTCTGACACCGCCAACCCCTTTAACTGCTATTGATATGGAGAGTGTGCCTGTGTGCGGTTTTGTGGGATGAACGACATGTGTCTGCCTATAGACACATATATACATATAAACACATATATACATATAAACACATATACATATGCTACATAAGTACATATATACGAATGCACTTGCATGATTACAAATGTGTGCATATATGTAGCATATAAAACTCATAGGTTTGCAAGTATATGATTAAATGATTAATATGATTAAATACATTCAATAGGTAGATTATGAACACATATATATATATATATAAATTTATAATGCTGTACATATGTAGCTGTCTCTGTACAGATATTATAAATTAACTCAAACATTACATACGAATAGAAGAGCGAGCAGTTTCTTTTACATTTGGTTGTTTTACATGGTTGACAAGTTTCTTATAATTGTGTCGCGAAATTCGTAATACTTTGAAGGATAAAGAATCTTTTATGTCTGCGTTTACTATAGTTTTATATAGTTTTACATCTATCAATACAAAAAAATGGGTTTCGTTATTTTAAACTTGCAAATTTAGTTATTTTAATACTTTCTTTTTCTTTTTAGGAGACATTACACAAAAAGGATACGAAAAGAAACGGGCAAAATTATTGCAACCCTTTCTGAAGAAACAGGAATGTAAGTATAAAATAACATACATATGCGTTTTCAGAAAATATATTTTTGAAGAATATAAAAATAATAAATTAACGGATATAACGTGATTTTGCAATAGCAAATGATGTGGAGAAGGTAAAGAATTTGCCTCCACCGCCATACTACAACATAAAAGATTCAAACAATAGCAACAGCAATGTAAACAGCGATGGCGTCATCATCTCCAGCGAGGGGTATAGTTATGTTACTGAGGTACCTTCACTACCCTCATCACAACAAAGGCATTCCAAAAAGTCTGACTTCCACCAACCCGTATCATCAACATCATCATCAACACCTCAGGGGGGAGCTGGGGCGCCTGGTTATGAAAATATGCGACCGCAGGGTGGTGCTGTCGGAGATCCCGGCTATCAGAACACACGCGAACCGAACACATTTCAAAACCAAGCTCCCCATCCACCAACAAATAGCAGCCAGCATCGACAACGCCGGACTCAACGAAAAGTTACGCATAATGAGAAGCGATATCATTCCGGTATGTCTACGATAAAGAACAATTTAATAAATGTATCTTATCATTTAACTGGATTATTTGGCAGAGGTTCGCCAGGAAGCCGTGCAGCAGGCACTGGCTGCACTCAAAGGTCGACCAAAGCCTAGTCTGCCAATGCCCTCAAAACGTAGTTCCGTGCTAAATCGCAGTCCAGGGTGTAACGATGAATTGGACTCATCCACTGATGATGAATCTATACCTGAGGAGCTTATTTCACCCGATAAAGAATATAATTATCCTCGTGATCATATTACCAACAGCATGCTACCTCCTGAACCAATAATAAAGCCACCAATACGTGAATCATCAATGGGCGTGCAGCATCATCCTTTACGACACGAGGTCAAACAATCTCAAGCGCCGGCTCAAAAATATCCACCGTCTGGTAGCGGTAGTGCTGCAGAACGACGGCCACCGCAGAATTTGCCGCCTCTGGTAAGTTCACAAGAGTAACTATTTTTTACAGTAATAAACAAAAACTTCTTTTTGATTGGCTGATTTATGTTTTGTTATAAAAGCCTGGCCAAATCGGTAAGCGCCTGTTATTTTGGCGTCAATGGGGTATAAGACCGGCCTTACTAAAACGTGATCAGCAAGTGGAAATAAAAGTGGTGAAACTTTGCAGAGAAAACAGTGAACTATAATTCTAACATTTACTATATACATTGTCAACTTTAAAAGCTACTGTTAACTATTATATTGGCATAGCCTTAAACTTCGTAAAAACCACCGTATAACTTCTAGATTAATACTCCATTTAAAGATGTAAAGGCTTTACTGGCTGAATCTTCACTTAGTGTTTGTACGGACGGGTCACAGTTGTCTATAGCCGTAACTTTGTCCAAAATGTTCCAATTTCAAATTCCAGGGCTTTTTTTGTCCCCAAGATTATTACTAAATTTAAAGTTGTAATTGAGTTTCGGACTCGAAAGCCATGTAAAAATTATGCCCTTAAAAATTATGCAATAAAATTATTATTGAAATCGCGATTCTGGTTCGATATTCATGTTAAAATGATATGCTTAAAATCGTCGAAGACAATCATACATAACATGAGTTATAAATACAAATACTTCATTAAAAAAAGTATAGTTCGTCTACCTCAAAAGTTATGCTTTACTAAATCAATCGAATTTCTTTTGCCATTTCCATATGATGCCATGCATTAAGTTATCACAAATGTAAATGTGACACATGTAAATGTTTGATAAATAATAATAATAATAATAATAACAATAATAATAATAATAATAATAATAATAATAATAATAATATTAATATATATAAATGATAATAATATAAAGTATTAGTTAAATATAATATATTATGTATTTTGTTTAAATACGATTCTTATGTGCAGCCCACTTCGGATACTTCGAGCACAGATTCGCCGCCAATTGCATATAAGAGAGATAATGAATTGACTGATAAGGCTTACAAGCATAAGCATTGTAAGTGTTCCAATAATATTGTTGATTCGATAGTAACATTGTTATTCTTCCGAACAGTCAACGCCCCCGACATAACCCAATTCAATAACGCACATCGCATTGCAGACCGTGTCACACGTTATGTGAACGTCTCTCAAACCGAGCTAAATGAAACTGACGCGAATGGAAAATGGAAAGTATCGGCCAAGATTCAACAGTTGCTTAACACACTCAAAAGGCCAAAGCGACGACCCCTACCCGAGTTTTATGAGGACAACGATATCGAGCTGGAGATTGCTGCCAATCCAAAGGATCCGAATGCACCGAAGCCCGAAGGCAGCACAATGACACCGGTTCAAGGCGAACAACTTTCTATACCGGCTGGACTACCACGTACATTAGAGTGTGCGCTTCAGCGCTATGGCATGAATTCGTTCAAGAGTTCGATGGCAACGGTATTAGATCCTAATGGTAAAATAACCACCACTCTGACCTATGGAAAGCTGCTCTCGCGCGCACAAAAGATCGCCTACGCACTGTCCACAAAGATTTTCAGCAAAGGGCCCGAGCAGGTAACGCTGAAGCCAGGGGATCGTGTAGCATTGGTATATCCAAATAATGATCCACTGAGGTAATTTAATGGTGCAGTGTGTATGCTTCTTGTGGTCTAAATAGCTTCCAATTATTTTTTTTTACAGTTTTATAACGGCTTGGTATGGTTGCATGTTTCGCGGTTTGGTGCCGCTGCCAATTGAGCTACCGCTCTCCAGCTCAGATACTCCACCACAGCAAGTGGGATTCTTGCTTAGTTCATGTGGCATAACCGTAGCCCTCACCTCTGAAGCGTGCTTGAAGGGTCTACCCAAGTCGGCAACTGGTGAAATAGCCAAGCTGAAAGGCTGGCCACGATTACAATGGTTTGTTACCGAGCATTTACCCAAGCCACCCAAAGATTTCAATGTGGGCAATTTACGTATTGAAGAGACGGCAGCTGCGTATATCGAGTATACTACCGATAAGGAAGGCAGTGTAATGGGTAAGTTTTGAGCATAAATATCACAATTATTTATGTAGTACTTGGCCAATTTTGATTCTGATTTTTTGGGGTCACATTTAATAATATAAAGAAATATTGTTGTGTCTTTACTATTGTTTTTCACTTAACTTCACTTTTAGAATATTATTATAATTATTTATCAATATAATATAATATATTATTAAATATAAATTGTAATTATAAATTACAGGCATAACTGTTAGCCGCGCTGCCATGATAAATCACTGTCGTGCTTTGACAATGGCCTGCCATTACACTGAGGGTGAAACAATTGTGTGCGTTTTGGACTTCAAGCGAGAGGTTGGCTTGTGGCATGCCGTTTTGACATCCATACTCAATGGTATGCATGTGGTGTTTATTCCCTATGCTCTGATGAAGTTGCGGCCTTCGTCTTGGATGCAGTTGATAACCAAACATCGTGCATCGTGCTGCCTGGTGAAAAGCAGAGATCTACATTGGGGCCTACTGGCCACTAAGGACCATAAGGACATCTCGTTAGCTTCGCTGCGCATGCTGCTTGTGGCTGACGGTGCCAATCCCTGGTCGTTGTCATCATGCGATCAATTTTTAAATGTTTTCCAAGCCAAGGGATTGCGATCGGACGCCATTTGTCCGTGTGCCAGCAGCTCCGAGGTCTTTACTGTCTCCCTGCGTCGACCAGGTCGCTCGTCTACCACCGGATTCAGTCAATCCGCCACTGGACGCGGCGTACTATCCATGGCCGCCCTCTCACACGGCGTTGTTCGTGTCGATAGCGAAGACTCTTTGACTTCCCTTACTTTGCAGGACTGCGGCCAAGTTATGCCAGCTGCCCAAATGGTGGTTGTGCGCTCGGAGGGTGCACCGGTGCTCTGTAAAACGGATCAGGTTGGAGAGATTTGTGTGACGAGTGGCTCGACTGGTACCAGTTACTTTGGTCTCGATGGCATGACGAATTCGACATTTAAAGTGCAACCGCTACTTGAGGATCCAGAGCAACCCAAGGACGGTGGCGGCACAATTGTGGGCACCTCTAAACCTATAAGCGAAGAAAGCTATGTGCGTTCAGGTCTCTTGGGCTTCCTTGGCCCCGGTGGCTTGGTTTTTGTGTGCGGCTCACGTGATGGCCTCATGACGGTCACCGGGCGCAAACATAATGCAGATGACATCATAGCCACGGTGCTGGCTGTTGAACCGATGCGATTTATATATAGGGGACGCATTGCCGTATTCAGCATAAAAGTGTTGCGCGACGAGCGAGTCTGTGTCATAGCTGAGCAGCGACCCGACTGCTCGGAGGAGGAGAGTTTCCAGTGGATGTCACGTGTGCTGCAAGCTGTTGACTCAATACACCAAGTTGGCATTTATTGTCTAGCGCTTGTGCCACCCAATCATTTGCCGAAGACCCCACTTGGGGGCATACATTTGTGCGAGGCGAGACGTCGCTTTCTAGAGGGTTCACTGCATCCAGCAAATGTTTTAATGTGTCCGCACACATGCGTCACCAATTTGCCCAAGCCACGTGATCTGCATCAAGGTGAGAGATTGTTTGGTTAGGCGGGTAAGAGGGTAGTATAGAACCTATTGTTAATCCATTGGCTTTGTTGGTTCCTATCTATGCTTTCTTTATACATTCGAATCTGATGAAAATACAAATATTGTTTTCCTCTTTTTTAATTATCACCAACAACAACAAACAACTACAACTACAACAACAATGAAATGCTGCGGTTGCTTCCCACTATGCCCACTACAATAAATACGCACCACTAATAAACAACAACAACACTCACCTCAACAACAACAACTACAATAACCATAACACTGTATTATAACATTGACCAACAAACAAACAAACGAACAAACCAACAACAACTCAAAATATGTCAACTAAACTAATTGCATTGCATTGCTTTCAATTAACAATTTCACAAAACATTCTGCCTAAAATTTGTCATATGTATTTACACAAAACGTTTAAAATTTATTCATATACATAAACAACGTAAATAACTCACATATTGTTATTGCATATCAAATCAAATCCTTGTACAAAACAACAAAACCATTCTACTACTAACCAAAATCAAATCAAAAAAAAAAGGTGTGCAAACTACTGCAAAACTAAGTTCATCATCTGGCTGTGGTATTACAGACACGGGTGTAGGACCCGCCTCCGTCATGGTTGGAAATTTAGTGCAGGGCAATCGCTTAGCTGTTGCACACGGACGCGATGTAGGAATGGCCGAAGACGGTGAGCGTAAGGTATGTTAAATTATTATTATTCTCCTAGATTATGCTCAGATATTAATCAACAAGAATTCCCAAAAATATAACATTTCATCATTACATTTATCAGCCGCAATTAATAACTGGCGTTTTGCGTTGGCGAGCAAACACCTCGCCAGATCACATAATATTTACGTTGTTAAACTCAAAGGGTAAGCATTTTATTCGAGTATTAAATATAATTAATCAATTGATATATAATCTACCCTTCAGGAGCTATAGCAAAAACGCTTACCTGCTCGGAACTGCACAAGCGAGCCGAAAAAATTGCTGCCCTTTTGCAGGAGCGTGGCAAAATTGAACCAGGCGATCATGTTGGTAAGTTTTATAAACATTTTCGACTTATAATTGTAAAGAGCTGTAAACTGATTGGATCTTGGTATGTCTCTAGCCCTCATATTTCCACCTGGATTGGACTTACTGTGTGCATTCTATGGCTGTCTTTATCTTGGCGCAATACCGATAACAATTAGGCCACCGCATCCACAAAATTTAATCACAACACTACCCACTGTTCGTATGATTGTCGACGTTTCCAAAAGCGGAATTGTGCTCTCTATACAGCCAATTATAAAGTTATTGAAATCAAGGGAGGCGGCGTCATCAATTGATCCAAAAACATGGCCACCCATTCTGGATATCGATGATAATCCAAAACGTAAATTGGCCGGTATAGCCACAGTCTCGTTGGACTCCAGTGCCTATTTAGACTTCAGTGTGTCTACCTGTGGGCGTTTAAGTGGTGTTAATATAACGCATCGGTAAAAAAAAAAACTAAACTGTGAACTTCTTGTAAAATCTAACACTATAAATTCTTCAAACAGATCTCTGTCTAGTCTGTGCGCCAGTTTAAAACTGGCCTGTGAATTGTATCCTTCCCGTCATGTCGCCTTATGTTTGGATCCTTATTGTGGACTTGGCTTTGTAATGTGGACTCTTATTGGTGTATACAGCGGACACCATTCCATACTCATTGCTCCCTATGAAGTGGAGGCCAATCCAAGTCTGTGGCTCTCAACGCTCTCCCAGCATCGCGTACGCGATACATTCTGCTCGTATGGAGTCATAGAGCTGTGCACCAAAGCGCTGAGTAATTCGGTGCCATCGCTCAAGCAGCGCAATGTCGATTTGAGATGCGTGCGCACATGCGTTGTGGTTGGAGAGGAACGTCCGCGCGTGACACTGACACAACAGTTCTGCAAATTATTCCAGGGACTGGGACTGAACACTCGCTGTGTGTCAACTTCCTTTGGATGTCGCGTTAATCCAGCCATATGTGTGCAGGGTGCAAGCTCGGCTGAGAGCGCACAGGTTTATGTTGATCTAAGGGCGCTGCGCAATAATCGCGTTGCCCTGGTGGAGCGAGGAGCGCCAAATTCGTTATGTTTAATTGAATCTGGAAAACTGCTGCCTGGTGTAAAAGTAATCATTGCTAATCCCGAAACTAAAGGACATTGCGGCGATTCGCATTTGGGTGAAATATGGGTAAACTATTTGCTACAAATTTATAATTTCAATTTGATCTTGCCTAAAAATATTTTCATTTTACATAGGTGCAAGCACCGCACAATGCTAATGGTTATTTTACCATTTACGGCGATGAGACGGACTATAATGATCATTTCAACGCTAAATTGGTCACTGGTGCTACATCTGAGATGTATGCACGTACCGGCTATTTGGGTTTCTTGAGGCGCACAGAGTGTTCTCAGGCCGCTTCTGTATTAGATGAGACCACACCAAGTGTGGCAAGTCGTGACAGTGATACAGAGTCTCTAAACTCCATGAGTCAACTGCAATTGAACTTTTCAAATACTTCTCTGGGTGGCAATTCCGAGCATAGTCTTGTGGGTGGTGCGGTCAATTCCAATGACCAGGAGCTTCATGATGCTGTTTATGTTGTTGGTGCTTTGGACGAAGTAATTTCGCTGCGAGGCATGAACTATCATCCAATAGATATTGAAAATTCTGTGCTGCGTTGTCATAAGAAAATTGCCGAGTGGTATGTTATTCGAGTTATTTTCTACAGTCAGTCTAAATAATAAGCATGAAACATTTGATTTTGTCCCGCAGCGCCGTTTTTACATGGACAAATTTATTGGTTGTAGTTGTAGAACTAGATGGCAACGAATCGGAAGCGCTTGATTTGGTACCCTTAGTCACAAACACTGTTCTGGAAGAGCATCAGCTTATAGTGGGCGTCGTTGTCGTTGTTGATCCAGGTAAATTCAATTAAATTATAAAATGTAATTTGTTTTTAACACATAAAATTATATTTCAGGTGTAGTACCCATTAATAGTCGAGGAGAAAAGCAACGTATGCACTTACGGGATGGTTTTTTAGCTGATCAGTTAGATCCCATTTATGTTGCATACAATATGTAAATAGTATTACAGCGCTATACATATGAAAACCAATTATTTATTAATCACCATACAAGGAATTCTCTTTGTAATCACGAAATCATTAGATTTGCATGATTTAGACTTATCAACATTGACAAAAGTAATCGAACTAAATTATTTACTGATTTCCTCAAAAAACGATTTACTTTCAACATAGCTGATACGAAAATTAATCTATTTCCCCCTCCAATTCCACCCCTCCCCCACAATACACAAACAATTATATTTAAACTCAATGACACTGTATCTGTACAAGTGACGAGAACAAAAAAATATTAATAACGACTTTCTATGTAAAATGCAATAAAACATTTATATATATTATATATATAACTGATGACTAAATTCTCATGTAGGATTTTCGGTTTTGTTGACTGGTTGCAATTCGGTGCCTTCAGCAATGGTATGCGTGCCTCGATCGTACCACCACCGCAGTATTATAGTGCGACGTCTACGCACTACCAGAAATATGAGTAAAATCCACAGTCCCTGAAGACCATTTATCATATCACAAAGTAACAAATATACTGAAAAATAAATATATATATATTTTTTGAGCAAATTATATATTATATTATAAAATATTACCTTCATTTCCAGGCGAGTAGAATGTAACTATTTCAAATAGCCAAGCTAGTATTATAATAATACCAAGTAATGCAACACATTTTGCGCTGTTGATGGATTTTGATTGAGTTGATAAAAATGAACAGTATTTCGACTGTAAAGCGGGAACAACTTACTCCTTTTTGACATCCTCGTATTTCTGCTGATCAAACTGTCGTATTGAGGTAAAAGAATTTTTTTCGTCATCATTTGCAATCAAGTAGCCAACAGTTTTAATGCGTTGAAAGCCGAAGAATGATATAACCATAACCTAGTTCATTTATATTAATAATTTTTTGTATATGAGTTCTATTGATTTTAGTGCGTTGACTTACAAGAAAACTAAGACCTAATATGGTCGAAACTGGTGGTATAAAGTATCGCTGGGATTCTCGAATGGATTCGGTTAGGCCCTGCAAAAAATATGACGGCATGCCAGGCAAGCCCTTTTGCACGGTTAACGAGACTAGTATTGCCGGTCCAGTTATCGAGAATACACAGTATGCCCCAAAATTCAATATCGTCCAGGTTTTATTGAATTGAATGTAGTAGGGAAGCTTGTACCAAATATTCAAAAGTACATTGCAGCATATGCATAAGTACCAAAAGAAGAAACTCAATATAAAGAACTGTATAACGTATCCAATGATGCCACCGGATGGTATTCCGTATATGTGCACCACCGAGTACACAAAATAGCCGCAGGCCAAACACAGTGACATTAGGGCCAAAGACCATCCGTGCAAGTTGCGCAGTAATCGCAGCGTAAGGTGTAAATAACTAACTAAAAGAAGACACGGCATGCTTACAAGCATTAGCACAGCTACAATAATTATTTTTGCTTTGGAAACCTCATCAACCTGTGTAATGCATATGAAGGCCAACATGTGGCCAGATTTATCTTGGTCCAAACAATAATTTTCCTCCACTGTATAGGATTCATTTCCGTTTTTGTCGATGATCAATAGCGATCCATCTTGCAATATGAAAAGCAGGTCTTCCGTATCGTCGTATTGAAACGAGCTGAAAAAAGTTACACTGCAATAAATACAAAGAGTTGCAGAGCCTCTTAAAGTATGTTGCATGGTGTTGTTTGACAGGGACCAAAATCAATTATTACTCTTCATTATGTATAATGCATACCGTTTTATTATATTTGGTATCTTATATTGCCATATCAAGATTTAAGGGGTGAAATGCAGAGGACAAAAGTTAAGAATATGTAAATATGGTTGCTATGGCATGCATTCGTGGCATTATTATTTTAACTCAAGAAACAAATGCATAGAAATAATAATAATTATGGTCCCTAATGGAAACTTTGTCTTAGTAGAAACTTAAGCGTTCTACGGCAGTTAACTTACCTATTACATGGATTACCAACCTCATAGGTCAATTCTGTAATTATTTCCAAATCCTCAATACAGTTATCGAATAGAACCGCATTTATAATAGTCGGTTCAAAGCTTAATACGGCGCTATCACACATTGAATCACTTTGGTTTTCACGATAAAAGTCCAGATTCTCACCAAGTGGACAACACTTTCGCAGTCTTGAGGTGGATGAGTGAATTGGCTGACTTCTGGATTTCTCACGCTGTGAGCAATCAGCCGGCTGTGTTTGTTTTTGCACTAATGTGGATAATGTGCCCTCTGGATTACGCGTACTTGTAATATGATCAGTGGAAATTGGTGTTATTATCGCTGTACTAACCAATTCGTCTGGCACTAATTTAACACTTGAATTAAATGTTGTGTCCAAAGCATCGCTTGATTCCTCTAATGTTGTGATTGTGCTAAGAAAAACATGATCGTACAATTAAATGATATGAAAGCTTATAAAATTATAAGAACCTTTTATTGTCTAATACTCCTGTAAGATTTGGAACATCCTCAGCTTTTGCCATAGTCATAAGAATGCATATATAAGTGGTTAGGTACACTTTGAAATTCAATTTAAAGCTGCTTTTCCGATAATAGGCTCCCATTTTATGTTTATTGTTTGTTTAAACTGAAAAGAGTCGAATATCATTAAATTAAGTGTGAATAACCGACTGTAATTCAAGACTGTAATAAATACATTTATTAATGCCTCAATAATTCCAACTAAATTAAGCCTCGCCTTTTGCTGTGTACAATTTCTTTTACTTGTCTGCCTCTCTAGAACTCTCTTAGCGATCTGCTCGATGATATTTTGTGGGCGTCTATCATGAATGGGATCTACTAGTCTACACATAAATAATAATTCGCTATCAGCATACATACATAAATTATCTTTACCCTGCCTACTTCAACTATACACTCATATATGACGTCATAAGAATGAGTATGAGCTGTTAAGAAATTCTTGTTATTGTTCAAAGATACACGCTCGTTTTATGTACATTCCATTCATACACACACCTTTATATATAAGTATATATGTGTGTGTGTGTATTTTTCGGTATAAAATAGGTGACAAACCTGTAAAATAAATGCAGTGATAAGCAGCACACCAATAGTATTAAAGTAAAACCTTTAATAACAGGGAAACAAAACCTACAACTGGTGAAAGCTATATAACAATGATAACACACACACTTAAACATGTAAATATTTAATATTAGGCATTGAGTGACGGACCCAGGTGTATTTGTATTGAAAACGAAAACGAATCTATGTCTTAAAACGTTTTTATTCACTCACATGCCAATAAATGGAAATATATATTTAGTTAATTAACACGATTGTGTGATTGTATGTGCAGTATGCATAAAAACGCTAATATTCTAGAACGAAATATCCACAAAATAGTAGTGGTCAAAATAGGCATTTAATTTAACAATATTTGTGTATGCACACGAAAAATTATTAATATAATGCATCCGACGTGCGCGCACAATGAAGTAATACTAGCGAAATCAGCGTCTACCACATAAGCGACCTGGGCGGACAGTTTACTGATAAGATAACTAATAATATTACAGGGCTTCAACTTAAATTAGTTTTTAAAAATCGCAGAGTAGTACATAATGTAGTGTATTATAAACTACTACTAGCCATGAAGGAAAAAGGTCAATTTCACTACAGACAAAACAAAAGAGAGCGCCGGCACAGTCATCGCCTCAATTAAAAATTTGAATTTCAAAAATCTCGTGTATTGAATATCGATAACATAGTCGATAGCAACACTGCACATGACGCGCATGCAACCATGTACACTTTAGTGTCTTATACGACTACTAGGTGTCGCTTGCGGCATTAGCAAATGAAAGATACGCTGTGATTGGCTGACTGTACGCTGTTCGGGCTATAAATGCAGAAGTAAAATGTAAGGTAAAAGTCGCTCTAACAGTTTGGATAAAAATAGTTAAATAATAATGAATAAAATATTATATCGCGTTCATAATGTGGTCCCAAGTGCAATTGGTAAATGACAATACAAATAAATGTCATTTGTGTCAATCAATCATTACAGAGGCAATTTGCACAAATTTTCTCGGTTTTATAAATGGCGGACAATGTGCGTTGGCTTTAGCTCCATAGGCACACACACACGTTCAATACACACACACAGTCACGAAGAATTGTGCGTGTGTCGAGTACCTAGCACTATGTTAAAAATTGAGAATGTATAATTTGCCAAACCTAGCCCAGAGCAAAGCATCCTTACCTGTGTGTGGCTTGTGTGTGTGTGTGTGTTTAATTTTTGGCGCCATATATGCAATTAGCAAACTTTTTCAATATGCAATTTGTAAACAAAAGGACATGTTCATGAGATTTTGTGAATTCTATCGATTTTTTTTCCTCACACGTACATTTGTATCTGCTGGATATACACACATATATGCGCCCAATACAACTGTATGCGCAATTAAACGCGATAGAGTTCTATTTACAGTTCAGTTCAGTAGCAAATAAATTTGTTACTGGTTTTAAACAAACTCTATTTTGTTTTAGATAATGTGCAATCCACGTGTGCAAGAAATGATTCAAATTGATTCGTATTTGAGTTGAGAACACGCCGCCGCACGCCACACTTCCTTCAAACAGGAGTCCATACGATAGATTTTAAACAGAAAGTGGGTGGTAAAGGCATACTTTTTTTTTTTGCGTTTTTGATCTCAACGACGAAATCGCCGAACAAAATACAATGAGTGGTCGCGGCAGCCGGAAACGTGGACGTCCGCCAAAGACTCCAAATGAGCGATCATCAACGGGTCGTTTCAACTATCATTTGCTCAAGAAACCAAAATATCTCAGTGAAGGCAAATCGCAGCCAAGCACTCCATCCGCATCGCGCTGCATCTCGCCACAGAGCGATGAGTGCAGCCGCAGCAGCCACAACAATCGGAGTAGCCGCGGCAGCGGCACCAAACGGGGACGCGGACGCAAATCGAATGTCCATGGAAACACCAGCAGCTACTCAGGCAGGAAAGGTAACTATTATTGCAAATAAAAGTAATGAATAAATATATAATATAATGGGAACAATCATTGTAAAATGCCAAGGGAAAAACGTCACATTTCTGATAATTCAGAAAAAATATTTCATCTCAAATCTATCGACTTAGCAGTCTTTTGAACATTTTCAAAACAAATAAAATAAGACGATTAATTAAGAATCTAAACCGGATGACAAGTAAAGTAATGTGCTATCGTCGTGCATATTTGGGCTAGTTGAAGAATCAAATTGTTCGAAACAGAAAGGCATCTGAAAGGCGACGGGGAAAGCGGAAAAAACGAACATTTCTTGCATTCGCTATAGATAAATTCAAGATTTAATAGTACAAAGCCAAGCATTGCAAAAACAAAAATTATAGGACAGAAGAGGGGTGTATTATGACAGACGGCCGTTTAAAAGGTAAATGTTGAACTTAGAGGCAGAGGCATAGATAGAAAAATATACATCATATGGTGATTATAATAGTTTTCCTTTTTGAATTGTGACAGGTTTCGAGTCGGAGTATCATTATGGCTCCGATTTCGGGGATTCGGATGAGGAAAAGACCGATAATGAAGATGATATGCTGCTGACGCCCAGCGACGAAGAAAGCTTGGATGCAGCCAATGAGAGTGAGTCGGAGTTTTCGGTCTGCAGCTTTACACAGAATGGCGTTGGTCGACCCCCTCGACCACCCAGTCCGGATCCAATTTGGCTGCAAGACGGTCGACAATATCCGGCTCTAGAGTTGCCGGAATCGTCCGAAGATCTATTTATGGGCAATGTACATGTGTTGCGCGCTTTAAGTATTTACGAAGTATTACGACGCTTTCGTCACCTGGTGCGACTCTCTCCCTTTCGCTTTGAGGACTTTTGTGCGGCTTTCGTCTGTGAGGAGCAAAGTGCACTGCTCACCGACATCCACATAATGCTACTAAAGGCAATATTACGTGAGGAGGATGTGCAAGGCACACACTTTGGACCGCTTGACCAAAAGGACACAGTCAATATCAGTTTATATCTGATCGATGCCATAACATGGCCAGAAGTTTTGCGCAGCTATGTGGAAAGTGACAGAGAATTTGATCGTAATGTTTATAAAATACTCGGCACTGGCGAATATCCCTATACGGGCGTCGATCATCGTCTGGTGGTGCTGCAATTCTTGGCCGATCAGTTTCTAACGGCCAACTCGGTGCGCGACGTGATGGTGCAGGAGGGTCCCATACACTATGATGATCATTGTCGTATTTGTCACCGACTCGGCGACTTGCTATGCTGCGAAACATGCCCAGCTGTATATCACTTGGAGTGCGTAGATCCACCCATGAATGATGTACCCACCGAAGACTGGCAGTGTGGTCTCTGCCGTTCCCACAAGGTTACGGGCGTCATGGACTGCATCTTGACACAGGAGAAACAAGGCGTTCTGATACGTCAAGATTGTCTTGGGGTGGATCGGCATGGGCGCAAGTACTGGTTTATTGCACGGCGTATATTTGTTGAGGATCAAATGAATGGTAGCTGTTGGTATTATAGCACAACAGCAAAATTCGGATTGCTCCTTAAACGGATGGATGCAGCTGAGCTGGAATCTCGACTTTATGCCCAGTTAGTGGATCGTCAGGAGGAAATTGAACGTCAAATGAAGCTAACCGAGTCGCTCACCAACGAGCACAAACATAACAAACGCACCTTATTAGATCTAGAGCAAGAGGCTACACAAGAATTGCTCGACAAAGAAATGGGAGGGGATACTGCTGTTCAGGAAGGCGATGATCAGGCGGTCGAGAACTTTAAGAAATCGGAAGAGAACAATAAAATGGTAACGCGACAAAAGACGAATCAATTGAATAATGGCACACTCTACTTTAAGCTGGGCATGGAGCAGGGCTTTAAGAATTATGTTAACCAGTATGCCACAAATCCGATTGCGCTCAACAAGCCGCAACGCAACGAGGAACGCGATAAGCGTCGTCATCTCTCCCACAAATTCTCACTGACGACGGCTTCGGATTTTAAATGGATTGGCATTACGATGGGTACATGCGAAAATACGATAACAACACTGCGACAAACGCTGCTAAATTTTGAATCAAATATAGCAGCATCCTTTATGAATATCAACTGGTTGAGCAACAAGAAAATGTGGAACAATGCGGTTATGAATGCGAAACATGCCACTGATTTTGCTGCGGTTATGTTGCTCTTTCAAGCATCACTCAAGAGTGTTGTCTTTGCCAATGTGTGGCACGAGCAGCTGGGGCACACGCACCTGCAACGCATCACAAGCGGTGAGCGCGAGGATCGCAAGAAGCAAGAGAAACGTGAGAAGCGTGAACGTGACGACGAAGAGGAGCGAAATAGGCTGGCCATCAATTACATTAAATATTCGCTTGGGCTGAAGCATCAGGTATGGAAACAAAAGGGCGAAGAATATCGTGTGCATGGCCAATGGGGTTGGCTTTGGCTATCGAGCAGTCGACGTTGTGGTGTCCGGGTGAGAAGGACCCGTGCCCAGCCCTTGTCACACGTTCGTATCTTTGTGCACTACACCATGGGCGACGAGGAGTCGAAGGTTAACGAATGCATCCTTGTTGATCCGCGAACTGAGCGCTTCATACAGCAATGCAAGGAGATCCATGCAGCGGGTGAAGTCTGCCATTATTTGCCCGAACAGTACACACACATTAGGGTCGTCGACGATGTTGCGGAGCGTGTAAATGGACACATTGATGTGAGTAAAGCATTAACTGCGCCCTGTCGTATATATTTTCCAAAGGTGGCACGCAAATGCCGCCTGGATGACCTGCTCGAGCGACGCCTCAAATTGGCCGAAATTGAACAACAAATTGCAATCAAATCGGATGCGGATGGTGGAGATGTCAAACCGCTACTTGTAACATCAGGCAGTGGTGGTGGCGGCAGTAGTAGTAAGCAAACGTACCTGGAGAAGCGTTTGCTGCGCCTCACCGAAGCCTCGGGCAAATCGATGACATCCAATGTTAACCTAGATCTCGTCAACTCGTTGGCTAAGCAAATACAATCAGTGCGTATGCAGTTCAGCCAACTTAATCGCTACGCCAAGACCTTCCGTTGCTACACCAAGGAATGCAATACGAACTCAAATGCCGTGTCGCAGATAACGCAAAACACTTGCTACTCTCCGCTGTGCTTGCAAAAGGCGCGTGCAAAGAAGGAACTGCTGCTGCTGCTGCGCAAGGCACACACTGCTGGCAATGGCTCCAAGGAGACTGTAGCAGCTATTTTGGGCGCAGTGAAAAAGCCGTCCATACTTGAACAAAAGCTAACAGAGGGCAAGAAGGAATGTGTTCAGCAGCTACCAATGGACGAGTCTGAGGATCATAAGTCAGCGGAAACTGAAGCGCCCCTGGATTTGCTGCATGACTGGGAGCAGGCGCGAGCTCATGCTGAACCCTTCAGTGAACATCTGCTCACGGATTGTCTGCATATCGAAGTCCCCGAATCAGCAACCGATAAGGTCACAATTAAGGTGGAAGAGCCCAATGGTGCGAGCAGCTTAAATCCTGACACAAATACCCAGGACTCGGACAAAATTGACTACATCGAGAGCATGGACGTGTGCAGCAATGTTGAAATCGAGAGCACAGAGGATTCAATGACGGCGGGAGTGAGCGCTGCCAGCTCAACGCCGAATGTCGATGATGTCGATGTATTTGCGGGTGCGCGGCGGAAGCGTAGCGTCAAGCCCAAGAAGGCATATATTGGCACCAAAGATGTTTTAGACCAAACTTTGGACAAGGATATACCGCTGAACAAACAAAATCGCCGGTTTCCCATCACTCAGCGCCCCGTTAAACGTGAGGATGTTACCAAATACGAACGCGAGTACTTCGAAAATGGCAATGAGCGGGTCTACTCAGCGGCATCAACGCGTGGACGCGTCTATCTGTTGCGAGACGAGGCCAAATTGTATGATCAGGCGGCGAAAGCAGCGGATGATAAGACAAAAGTTATGAAGAAAGCAGTGTATGCGCGTTATCCGCTTATCTCAAATTTTCTCACACATAAGCAGAAGCGTTGCCTTTTGGTCTTGCCACGATATGAGCTGCTCAAACTAGCCCGCCTGGGCGGCAAGTCTCCGGCAAGCGGCTTTCACCACGCGGCCAAAAACAACTCGATTTGGCAGTACCAGTGCTCCAGGCCTCTGTTCCGTACATGCTGGTCATATCGTACATCGAATGCGACAACTTTGTCATGCATAGCACTGCAGTTGAGAATATTGTGGTCTTGCTTGCGTTGGGACGATATGATTGCAAAACCACCATCCACGGATGGGAAACATCAGGTTACCACGGAGAATGAAATTGTGGCATTGGAATTGCTGAAATTACGCCACGCCGGTCGATATGGCGAAAAGACGAGCTACCTCCGACGCAGAGTTGTTATACCACTGGAGATGCCAAAGACTATCAGGGGTAAGAACTATTGAAATATTATATTTTAAATTAATATATGTATATATATATATATATATATATATATATATATATATAAATATTTGTCTCTCTTGCAGAAGTCACGTCAATCCGTTCTGGTCTGCGAAAACGAAAGCGCGCCGAGTCACCACAACCATCCGAGCCACAGATTAGTGAAGAATGGGTGGATGAGGATAAACTTGAGCTGTGGGAAATTAAATTCATTGGCGAGAAACAGGAGAAAGCACGTCTCGCCACAGTTACACGATCGGTGACATCGCGTCAGCTTGAATCCAGCAATGGCTCCGGTCCTAATTCATCTGCTATTGGAAGTACAAGCGGTGGACGTGTTCTGCTGGCACCCAAGACCGGTGAAGACAGCAAGGAGAAAATGGAACAACAGTTGAAGCTGCAACGAGCGGCTCATCAGCAGCGTAAATTAATTGGCGTAAACGAAGTGACTCGTTCTTCCACACCTGGTAAATTATTTACAATACAAAACATTTTATATATATCACTAATGGAGTTTTTCCAAACATTTTATAGTCAAGGGACAAGTAATTGGCAGTAGACGTGTGATTGTGAAGAATCCGGATGGTACGACGCGCATCATACAGCAAGCCGTGACACAAGTGGCACGCTCATCATCAACAGCAGGTGCCTCCCCGTCTACAAACGCATCACAAGTAAATGCAGCACCAGCAACACCCTCACCCACGCCACATAAAGTACAAATTATACGTGGACCTGATGGCAAGGTGAGCGTCCGAGGATTAAATCCTGGCCAGCAACTGGTGCAAATGCCAGATGGCAAGCTGCATGTGTTAACAACAACGACAACATCAAATGCTGCAGCATCAAGTAAGCACTGAAATTCAAAATTCTTTATTCACTATTTGATGTAAACTTTTTAATTTTTTTTTTCTGTACCTCACTCAGGTGTCAAGGGAAAATTGCCAATTAAATCATTGACTGCACCTGCGGCAACACATGCCGTGGCATCGACGACTGTAGCCGCAAACTCGGCATCTCCAGTGATTAAACAAATTGCCGTGAAACATGTCAACATAGCCAAGTCAACAGGTGCACAGACAATTGGGTCATCCTCACGTCTCACTCTGCCTCTGGCACAGGTCAAAAATAAAATGTTGCTTGCGCAGCAGCAGCAACAACAACAACAGCAGCAGCAGCAACAAACAAGTCAAACGAACACTGCTTCGACTACCGTTCAAAAACTAGTGCCGAAAGTGATATCAACTGCCTCACCGAATCAGCAAGTTTTTGTCCAGCCCGGCTCAAAATTGTTACTGGCACAGGGAGCGCAGGGCCAGAAAGTTATCATATCTGCGCCGGCAAGCCAACAGCAGCAGCAAGGCACCGCAACGGTCCAACAGCAACAACAAATTGTTCATACGCAAGCAATTCAACAGCACATCCAACAGCAGCAACAGGCGCCACAGCAACAGATTGTGGTCAATCAACAAGTTAGCAGTCAGCCGACGCAAAAAGTGATACAACAAATTGTCAACACGAGCAACGTGCAGCAGCAAATTGTTGTTGGCGGGCAGCGTATAATCTTGAGTCCAGGTCAAACGATTGTTACGCAACGCAACGTTCCGCAGAGTCAAGCCATGCAAATGGTGCAGCAACAATTGCAAACACAACAGCAGCAGCAGCAACAACAACAGCAGCATATCGTACAGCCCCAGCAACAATATGTGGTGCAAACGAATCAAGCAGTGCAATCGACAGCCACGGTGCAAACTAAAGTGGTCAAGCAAATGGTGGTGCAACACCAACAGCAAGCAATTGAGGAGAAACCACAAGGCAGCAGCACCAACGAAACCAATGAGACAACCACACAGCAAGTGCTTGTGCCCAACTCTACGTTGGCTCAGCAGCTGGCGCAAGGCAAGCTGCAAGTGGCGACTATCAATGGGCAGCAAGTGATTGTCAAACCCTTGGGTAACAATCAGGCACAAATCGTGGCACATATTAAGCATCAGGGCGATGGCAACGCTCACATTGTAACCAATAATGCAACGCCCCAAGCATCTCAAGTCAGTCCTCAAAGCTCACCCACTAAGCAGCCGCAACAGCAGCAAAGTGTTGTGCAACAGAGTCCTCAGCAAGTCGTTATGCAGCAACAGCAAGTCCAACCACAACAACAACAACAGCAGCAGCAACACATAGTGCAGCAAGTGGTACAGCAGCAGACGCAAGCACAGCAATCACTGAGCGTTGAGGAGAGTCTACTTCAAAATCAGCCACCAGGCACTGTGATCAAATGTGTCACAGCACAGGTCTTGCAAACGGAGCATGGACCACGCATTGTGCTGCAAGGTCTTGTGGGCAACGATTTCACGGCACAACAATTGCAGCTGGTACAGACGCAGGTGAAACAGCAGCTAATGAAAGGTAATTACCCATAAGCCATTGTTTAAAATCAAGCTAAATTTATGTATTCTATTTGTTTTTTAATACTTAGCCCAAGAATCGAATGGCAAGTTGGGCGTTTTAGGACCCACAAAAATTTATCTAGCCGTGCAACCGGAAACCGCGACACAATCTTCCCAGCCACCGCCACTAACGCCCGTGCACCAGACGGCGACCCACCAACAAGTGAGTAGCTTTTAAATGCAAAAATCATATAGTGGTGAAAGCGCGCGGAACTCTCTATTAAGCACTTAATGAACTGAATGTAGGCTGCGCTTATTATACCAACCGATCGACATGTTGCCAAGACACTGTTATTGCAATTAATAATTTAATAATGTAATTTTAAGATAATTTTTTACCAGAGAACCGAAAACATTTTGCTATGATTTTGAGTAATTTACGTTTATTTATTGCACAAGTTTCGTTTGGTACTTTTAATTTATTTTTTTTTAATTCCTTTCACTCTCCAATAGTTAAAAACAAATTGCATATGATTATATCTCATACGTTTTGCGCCTTATGCATATTATGCACATTCCTTTATGGCATATCCTAGAAATTTCCAGTAAAAGTAAAAAAATATATAAAGAAATGATTTGTATGATATATATGAATTGCTCAACAAAAAGGCTTCATTTTGCAATATAATTGTTTGTCAACTAATTTTCCAACATATACAAACGCACACACACACATATAAATGATGCAGTTGGCGAATTCTCTGAAAACGTAATTCTTTACATTTTCTTATCTTTTAATTATACTATACGTATTTATTTAATTGCTTTGAGTTCGTAATTTTATTATGTTTATAATTAGTTATATAATTTAAATTTAATGCCATTTAAATACTTATCTTTAAAATTAAGTGAAAATGAGATATCAAAAACATTCAATATTGGTTCAGCACATAGCATTTCAAATGATTCTTACTTTTTACCTTATTAAATATTTAGCGAGCAATTATACAGACTGTGACGTAATTTTAGCGACCAGGGCAAAAGTATTAGACAAGACGCTAAATGCGTATAGATTTTTCTTGCCTAGTTTGATTTGGATTTTAATTCTTATATCTACTATCTATGTTATTTGTAATAAATGTAAAGCGCTTTTTGCAATAAAAATATGTATGAATTAATACAAAATAACGATGACCAATCCTGTTTCTTTTCATACAATACAACTTCAGAGCAGGACATTTTAAGTATATATGTAGATGTATGTTTGTTAACTATCACTTATTATTTTGATAGATGCCTCTGAGATACAAAAACTAATAAAATACACTAATTATACAAATATTTATACATTTGTCCTACATTTGTAGTCCTGAAGTTAGAGCAATGGGAACACAAAATTATAATATATTTGTTTTATATATTATTTTCAAGTTATTAAATTCATTATTATTTTCAAATTAATTATTTGAAAAAAAAACTTAAGTATAAATTTAAAAATTATAATTTTGAGTATATTTTAGAGAAATGCAATATAGACTAACTAAAATTTTGTAAAAAAAAATGTTATATATAAAGAAAAAAATTGCAGCAGAATTGTATCGCATAATTGTTAATCCGAGAGGTTTGTTACATAACCTCACATTAACTTGTACACTTTCCCACACACTCTGAAAAATTGACTTTAATTTCTATGAAATAATAAACGTGTGTTTATATTTCACTTTAACCAAGCCATAAGGCTTCTTTGTTCCACGCATATAAACTCCATTCTCCAAACACCCTATCTGTCTCCCTTAGTTCTTATATAAATCATAAATCTATGCACATTGTGTGTAAATTTTTGTTTCCGAGTTAGTTGGATGATTATTTGCAAATTGGCCTTTGTGTTGACAAAAAGCGCTCGCTTTCTATATATGATGAATGTACATGCATACTCACATACATATTCAGAGATGCACATGTATGTGTTTATGAAAAAAAGATATCGTTGTAAGCAAAAAATATAACAAACAAATCTTTAAACATATGAATAACCAAGGACCTATATATGACTTTAATCAGAAATCAGTTGAATTAGAGTACCAAACAGATCGAAATAAATTTATTGTTTTTTTCCATGGCCTAATTGAAATTTGCTATTAAAAGAAAATCATTAGAAAAATTTAATTTAATATTACAAAAATTAATAACAATAATGAAAAAAAAGAAAATCTAATATATATATATATATATATATAGATATTGCTGAAGAGATTAACCCACACAAAGAGTTTTAGTTGGCTGACTTATGAAATATATATAAATCGGAGGCACTGCTGGTCTTCTAATACCAAATGGCAATCTAAACGACGAATTGCTCCGTTCCAACTAGCCCCTCCGTCCCCGCGTAAGCGCATGTAAGCTAGCTCTCGTATAAAGAAAAACTTCGAAATGTATAACACAAAGGCTTAACCATATTTGTAATCATCTCATCTAAATCGAAATAAATTTGTACACTTATTCAAAAAAAAAATGTAAGCAAATACTTAAATACCAGAGTTTCACACATATACACACCCACGCCATTAATCAATCACAATCACAACTCATACACAAAGTACACATAAAACGAGGATATTAAAACATTTTGCCGCAATTTTCATTTTGAATATTTTAAAGCAAGCTTTACAATCGAATTGTTTTGAAGAACTTACTTTTACCATTAAAAATAATTTCGAATACCCTTAAAATAAAATCCATGCTGCCACTACTTATAAAAAAAAAAACCAATCGTATTAAACGCATTGCCTAAAATCCGTGTCAACAACTACAACTCCCAAAAAACCACGTGTTAATCTCTTCGCCAAACAACAACAACTACAACAACATCTCAACCACTATCTACAAACCATAACAAAATCGTAAAAGGTTGCCTGGAATAAATACTACAACTGATCTCTGATTAAAGCCAGGTAGGTGCCCACCAAATCCACAATTTTCTTTAACATTTCCTAAGTCAATGTTGTACATCTTTATTAATTTGTTGACATACAATGTGTAAGTAGTTAAGTTTAATGGTTACTTCCTGATAACAACTAGGTTGGTGCCATTTCAATTTTCTATGTTATACAAGATATTGGCGCCGATGAAGATAAACCTGATAATGATGATGAAGACGAAATTATTGTTGTGTGCAGTCCAATCCGTAAAAATAAAAATGCTATGAATTCTCTTTCTCAAACAACAACAGCAGCAGCAGCAACTACATCTGAAACTACTTCAGAGAAGGTGATTCAATATGAGGATAGCGTTTCGTCCAATAATGGTGCATGCAACAATCAAATTAATTTTAAGCCCGAAGAAGAAGAGCGAAATGTGCATATTCAAGAGCTAGCTATAGTTAATGATAGAGCTAATCATGATCAAGTGCAGAAATTAAATGAATTTGATAGTGCTAAAGCCGTCAATCGATATATATTGCAGACCAACGACAACACCAGCAACATCAATAACGAACACGACACCGCCGCGCCTCCAGCTGCTAATGAGGAATGTGCCCAAAACAACACTTGCCCCACGAAAGGCGCTGCAGGCGGCGGCAGCAGAAGCATCGGCGTTAATATCGAACTCAATTGCCTTGCCCAAGCTGATAAGCATAGTGGCTCCACAAAGAACAACAGCAACAACCCAACTGGAGCAGCTTCGTCGGTGGAAAACGTAGAGTATGCGGTAGTAGATTCAACAGATCTCTGTGAAACAGCTCTTGTGCAAGGCGTCGACAATGAACAAACGCAAAATTTTGTGGTCACCAGCGGTTATATACAAGAAAGTACGCAAAATCCCCCCACAATAACGTTCATTCTTAACTATCCATATCATTAATCATTGCAGCTATTACAAATGCACTAAAACAAGGTAATCTGAGTCCCGAACTTGAAGAAAAGTTGGTGAGCATGCGCACGAAGCAGCAGGAACAGCAAGATTTTCAAAACTTAGGCGAATGTACGGCATCGACGAACCGATCAAATTCCGCTGTTGAAGGGGGTGACACGTCAAATCGCCGACGCGCTGCGTCGCGCAGTAACAACAACAACAACAACGATGATGATGAGTGGAAAATTCGTGCTCCTTCGAAACGTCATCCCGGCATAGCCACTGTCAGTCACAATAATAATGCAATTAAAAACAATCGAAAGCTACTTGAGGATGCCGCAAATCTCAGTGAGCCCAAGCAAGCGCAATTGGAGCGCCACAAAGATTTGCTGAAGAAAAGCATCTTACGGAAGCGGTCCTTGCTGGAGCGAAATCTGCAAAACGAGATCCGTGAGGAAGTGGAGGTCAAGGCGAAGCGACATGTGCGCGCCATGAGCATCACAGCGCCAGAGAAACTAACGGAAAATGAGCGCACGACGACGGTCTTCACTGAACGTCTGTCGGATAAAAATGTTGGCCACAAGCGGTGAGTGGATAAAATTACTAATTAGCCCGTTTAGATTATCAATAATTTTGTGTATTATCTGCTGCAGACATTCAAAACCTTCAATTACAAAAGGTGCTGGCACAAAACCAACATCGCTGCACAGCCGGAAAAGTGTTGGTCGGCCCAAGAAGATGTCCAGAACGAACGATAAAGTTTATTGCATATGTCGCAAGCCATATGATGAAACAAAGTAAATACACATTTAATGCACAACTTTTTATCAGCCTTTACCAAGTATGTTGCATTTTCTACTTTGCAGATTCTATGTCGGCTGCGATATGTGTAGCAATTGGTTCCATGGCGATTGTATCAACATTACAGAAGAGGCGTCCAAAAAACTAACCGAATTCATTTGCACAGACTGCCAGAAGGCGCGTGAAACTCAACAGCTTTATTGCAGTTGTCGCCAGCCATACGATGAGTCGCAGTTTTATATTTGCTGTGATAAGTGCCAGGACTGGTTCCATGGTCGTTGTGTCGGTATCGTCCAAAGCGAGGCTGAGTACATTGACGAGTACATTTGTCCAGAGTGCCAGCGAAATTCTGATGCAAATACCGCAAATATGAAAAGTCTTGCGCAAAATGAAATTGTTGAACTCAAGAGCTTGATCAAGCAAATACAGGTAACAAACACAACCAGTGTGATATTATATGTCGATTCGATTCGTTTTTTCTTAATTGCTGGAAAAATACATTTATTTGCAGTCGCACAAGAGTGCCTGGCCATTTATGGAACCGGTTGATCCGGAAGAGGCACCCGACTATTATAAAGTGATTAAAGAGCCCATGGGTATGGTTTGATAATTTATCTATATATAGTCTATATATGTTTCAACAAAGTTACTTCTATCCACAGATCTCAAGCAAATGGAAAGCAAACTCGAATCAAATACCTACACCAAGCTCGCCGAATTCATTGGCGATATGACGAAAATTTTTGATAACTGCCGCTATTATAACCCAAAGGAGTCCTCATTCTACAAGTGCGCTGAAGCACTTGAATCATTCTTTGTTCAAAAGATTAAGAGTTTTCGAGAAAATGTTGTTGGTCAAGGCAATTGAAAGACATAAGATATCGGACCTTTGATTGTTGGTATGGGTTACGTTGGCTTAAGCTGGGTTAACAGAAACAGAAAAACAGATTAAGAATTTAGATATAGGTAAAATAAACTAAATACTTTTAATAAAACTATATTTATATGTAAATTATTAAAATATATATACTAATTATATAAAATGTACGCATAATATAAGTAGCTGTATTCTTTTATCCATATATATATATACTGAACGTAAATATTCAGTATTTTCATTTCAAAGCAGATTTAAGCCATCATAATGTGACGCAAGTGTAAATTATAAATATAAGTAGTTCTGCCTATGTACAGCCCAAAATGAGATGTAAATAATTCAAACCCATATAATTTTGTTTTGCATGTACTACGAGTATGTCAAGCATATTAAATATATTTGTTTAAGGAACCTACCGATACCAGAGATATTCATGCTTATCGGAAGTGCATTTGATCAGCACTGCACAAGAGAGTAAAGGTATTGTATCAAACGCAACAAAAAAGAAGATGCAGGAAGTGGTTGTGTATTGTTTTTAGTACGTTTTCACACAAGTCATTAAAAGTTAAATAACTTATATATTAATGTATGGCGCAAATGGGACTGCAACAATTATTCGCATCGAGTGTCGGAGTGATTATCTTGTTATAAGCTATGCATCCGGTTTCTCATGCAGCCATGGACGAAAAATGGGCAATGTAGATGGATAATGTGTGTCAGGCTTCAGTACAGATTCGGGCCACGTGTTTGAAACATCGTTGGCATTATTGCGGAAAGGGTATGTGGCCAAGACAATTGGAAGTTGCAGTTTGATTTCCTTCTCCATAGACTTCGGTTCGATAACAAAGAAAACATCGTAAGTGATTTTTATCAAATGACAGCCGTGCAAATTAGTCGGAGGCAATGGTGGCACATAGAGGCTATCATTATGCCATTCATCCTTGCCACCCGGCCGTATCTTGCCCCGCACCAACACAGCTAAAGCACGTTTCTCTGTTTGTACCGTCTTGCCGCGTGCCAGATACTCGATGGTCTATAAAATTCGGGAAGGTTATATATAGATTTTAGCACAATATTTTCAATGTTAAGAATTACCTCAGTCAGCGAAGCTTTGGTGCGTTTAATGGTTACGTTGCTGGCATTGGATATGAATGCTGTGACGAGTATGCTCTCACCGGGCACATAGCCGCCGCGATCCAAGATGACTCGGCATTTGATTTGACCACCACCCACACAGGCAACAACACCCAATTTGTGTTCAACTTCACACGTGAATGGTTGCTATTGTAAAGTTAAACGAAAATTGTACATATATATATATAATCCGTTTTAAGGGTAAAATATAACTACCGATAAAATGGGTTTCTCCAGATTCAAGTCAATGGGATTCATAACGATGAAAACCTGATGATTCTTATGGGTGAGGCCTTTGGGTTCGCGCAACGCTGCCGTACAGAAATATTGTATCCAACCGAAACTGCCCAGGAATGTGGAGGGCAGACCAACGGGCAGACCCAATTTAAAGGGAAAACTATGTATGCCTGGTGATAATATGGCTGGACCCTGATCCACATCGCCCAGCAATCTCATGCGAAAATCGATGTAATTCTCTTTGTCGTATGTACGCTCTTGTCGACCACC
The DNA here is from genome assembly GCA_035041535.1 of Drosophila cognata. NCBI lineage: Eukaryota > Metazoa > Arthropoda > Insecta > Diptera > Drosophilidae > Drosophila > Drosophila cognata. The sequence continues at coordinate 301,135 of JAWNLC010000715.1, read as the reverse complement.
AGCTCGGACAACACCCTCGCCAACCACATGAAAATGTAGACCCAGTGCTGGTGTTTCATCCTGTAGCTCGATAAGCACACGGCCAGAAAGGAATTGACCCGGAAAATACAGCAGTGAGGTGTTGTCAAAGATGATTAGAAATTTGAGCAGTTTTCGCGGCATATTCTCATAAAGCTAACGTCGCTTTCGATACTGATGATGACCTTGGTATATACCTGTTATAGAAAAATGTACATACGAATTTAATTATCGCTTCGAATGTTTTGTTTCGTTCATTAATCGCTCGTCTTAGATAGAAGCAGAAGAAGAAAACTTGCAGCTCATTCATTCAGCCCACTTACTGTGTGGGAAATAATATATAAATACATATATGCACATTTCGCTCTTCTTCGGGCTTAAAATTAATTTGATTGTTGCATGCACCATTATTGGACGAAACGCTATCCTCATATTGAATCACCTTCTCTGAAGTTGTTTCAGATGTAGTTGCTGCTGCTGCGTGTGTGTGGGTGTGTACATATGGTCAACAGCACCTGTATATATAGGGCTACCCCTATGTACATCACGCCATACAACTTGAAACTATTAATTGTCTCTTTGGCATAATAGTTGTGAAAGAGAAATTTAGTGTTGCAAAAAATGTGGTAATTGCCATTAAATGATGCCAAAATCACGTTATCTGAGATTTTCCATTTTTTAAATGGCGCTACAAACACAGCTCAGTCATACATACACCCCACACACACACATATATATATATACATATATACAAACAGCCAAACATACAATAGGTTTGACAAATCCGTTCGAGGCTTAATAGAAACGTGGGTGTAACAGCAAGCAAATATGTGTATAGTAAGTACACATATATACAATACAGACTTATTGACGTTTTGTTTGAAGACCAAGCTTCATACTGTTTTTACTGGTTTTTTCCTCTTTATTTTTCTTTTTTTTTGTATCTTTGTTCGTTTTGCTATTAAACGATCTCAGCTTGAACCCACTTCAACGATCGAACAGCGCGCGCTGACGTTTGTTTAACAACTAAAGTTGTATCGTTTCTCAGTCAAGCTTGTTTCGCTCGGCAAAGTTTATAGAGATGTGCTAGAGTCGTGCTTTTAGCTGAGTTTATCTTCACTCTAAGTCGGGAGACGTGAGATCGATCGAAATTGACGCAAGCTAAAGTATAAATCAAATATTGTACGTTTATTATATATATATATTAAATGCATGCATCTCTTAGCATTATCTGCCATATAAGTTAATGAAATAACATTAATTTTAGCAAATGATCGTGCTCAACTCGTGCTCAAGTCGTGTCAAACATATTATCCATTTGCACACCTTAACTATACTTTTTTACTTCTGTGCATTCGGGCTTTATGTATGTATGTAAATATGTAGCTGCATACATACATACACTTGTAGCATAAAGCTGAGTCAAAATACAGGTTTATTGTGCGATTTGAGAGAAAGAGAGAGAGAGGTGAATAATTTTTGTCTCAGCAAGAGTAAGTCAAGTAGTCTCAGTGTGGTGAAGATTGGCATCAGCAACTTTGAAGGCTTTTTTACGCTACATTTTAGTTGTGAATTTACAGAAATTAAAACCATCGTTTTAAAAGTCTCGTTCAAATAAATTACATAATAATTCTAATAATTAATTTTATAATAATAACCGATTTTATGCGAAATCAATTTGGGACATATGATGACCAAAATCATATTTTGGATTGCAATTGCATACATTTTACATTCTATAGATATCCAATGATGCTTTTTTTATAAATGAGCTATAAATGTTGATTTATTCAATCGATTAGAAAACGCACTTTAAAACGATTGACTTATTATCAAATTCCCGTGGTAACAGTAAATAATGAGTGTAATAATTTTGTTCACCTAACAACACTATTATATAACATAATATAAGCTTTTTGCTGCACACAATTAGAATAACAGCAAAATACTTGAAAGCCTGGAAACTCTGATCGAAATTTAGGTCAACTTGTTCGAAACTTTTACAAAGCATTTTTTAATTTATTTCATATTATGGAATGTAGTAAAAAATAAATAAATTTTCATACTAAACTGCTGTCCTAATTGAGCGAATAAGTATCCATGAAAAGCTTATCGCTTATCCAACTGTGAGGTTAATATGTTGCAGCATCAGTAAAGTTGCTCAGAACTTGTTTAAAAAGCAGCAAACAATTTTCAAGCTGAAACAGTACAAAGTGGATCCGAGGGGGTTGAGGGAATGAGGGGAGTCTGGAGCAGTTACTTTAACCAATCGACGAAACTAAGGCTGATAATAGTGAGGGAAAGAGAGAGAGATAGAGAGAGAGAGAGGGAGGAGAGGCAAACAAACTTCGGATAGCATATTTTGAATGGGCCCGTATGTGTGTGTGTGTGTGTGTGTATGTGTAAGCTCTGCTACTCTCTCTGTTTACCAAGGCGAACTCTACTACTACCTTGGATGAGATGTGTTTAGAACGAGTAAAGCGTCGTCGTTAATTTGCTTTCAAGCTCTTTAGCGGGAGAGCGCGGTTTCTCTTCAAACAGAAGTTGAGAGTTTTAAGCTTTTTCTTTTGTTTTTCACTGCTTCGCTGGATCAGTTGGTTCAGTTGTAGTGACGACGCCAAAAGAGTTGATTGCGTTTTGTCGGCTGGTTCGCTAGCAACAGGTGTAAATACGGCAAATACTGAAAGCATAGATCAATGTATGTATGTAGCCTATTCATACTCCACATTGCATATATAAATATATATATGTACTTAAATACATACAATTATAATTTGCATAAAATGTGTAACAAACTGAGGCATTCAATGTAATTGCATTGAAAATATTGAAACAACTTTAACCATTAAATAGAAAGTCACACGATAATAAAAGAGTGTTCGAGAAGAACGTCAACAACAAGTTTTAGTACGTGTTTGTTTTGTGTTTTCTATCTGTGAATGTGTGTAAACTAAAGTTGAACCAAAAAAAGTGCCGTTAACGTTAACTTCTAAGATTGTTGAATATAAACTAGCAAGAACATCTTTGAGATCGCTTGAGGCAAAGAAGCTACGCACAGACAATTATGTGATTCAGTGTAACTTTCTAATGGTTTCCACCATAACCGAAACCAAAACCAAATTTCCCGTATGCACTCACGTAAATAGAGCTACCCAGCATTTTTAACATAATTAACTATTATAAATCGTAGTAGGCAAAAAAAACAATTCTTATGAAATATTTGAATGGTTTTTTGCTGCCAAATTCCAGGGCAAAGCATAAAAGATTTAGTCTTGATTTGTAAAATGAAGTAGGGTAAAACGGTTTTGGTCAGTTAGTGCTTCCATTTTAAATGCCAAACAAACTTCAATCTGGGTGTGGTAAACCTGATGTTTTGGCTTAGCAACGCGCCAAGTCCGCCAAATGCCATCGTGTCTGGAAATTGTAATTCTGCTCAGGTCCAACATATATCGATTACCAGTTTGTAAATTTTGATTAACTACCTGCACCCATGGAAAGGAGTATTACGAACGATATGTGTAACATAGTGTATATATATTCCTGATTACAACTCACAGGTGCGAAAAATAAATAATAGCACCACAAATTAATTATTATTTTTAACCTATTGCTCAGTATTCCACTATAAATAAAAGTTAGTACAATATTTTGCATTTGAAGGGAAAAATGCCAAAAGTAGCAGAAAATATAATAGCACTTTATAGAAATGGTTTCTTTATTTCTAATTTTCATAATTATAAGTGTTCTGCTAAAATTAATTTTTTTAATTTCAATTAAATTGAAATTAGTTGAAAACGTTTAATAAAATTAAGGTTGTTTTCTATTCTTCTTTTTTAAGTATATTTCCAGCTATAAAAACGTATTCCTAAATTACAAAAGACACCTTTTTAAACATTTCTTGTGAGTTGCTAATTTTTCGCAATTGAAAGTCTACGCGATTCTTGAAGTGATAAAGTTAAAAAAATGAATCAAGCTAACAATACAGGAAAAAAGTTTTTCAGGATGTGTAGTATTTAGTATTGTTCCGGTTTCTCTTTCTTTGTTTAGCTGAAAACCTTTGTGTGCGAAATGCGAAAGAAGCCCAACGAATTTTACCCCTTTGAACTAGGTTTTGTTTCGCTTTGGCTTAAATATCTTACACGCCCAGTGGTTTTGACTTGACGCTTGAGTTGACGTCACTTATTGTGTGTATACGAATATGTAATTTGTAAAAATCTCCCTCATTCTCTTCGCCTTCAACGCAGTGCCAACGAAATGCTGGAACCAGACGCTAGATCTTTGAACAAAGCGTTCACCTACATATTCGCCACTAATTTGGCACAAAATGGTGACATCAATGTGGATTGGGATTCTTGTGATTCCCTGGATAACACATCGGATCCCATAGCAATCACCATAGATGGGGAGCAGTATTGGGTCTCTGGGATTGATTCAAATACAACATGCACAAATATAATTTGCGCACTGCTGCATTACCAGGAGCTCGGAGGAGAGAAGCGTTGCAGCGACAACAATTTGGACAGATCCACAAATTTATCCAGCCAAATCAGAACAACAACAAATACCAAAGAAAATGAACAAACTTCTTATAGCAGCAAAGAGCCCAAGAACTCTTATCAATATGTGATTGTAAAGCAATTGCGAGACTCTCGTTTCGAGGAATACTTGGATGGAAGCACTCGCATCTTAGATGTGGTATCCCCAAAGAAACAGGTGCGCTTAAAGTCCTACTGCAAAATAAGTATATGTAACATATTTTCATTAAAGTGTGAGCTGCAGCTGAGACATTTGGCGGGAAAAGAATCCACTGACGGATCATCACGAGTAAACAATCAGACGCAACAGCAAATGTTCTCGATGCTATCAATGTCTACGGATAACGATAGTGGCATGGGCAGCCCAGTGGCCAGTTCGCGAAGTGAGCGCTTTCGGAGACGGCGGGGCAAACAGAGATGTGAAAGTGCCCTTTGCCGGGCAGGTTCAGCATTACCAAAGCCAAATATGCCTCAACAACTAAACTATTGCATCGCGAATCCAAATGAACGTCTAATGAATATAATTCTGGCCCAAGATGAGACCATAAATAGGCAAATCTATTTGTTGAAGTAAGTACCTCTCTTTCTCCAAATACTTTACTTAATAATATTTGAATTTACAGTGAAAAGGAGCAAGAAATCATGATGATTGAGGATGAAAAGCATCGTGTACGGGAACGTAAGTTGGGCAAGAATTATATGCTCGATGCCTATTTGAATGCACCCGAGAGTCCATCAGAAAGGAAACGAGATGTTAATAATCAGAGGATACAAAACTCCAATCTGGATACGCTGATAACTGCAAGCGGAGGCGAATCGAATCGATTGGAAACCTATTGGCTGGAAAGGACTTACGCGCTCAATAAAATGCTGCATCGCGAGGAAGAGCAGCTGCTGAGTCTGCACGCGAAGATTCGAAAGCATCAGATGCGGTACGCTTACCACACCAAGGACGAGGTGCTCCAACAAATTGATAGATTGGACACCGAGTTGTCCGATCAAGTGGATAATATCTATAAAACAGAGCGACAACTGCTCATAGCCAATGAACAGTTGAAAGCCAAGCTAAGCGTGCTCGAATGTTTGGGCTATGAGCTGGAAGTGATGCCGTTCACCAAACCAAAAATCGAGACAGAAACGGATCTAACAACAGATCGATCTAAATCAGCTTTAAATTGCCAATCCCAAGAGGAGAAGGATCTATTGAATGCCGAGAGGAGCTTCTTCTCATCGCGGCATCTCATTGAAAAGAACTCCAATGTTTTGGATCAAAAGACGCTTAAGAAACAAATGTTTTCCGCCGTTGGTAATCCAAGCCCAGAGACTACATCCGATTGGTGTTATCCAAATCGGGAATGGAAGCATGATTTTGATGTAGAACACTTTGGCACACTCGTCTAACTTTAACAGTTTAAGGTGGTGCGTGAAATCGCATCTTAGATTTAGGAATGTATATATATAAATAGAAAGCGAAGTGAAGCTCTTGCAAGTTTATGCGTAAAGTTAAAAGAGATTCTCAATAATGTTTACCAAAATGTTATATTATAACAAATAAAATGTTTGTTTAAATCTTAGATTAATTTTTGTATATATATACGAAATATTAAATATATTATTTAAGTTTATATATATATTGAGATATGGATAGATGATAGATATATTATGTATGGTAGATATGGATAGATGATAGATAGATTGGCACATGCCAATTGATTGAGTATAGCATGATAGATTCTCAGTTAATCTTTGGCTTCGCCACAGACTCATCATCATCGCTTGATGAATCCAAAACGTGTCTCTGCATTTTCTCAATAGCTGGCTTCGCTGTTGGTGTCTCTGCTGTTCTCGTCGCTAACACAGCAGAAGCAATTAGATCAGCGGTGGATGTGGGCGGAATATCATCCAGTTCCGGCTGCTGCTCGTTGAGCAGTCCATGATTTGCCTCTCGCCGTTTGGTTAGCACAATGGCAGTGATATAGAAAAGCACGACGGGCAATCCGGCAAAAAGGGCCACGGTGACGAGGAACAGAGTCATTTTCAGCTCACGCTGGCAGCACTTCAGATCCCTGGACCAAAGCACACGGGTGCGATTCATCTGGGTAAAAGAGAGGAGAGGCGAGGCGAGTTATTAACTGTGACAATAATAATAGTCAATATCCTTGCCATATCCTGCATATCGAAGCACATGTGGCCATTGTTCTTGTGGTCCAAATGTTTATAGAAGTCATTCAACTGAATGTATTCGTAGACACAGCTGCTGCACTCGCTGCCCTTATTCGCATTCAAACAGCTCGAAAGTGTGATATTCAAGTTGGTGAAATTATTGTAATTGTTGTCCTTGAAGCATTCTGGGCAAAACATAAATCAAATGTGATTAATGAATTACTACTCGAAAGCAAATGTGAATAATTATGAATACTAGTCGAATACTGCCCGAAAGCAAATGTGAATGGTAAATGATGAATCAGAAACGCACTCACCGTCGCAGTAGGCCCGCTCCCAGAGAGCCTTGAGCACGTTCTGCGTGGTAAACACAATGCTGATGCTATCCGAGTCCAGATACATTTTGGAACAGTTCTCCACTTTCATCAGATTATCATAATCGGTTAACATTTCTGTAAAGTTCTCTTTGCAGCCGCCGCAAAGATGCTCGTATTGAGGAGGAATTGGAATTGCATGTTGTGTGTTGCAGTAGACGAATTTGCTCTGTTTGTCCGCCAAATCGCTCAGCAGAGTATTGCACTCTTTTGAGCAGGTTGAGTATGCTACGCAACTTAATAGAATTAACAAAATCAAGTTCTTCATTATGTTTTGTTTCAATTGAGTTTGGTCTTTGGCTTAACTTAAAATATTTCAGTTTATGGTCACTCTGGAGCTAACAGTGCATTTTTGAGCTTAACAGCTGTTAACGTGCAGTTTGCAAAAGAAAGGGTCACTCTAGAATTTTTTAAAAAATCACTCGCTGTCAATAAGCAGAATGTAAATTAAATTAATTTAAATTAAATGTTAATATAATGCTAAGTTTATTTTTCATAATTCATAAGTACAGATTGCAGCTACTGTTTTCTTGCATTTTTCGCTTCTCACACTCTCGCTCTATTTGTGCCTGCTGCTGCTGTTACCCAAATATTAAATCTCTCTCTCTCTCTCTCTATGTCTCTCCCCACGCTCTCTTGTGATTTTTATACTCGTTGATTTCCATTCTGTGTGAGCTTGCACAGATACAGTTAGTTGTGAACGAATCGTTGGCGCGTGATAACGTAAGCGGGTATTTTGGTTCTAGTGCTTCGAAATTTGTCTTTGTTAGTGCAAAAAGATATATTATTCGGCCGCGACGGACGTGTATTTAATGTGCGCGCAGGGCAAAATTCACTAAATTGCTCGCTTAACAAGTGCGGCAAACTAATTGAGTGTGTGTTTGTTCGATAAATGCAGAAAATAGTTCAGCTACCGTTAAAGGTACACACACATATTACACATATATGGTCAACATATACATACAAATACATAACAAAAATATTCGTCACGAAATATGAAAAATATTGAGTCTCGAAACCGGAATCAGTTTTAACGAGAAGTTAACAGTAAGAGGATCTTAAGCCAATTTGCAAATTTTGAATTTAAAACATTGTGTGTGTGTAAGAGTTTATATATATGTAGCTGTTATTTGTCGAGTTTGTCATAAGGAATCATTTGAAAAAAGGATGATAACTAAAAGAGAAGAAAAGTGCCGCAAAATGCAAATGCATGTGAATGTATGTATGTGTATGAATGCAAAGCCAGCAAAATCTAAAGCCTCAAAGTGAACGCCACTCCTTTTGGCGAAGAAGAGGCAGAGAAACACAACATCACAAATGAAATGTAAAAAGGTAGCGTCGTTGTCTGTGCGAGGACAGAGGATAGAGAGTGAGTAAGCGAGAGAGAGAGAGAGCTGCTGCTGCGCCGGAGTTCAACTTTGCAAAGGCACACAACATGCACACATACATGCATGTGTGTGTGCAATAATTTTTTGTTATTGTTTGCTCATATTTTCCTATTCCTATGGACAGAAATCTGTGATTGGTGCGTATAGCGAATTTAATTAAAAGCATATGGCAAAAAAAATGTAGTGTCGGCATTTTACATGCCAGTTTTTTTTTTGTCTTGTCTCTCTTTTTATCGCCTTTTGCACTGCGCAGACGTGTTTCAGTCAAAGGAGTGAGTGTATGTGTGTGTGTATGCATCGGTGGAGGAGGGGGGTGGGGGGGTCAAAAAGGCAAGCATCGATGTAATTTTTGGATTAAACAGCTGCTCGCTGGACACCTGGCAAAATAGCTGACTGCACTGCATTTACAGTTAGCCGCATTGCATTTTTAATAACTGGTTTTTAGTATGATCTGCACAGCAACAACAGCGAAAGGTACGCCCATGTGTAAGAGCGAAAGCTCGTTGAACAGTTGCGAGACAGAGCGAGAGAGACAATGATATTGGAAGAAAAAATAAACCATAACAGACAATCATTTGCTTTCGCTTTTGCTGCTGCTGTTCTCTGTTGTTGTCTAAGGTTCTCGTCCGTTTTCTTTTAATTAACATTTGTTATCTTTTTGCTCTTCTTCTTGTTCTTCTTGCTGCTTATTGCTTGTTGATTATTGTTTTCGTTGTTGTTTCTTCTTATTACAATGGGCGCGTCCGATATATGCAAATATGCAAAAGACTCCAATTACAAATTTGTTTCTGCAACAATATAACAGCCATGTTAATGTGTTCCTTATGAATATGCATACAGACACACATAGATTAAGTCAACTTACACCGTCCGCCCATTCACACCGCTTGCAGCTCTTCTTTCGTTTATTTTTAGTTTCAAACTTCTGGTTACAAACCATATTTAATTTCAATGCTGCCTGTATCTCTTTCAAAGTCACGTCGCAGTCGCAGTTTTAGATTTTCCTCATGCTCTTGCCTCTTCTTTTGTCTCTTGCAAAAATAGTTGCGACGTTGACGCCAGCAGCGGTTGCTCTCTTGTTTTTATTGGCTCTTTCCACACAGTTTCTGGGCATTTGTTTACTGACTTCAATTCTAGGATGACAATGAGGAATTAGTGGAGGGGTTTGAATATGTAATTCTCTGTTGTTATTTTTGTCTTTGAAAAAAATGTTTTGATTATTTTTAGCTTTTCATCTTTATCTGTCTTTAAAGCTCGTCGAATTGTTAACGCAAAAATAAACAGAGAGAGAGATAAAGAGAGAGAAAGAAAGAAAGGGTTGCCTACTCACACGCGCCCATTAATTAGTTAAATATCGTCGGACAGTTATAAGCAAATTATTCGTAATTAATTCAATTCCAAAAATGGAGGCAAAAATTTTATAATTTACATAACTTTTTGCAGCTAGAAAACAGATATTAACATTCTTTTGGCTATTTAATTACATACGGATAAAATGTGTATAAAGATTTTGTTGAAGTTTTTTAATTTTCTTTATTTATTTAACTTAAAATTATGACTTGAGTTTTAAATGATACAGCTTTATTTTTTGGTAAAAAAAAAGAAAATGCGTTTCAGCTATTTTGCTTATTTATGTAGTGGGGGCAAGGGTTTATAATACGTATTTATAAACACATGTACCCCTCCCCTCCCATCGCCACCCAGCTCTCCACCCACTCCACTTTATCATTTACCCAATTTGGAACAAGTTTAACAAACGACGTCGACGCACATCTGCGAGAAGTGAACAGAGTGCAAAATGAAATAAAGAAAAAAAAACAAAACAGCCCAGCAGCAACAGTTGCCGTTTTTCGGGCTCTGTTATGCATTTGTACATGTATATGCGTATGTATATGTATATACGTATGTATATGTATAGGCGTATGTATATCTATATGCGTATGTATATGCATAAGCATATGCTTATTTTGATTGCTTTTTCGCCATAAGTGAACATAACTGGCGTACTCAGAGCCAAATGAGGAGCCAACTGATGAATGGTGAGCGCCAAACTCTGGCAAATTGTGAAAATAGTTTCAGTTTTTGTGTCTGTATGGGAAATTGTTGCCCATAATTGTAATTTGTGTTGTTGGCTTTTACGCATTTGTTCTCAGTCTCAGTGTTGGTTAAAGTTGCCCACTTACAAAAGTCTGCCTTCAATGTTAGCCCTTTGTAATATTTGCGGTACTTCCAATCCAAAGATTACGCACATAACATTGGCAGCGGCTATGTAGCCTTCCAGTCGAGTGGAAGACGTGTAGATGCTGTCGAGCTTTGGAATTGTCTTGACCACAATTCATTGAAGTACTGAAGTAATTTGGCGGTCGGGCAGAAGGCGAATCTCAGCTGCATTGTATTATTTAATTGCTGTTGGAAAGGGACATACCACAATGCGATTACGTAATGCGATATTCTCGCTCTAACAAATTATGCTGCCCTTGAAAGCATCTTTAATATTAATGCAACGCGAAGTTCTACTTGAGTTAAATATAAAGTTATTTTTTTTAGTTAAAAACTTGCCTAAAACGATTCTAAGGACCAACAATTTTCGTATTCTGGTTCATATTTTTTTTGGGTGTGTGTGAATATTTCTTCTTTAATTAATTGGAGTGTCGAAGCTAATTTGAAGCAACGCACCTCTTTGACCCCATTTGAAAGGGGATGTGGGTGCATTAGGGGTGAGTGAGGAGGGAGGGGCTGTAGACTCGTTCAGCTGGTTTGGCTTTTCCACAACAATTGGTCAACATTTTGTAAATTGCCTGCATTATAGTCAAAAAGAAGAAGAAGGAAGAGGGCTCGTCGTTAATGTGAATGGTGCTTTTTCATTCATTCATTTATTCATTCACTCATTCATTAGCTTAATTTGGCACTCGACCAGAGGATGAAAATTCATGTGCGGAAAATTTAATACCCAAAAAGGGTAAAAGCGATGTCTGTCTTCTTGTCTGTCTGTCTTTGAGCTTTAGAAAGTTGGCACACAGCTTTTACTTTATTGAATTTGGCTATTTTTAAACCTAGCAGTAGCTAGGTCTTTTTGACAACCGGAGCTAGTCAAACGTGCGAGCGAGCGAGAGAGAGCGATAGGAAGAGACCGGCAGAAAGAGAGGGAGAAAGAAGCTGTTGCAGGAGAAGAGAAGATTTTGTGGGGAATAAACTTTGCTTACATAATGGCAAAAATCCGTTGCTCATTACATTCCGCTGCACAGGGTTGTGATGGGTTATTGGTTGGTTTGTTATTGCCCTAGCTCCGTTATTCGATTTATCAGCACATTTGCCGACGCTTTTAATGGGCTTTTCTCTTTGTGCAGTGCATCCTTAGCGTACGGCGGCATCTTGGCTTCTGTTATTTTTATCGGTATTTGTATTTTGTATGCATTTCTAAGGGTTGTTCCTTAGCTTCTTTTCGCATCGCTTTGCTGCGCATCGCTTTTCGCTGCTTGCATATACACATATACACACGAAAATACGCACATTCACATAGATGTTTGCGTGTGGTTGCATTTAAAGTTGAGTGCAGCTTCTGCAAAGTACAAGGTGTAGAAGAAGACAGAGGACAGAAAACTGAAGTGTGTGCTTAAGGTTGACTCAACTTTGCACTCTTCTTTGCTGCTTATCCTCTTCTGCGCACCCTCCCCATTTGCTCTCACTCCATCTGCTTTTTTACTATCGTCTCGCTTTTGTAGTTGTCACGGTCCACACCTGCCCAGACATGGAATGAATGGCAAATGGGAAATTATATGCAAGCAGAACCAGTTATGTGTGTGTGTGTGTGAGTGTATTAACAGTAAATCAATATTTGACTACCGAATATGCTTATCTCATATAAAACCATTTCCCGAAAAACTGTGAGTAAAATGTGATGTGTAAATTTGACATTGATTATCAAAAAGGATAGGATTGCTGATGATTCTAATTGAAAATCGAATCTAATTGAAAAGTGATTAAAATTAAAATCACCATTTGGCTGATGAGTTCTGAATTAAAAATAAAATTTATAAAACTGGAAAATTGATTTTGTGCTGGTGCAGTCATCAAAACTGCGACTATAGCTATTATGCGATTATCTCGATTTTAGTTGCTAGAAGTAAAATTTATAATTTTTATCTTATTTTATTTTTATTTTATTTTAATTGCATTATTTTATTTATGCTTGAAAGGCTAGAATTCAACTAATTATGGTTCTTTTTAAATATATTAGAGATAATGAAACTGAATAATTCTTTTCATAATGTTATTTACAACAAATATTTCAAGACCCAAACGCTCCATAGTCGAAACAATATATATTTATATAATTACTTTATTTTTATATATTTAAATATAATGTGCTCTCTAATCGATATACATGTTGTGAGAATGCTCACGTGTATTGTGCACAGATTCTAGATGTATTACAAAAATCTCAAAACAATTTGTCACGTTTAAAGAGCAGATTTCAAAAAGCATCAAAATAAAATTATTTTATTTTTTTGTGTTTATTTTGTTATATTTTTTGTTAATTGTTTATCTTGGCGCGAAACGTACAACTTTGTTGAGCTGATGCTGCGCTTGAAAATTGTCACGCTCTCACTTACCATTAAGCAGAGGGGGAGAGAGCAGAGCGCAGAGAGCAGAGAGATCCAGCAGTCACACTTCGATGTTGCTCTTCTCTCTGCTTGTCGCTTTCGGTTTCTACCACGTTTGTGTTTTACATATATATATAATCCAATCGATCACCGTTGCACTGATCACTGATACGCCGTAGATAACTGCTTTAGCTTGTTTGTTGTCTGTCCAAGTCTATTGCCTTTTTGGTGTTGCTCTGTCTGTTTCTGACTGAGGAGAGCATATCCGCATTGTATACTCTTGCCAAAGCAATTGACTTGTCCAACAGTCTTGGCAAAATGCATTTGGTTTTTTCGTGGCTTCTTTTGCAGAAAGCGGATAAAAGTCGGAAGTAGGAAGAAGTCCTATTAGCGCCAAGGTCATTACCACAATCAGTCAATATCTGCTTCCGAAGCAGAAAGTCGTCAGTCAAATGAATCTGTGCAGTCATTTTTTTTTTTTTTTCTTTTTTTTGTTTAAATTTAAATGTTAATTTCCCCAATCTTAATAAATGTTAATTTTATTTTCAATTTAATTTGATTTATTTTCATGTTTTTTGTATTTTTCATTACATTAAGAATATAATAGACAACGGTCTCTTAAAGCAGCAGAATTTACTTTTACCTTTGCAGCCTATTGCGTTGCAGTTATGCCCACCATTTAGTAAACCGTTTACATGCTACAACGCGCTGGTAATTTATGATTCACATAAAAAGAAAACAAGGGGCTTATTCGTGAGTTCGTTCAGGTGTAGCAATGCAAAATGAGTGTTGAGATGGATAGGAAGATAGAAATAAAGAAGTGAACTATTCTTTGATTTGTTAATATAACGAATTGAATGATAATATAACGATAATGGGTAAGTTAAGCTTCTTTTCATTATGCTGAGCCCATTAAAAATGGGATTAATGGTTTTGTGTATATGTAGGTAGCAGGTACAAGGATGGATTTGCGACCGCAGAAAATATATATATTCCTTACCAGCAAAAAAAATGGAGTCGGCCTAGAGACTGTGTAGTTGATCGCACTCGACCTACTATATTTTTACTTGATGCATATTTAAGGACTAATAATTTGATGAATCAGTATTGTTCTCTCCAAGCCATTCCTTTTTAATGTCAATATCGAGAAAAACAAGGAAATCAAGGAAAGAGGAAAAACAAGGAAAGAAAAGCACACTTCACATTATGCTAGAAGTGTTAATAGCTGAGCATTAGAATCTTGACAGGCAATTATAATCAATGCAAATTAGTTATCAGAGCACAGTCGATAGAAAACTAAGCTAATGTCCAACAATTTCCATAAAAGTGATTGACTTTTCTGAGATTACGATAACGGTTATCCATATTAACCTATCTTTATGTGTTGATGTGTATCTTTTATGAACTGACATTCATTTGCTTTGATTATTTGCTTTATGTCATAACTTGCAATCCAAATGTCATTCGACATTCATTCATTCAGTCGGTGAGTGGATTCAAAACTTTATTGATCGTTGTGAATAGTTTCAATATCGCTTTGCACTTATTTGAAAGCTCTTCTCAAGGCCGCTGGCGAATATTTATTGAGTGTGGGCTTTGGAAATGTTTTCTTTCTTGTGTGTTTTGTTGGTTTTAACAATTCGAGGCACTTGTATTTGTTTTTTTTGTGCTTTTATTTTATGTAACTTGAAGCTGCGTTGGGTAAACTTAATGTAGTAAATTACACTGAAGATTTCATGTAATGCTCAAGTTTTAAGGCCCTGACAAGATGTTGTTCTCATTCAGACTTGTTTTATTATGGTAGCTTCTTTCAACTAGTGAACAACTAGTTCATCACCTTTTCTGGTCGTTTCTGTACGAAAGAAGTCAAAATGAAACCGCAGAAGAAGCCAGGACCATGTTATTTACAGTTGCGAACAAAATAATAGCACCACTCTCACAATAATTGTTTTCAAAAGCGTAATTTTTTCTCTAAATTTGAAAGCTTAAGGAACTTATGAATTTGTTTTTATTGGAGGAATAAGATTCTCAAAAATAGGGAGAAAAAAAAAATTATGTTCACAGTTTTAAAAATAGATTAAAAACTTCTTTAATATTTTTTCTCTATTTAGCATCTTTTTTTTAAAAAAAATCCAGAAGCAGTTCTCATTTTAACTTATATGTGGTATACCAAACAATATATTAAAAATCAGCCTTTGGAAATATTGCAAAATTAATGGCTCGTTTTTTCATTCGTAAGAAAAATGTGTTGCTAATATTTTTGTCGCTTGAAAAATGTGACTGTCTTAAGTTTAATGAAGATCATTAGACCAAATATATTTTACGCCTGGACACATGGCATCTTAAATTCGAGTTCCATCGAAGGCGGCAGTTCTCATGTTTTTATTTGGACCCTCACCGAAAATGGCTCTTGGTGCTTTTGGTTTGGTGCTTATTGGTAGGCTGCTTAAGAGGCATCAACGCGTTTTGATTAACAATTTGCAGCACTTTCTCCTGTGTTGGTTTTGGTGATTTTGTTGGTCAGTCTCTGAGCACCGCCCTGTGTGCTGAGCTATCTACGAATTGAACAAATGAAACTAATTGCTTCCGTTCGTCGCATATCACCTTCATTTTGAAGCCAAGTCAAGTCACGTGAAATCAAGAAGAAAAAGTCGAAAGCAAAATAAACTAATAAAAAACGAAATACTTATTGTGTATGCCTTGGATAATAATAATAACAATAATGTGGCAATTCTTTTGATACTGTTTGGTATGCTATGCGGTTTAATGAATCCAAAGCACAGATTTGCTTCACTGAAAACAAAAAAAAACTTACATATTTTCCTTTCTGTTTTTTTTTTTTTTTTGCAGATATTTGCATTTTCATCTTGCGCAATAACAAACAAACAAACAACAAAAAAACACACATAATGCAAAATGTTGAGGCCGGCGGTTGCTTGATTGACTAACAACAGAAACGCGAAAACCCTACAGCAATATCATCAACAACAACAGCAGCAACAACAACAATAGCAAAGTCGACACACTCTGCACGCTTGAGTGGCATCAACAGCAGCAGCAGCGCCTTAAGACTTGGGTCAACTGGGAACAGGAATCATCACAGCAATGTCAAAAGTTTCTAGTTTTGCATAGCCAAAACTTAAGCAACGAACCACAACGAATCAAAGGACAGCACGCCTCCTGACTGACTGAATTAAGGTGATCATCTGCATAATGCGTAGATAAAACTATTAATTGCAACCATAGTCATAGTTTTTTTAGTCCAAAAATTATTGGTACTTTTCTCCGATTTCCTATAATTCAAATGAAAAACATTGGCGAATACGTTTCTTAATATTCAGTGGGGCATTTTGTTGACCTTATGACGTCTTTCAAATGTCGGGACATTTATTGGACCTATTCAACTAACTCTGCCGTTTATACAGATTCTTCTAATGAAATCATGTGTTTCCTTATCATTTCCTTACCAGCTTGTCCCAGATATGCAGATTGCAGTTCACTTTGCTTTTCTGAAATATTATATTTAGACTCATGACTAAAAATGTCGTTATCCCAAATAGAATGATGAGTCTCCCAGGGTTGGGCGGAAATCAAGTAAAACCATAGCTATGAGAAATGTCCTAATGTGAAAAAAACACTTGTAAGTCAAAAGTGTACGAATAAAAATTCTGGACCAACTAGGCAGGCGTAGAAATAGAAAGTATATTCAGTAATCACTACAAAAAAAGAAATTATAACTTATTAGCATCATCATGGAAGTCAATCAAATAAAAAACGAAATAGAGCCAGAGACGAACCGAGTGTGGTGCTGCGCCTGGGGCTACATGCTGCAAGAGAAGAATACTGCTGAGTCTAATATCGCAGAGGAGGAGAAGTCGTCCTCGCAAGCCAAACTAATCCCCAGGGAATTTGTGATTACGGGCGATTATAAGTCTCAGCTGAACATTGTGTTCACGTCGCCCAGCAAGAAGAATGTGTTCCCCGATAAATACAGCATGCAACTGCCCGGCCTGGGCATCCATCATGTAGCACTCTGTTCGGACAGCAGTTGCATAGCTGCCATTTCCATGGATGGCAATTTGACGCTACTCCATCTGAATGGGGTGGGAGATTTTCGGCTGCCCAGCATCAGTCAAACCCATGTGGGCAACTTTTGGTCATCGACTTTTGGTAGTGATGATAGTGGTGGCAACAATGATTGCATCTATGCGGGGACCGGCAATGGACACATCTGCAAATATGATACGTCCGAGCGAATATTGCAGCACAGCTATGACACCCATTGCTGCGAGAGCGTCTTGGGCCTGGCAGTCAGTAAAGATCAGCGGTTGCTGGGTGCCACGGATTACGCTGGCAACTTGACGTTGTTCGATGGCGTCACCCGGCAAATTACACGTCGCACCAACTACAAGATGCCCATGCGAAGATTGGTCTTTGATCCTAGCATGCAGCATGCTCTCGCAGCCTGCGATGATAAGACCATTAAGCTTATCGATTTGCCAAGCGGCATGTTGCGACAGAGTCTCGCCGGTCACAATGACTTCGTTATGTCGGTGGATGTGTCGCCAGATGGTTTATATTTTGTTAGTGGTGCCTTCGATGGCTCCGTCATGCTCTGGGATGCCAGAACCACAAAGACTTGCTTGGCATTTGTGTGTGATACGAACAAGAATCTGTGGGATGTCGCTTTCAATAAATGCTGCAACAAGATCAGCTGTGTGGGCGATGCCAAGGGTCTTAACATTTATTACTGCTTGGGCAATAATAAAATGATGCTACTGTAGTACAGACGACAGTTTTTTTTTTCTGTAATTGTTAATTGTCTAGCAAATCAATTTAATTGTTAATCTATGATTGTTGTAAAAATCAAAATGCATAAGGTTGTGAAAGAAAATGTTAAATAATGAAAAATAAATTCATATGGAACTTAATGCGTTTGACTTGATTGCTTATGATGTTTATGCTTATGCTGCAATATCTAATCGAGTTGTCCATTATTATCTGAAATCTATATTCGCTACCGTTATTTCAATAAGACGGCGCATTCTTTGATCTGATCCATTTCACGCATCGTTCGATTTGAGAAGAGCTGCGGCATATAATAAGATTGCCAATGGCTGAGTCAGAGAGAGATTAATGACTTCAATTGGCATGTTCGCTGACAACTGGCCTCCTCCTCATCCTTGTCTCACATATTAGTCAACACTGCATTGCATTCCAGCTGCAGTTGCAGCAGTTCTAGTTCCAGTTCCCCCACTCTCGGCAAAAACCCACTTGAGGCGGCGACAAGCGTGCAGAGTTGCCAACTCGTTTTCCCACCGTTTAATTGGCATAATTTGTCTAACAAGAACAGCAACCAACGACGCCAACTTGTTTTGTTGCTGTTGTTTCTCTCGTCGTGTATCATAACATCACTCGAGTACGGAATTCTCTTGTTGACTGTTTTCTGCCATTGTCTTTTGGCCTACGCTGGCAGCCAGCTGTCACGAGCTGGGAGCCATGTGCACATAGTTGGCGAAATTATATACATAACTGTGGAACTGATCAAAACATAACGACTGGAATCAAGTGGAGCTCAATGAAATCCAAGGTTTTCTATAGCCATTCACCTATAACTGATTTAAAAGTGGCATTATAAGCTTAAAAGCAGGTTACATCGTTGCCTTGCAGTTGCATTAAATCATTTATATATTAAACCCTGCACCCATTGTGAGAGAAAATTGGTTTAATGGTATTTTGCCAAAGTATGTAACAGGCAGAAGGAAGCATATGCGACCCCTTGATCTACAACCGAGCCGAGCATGTCCGTCTATCCGTCTGTAATAAAATTTGGAATATAACTTATTGTATAAGCCGGCTAGATCATTTTATCATTTGCATGACTGCCTCGACATTTATCAACTGCACATCGGATAAGAAAAACCCAAATTATAGGTGCATGAAATACTTATATATGAGTGAAATTTGGTAAATCAATTAGAATATAGTGTAGGGTGTATCATTGCGAGCAAACTTGTTCTGTTTTCATTTTCATTGTGTTTGTTGCCTAAGTTTATCTAATACGCTCTTTGCTTATCTGGGCCACTGAGCTTGTTCCTGTGCACGAGTAACTTGTTATTAAGCTCGAGTTTTCTTTTTGTTAGCTTACAAATTGCAATCAATCGTTATGCTAACAATTAACCTACACTTTGTTACTCTCTGTGTCTCCTCTCCGTCATTCTGTTCCCCCTTGCATACAATGGGATCCATCGTTTCATTGTTGACATTGTTATCTTGGGCACGCTGCTTGCCTCCTCAGTAGTGCTGACGCAATTATAACACAACTCTCTATTATTGTAGCTGTTGCTGGTGTTACTGCCACAAATTTTGCATCGTGCTGATTCTCGTCTCGTCTCTCATCTGCATCCTCGAATCGACGTCTTCGGGAGCGCAATTTAACATATTCTTGACATTTTTATGCAAATTACAAAACTCTTGGAAAAATAGTTTGTCACTTGCTGCCAACTGGCTAAATTGTGAACAATAGTGCAAACTGCAAAATGCTTAAGAGATCGCCGGTAAATGTAACACTTAAATGGAAATTAAGTTGACTTGTAATGTGCCTTATTTCCTCTTGTTGTCTCTGTCTCTTGTGTCACATCATGCATTTACAATAGGAACATTGCGAAACGTGTCATTCAATCGATATCAGCCATACCGAATACATCTCACAGATGTGTTTTTAAATACTTAGTAGACGCAGTATTTCTCTTTGTGGGTGGAGGGGTGTCTTTTACAACTCATACGTGATATTTAATTTGCAGCTGCCGCAGTACTTTTATCAACTTCAACTTTGTCGTTGTAGCTTATCTTCTGCAGCTCCTGCAATAGTGTTCAGTAGTGAGCAGATAGATCATGGACTAATTTTGTATCTGTCTTTAAATTAAGCTTATCATCAAATTCGTGGTCGCAGCAGACGTTATCATTTTTATTGAGATTAGATAAACTATGCGCTGTTCTCTGGTGCCCCGATGGTCGTAATAGACTGTCTGGGCTCTAAATTACAACATGGGCCGAGTCTGACTTCAATTGCATTCTTTTTTTTCTCTATTTCTTCTGGTTACACGTAGTTTCGTAGGTCAGCCGCAGAGTGGCAATTGTCGCAAACCAAAACTGGCTTTGTCTTCTAATTTGTATGTGCTGTGTTTGTCTCTGTTAACTTCACAGTTTTGTGTATCGTTCGCTCGTTATCTGTGCCATTTGTTTACTTCTTCGCTGTTTGTTCTTGTTTAGTTGTTGTTGCAATCTATTGACTTTGTGATAATCTTGTCATAAGCAAAATAACGAACTGACACACAAAGAGAGCGATCAACTATTTTATATTATTTATTTTATACCATTGTTTGAGTCTATGCATACCAAAAAAAAGTATATTTTTAGTCGCTTTATTTTTGTTAAAAAAATTGTTATAAGAAAATCCTGATCTTAAAAATAGGCATTTTGGAACGATTCTTAACTTTCAACTGCCAAAAACTAAACCAAATTTTTACAAACAGTGTCGTACAATCTCTGCAATAATGCTTTATTTTAAGAATTTGTGAACACATTTTTATACCCTAAACTTATTAGAAATGGGTAAAAAGGTATAATGGTAGAAGGAAGCATCTGCAACTCCATAAAGTATATATATTCTTAATCAACAAAAGAACAGCCAAGTTAATTTACCTATGTCTGTATTAAGTTACGGATATCAGAATCTTTATTTGTGCAAGAGATAAATTTCAAGCTTGCATTTTTTGACTCTCAGCTGCCTCCGTTTCGCAATTATTAATATAAATCGAGATCCGATAGAAATAGAATCCACAATTTTAAAGGCAAAGCCTTCTGTTTGATATATAAAGGATCCATAAAGGATCAACATATAGTTCACCATTTTCCACAATTACCTCATTCGGTTACTTCGACTATGCAATGTTCTCACCTATAGTGTTTTTGGCTATTGGTGTAGTGTACTCTAGGAATCGGCCTGACTTGGCCAAAATTAAAACAGATAGAAAAAGCATACCGATAACAATTACCACTACCATATCAGTGGAAGCAACAAACAGCAAATAGCTTTCAATGTCGGAACACACCGACATTTTTCGCCAAAAGAGCATATAGTTTTCCACTCTCTCTCTCCATTAACTTTTTGGAGGCGCCAGCAGAGAAATTCCAGCCTTATGGCTGGCAACGCCTTCTTCAGCAGTCTCAGTGTTTGATTTTGCGGCTTTATTTTGCTATTGATCGTTGGCGCAGACTTTCACACGCATTACCGTTTGGTAACTAAGCCATTAATAAAGCTCTCATTTGAATCAAACAATAATAAATAATCTTAATAAGTGCAGTGTTGTGAATGTCAAAAGTAAGGGCAAAAATGGCACAGGTAAAACTGAAAAAAAAATAGAAAGAATAACCTGGTAACTTTAGACACCTTTTTGTGTGTGCTATCAGTTAATTAGTCATAACCTGTAACGATATGTACTTTGTGTGAATAAAAAAGGCAAACATTATCTAATTTTCTTTTATTATCGTGTTTTTGACAGCCACATTATGGAGAAGCCCATGCAGCATGCGCCCGCACCCGCACCAGTTGGGAAGGTCTCACAAATAGCGAACATCTTTCAGCGCAAGCCAATTGAAATTCAGCCCGTCGAGCAGTTGAGCGCCGTGGCTGCAGCCCATGCAGCTGCCGCTGCTGCTGCCGCTTCAGCTCATCCTCATCCGTCTGTGCGGACGGAATCACATTCGGCGAGATTTAATAACGCCCGAGCACTCTTCGAGAAACTGGGCGTGGAGTCCAATACAAGTGTGGGGGGCGGGCGGCTGTTGCGGAGCGGATCACGTGAGGATAATCTGTACGACGGGTCTGATCGTTCCTCATCTAGATCCTCGGATCGTTCGCAGTCGCCGCCAAAGCGTCGCATGCCATTCCCCTCGGGCGCCTCGCTCAATCAGAGTAACAACACCGCTGCGTCGCCACAGAACAGCGCCGATAGACTCAACAATACCAAATTCATTGTGGATTCAACGACAACTGCCAAATATCCGCAGCACAATTTAGCGCGTCTCAAGTCTGAGGAGGTGGTGGCCACAGTTGTGGTGGCTCCGCCGTCAAGCGGTTCTGTTAGTGCCCTGTTTACCGCCGGCGATAAGCCGGAGAAGCCCGAGCGAAAGTTCAATTCGCGTGAGCTGATTGAGAAGCAAAAAAAGTGGACTTCTCACTTCACCAAGACAAAAAGCACACGCACCCATAGCGATCTCAATCGTTGCGATATTATACGTACCGTTCCCGGCACCGGCCTGATTATGGATGGCGAAAAGGCGCTAAGGGGCGGGCCGACGCCTGTGGTGACATCGTCTCGGACGATCGACCCGGAACCGCCAAGTGCGCCCTTGCGCCAGCATCCCAATGCAGTTCCAGCTGCCGCCACACCCCCGCCCTCAGCCATTCCGCCGGAGATTAAGCCACGCAGTGGCAAAATTGGCAGTCCCGTGAAGTCGCCCCCCTTGCCGCCAATCCCAGCCGCCAAGCCAAAGAATGTCAGTCCCGTCAAGTATAATCCGGAGCGCCTGCGTTCGCCCACCAAATGCTCGGAGGCGGCGCCACCGCCGCCACCAGCCAAATCCGCAGCAGTTACGGCGGCTATGCAACGCTCCGTTCTCTTGCAACAGGAGCAGCAGCAGCAACAGCAGCTAAATGCACCCGTGCCACCAGAGAAGCCGCGCAAAAAGTCCATTGATCTGATTGAAGATGCAGCGCCCACAACCTGCTCCACGCCCTCATCCTGTGTCTCGCCAACCAGCTCGATGAGCACATACAACAGCGCCGCTTACATGCAGGCAGCCAAGCGAAGCTCCATTGATGCAGCTGCTTACGTTCCCAACAACGGCAATGGTCTCAGTGGAAGCACCAATTCGGCAACGTCCGGGTCACCAGTAGCCAGTGCATCCTCGGGTCCTTCATCCCCTGTGCACACCGAGGATGAGAAGCAGGAAAATGAGTCCACGGAGAAGTCCGATATGATGGAACATTATTACAATAACAACTACAACAGTGTGCCAAGAAGACGACGCTGCGAGATCGAAGGTAAGTCCGCAGCTACCTTATACTATTATATCTATTATACTAGAGAACATGCCGCAGTGAAGGCAAGCCAAATAATGATCTGCGTTCGGCTTCTCGACACGCTGCTCGACATTTTCGACGCGTTGTCTTCGGGTCGCCGCTTTCAGGACTCGAGGCCCAACGGATGAGAGAGCATCGGACCCATGGTCAACGATTTGTTGTGCAGTAACTTTTTTTGCTGGTCAGTTCATCTACCTTCCACTTTTTTACTACATCTGTAATTTTTGCTGGTCAAAAAATAACTTTGCTCGCTGGTCTCGAACTCTTAGCTATGTAAAACTTGTGAGCTTTGCGTTCTTCAGTTCAAGCAACTTAGCTGACATGTTGTTTGTGTGTGATGTTGTGTATGTGAGTCGAAACCCCCTAGGCATAGAGACTCTGATTGGACGGAGTTCGAACCAGGTCGACCTGGTAAGGTTGTTGGGCGTACATTAGTTGGCAATTTGCTGCCCTTAAAGTGGTAGTTTCCAGCCCATCGTTTATTAGGCAATAATTTTTATTTTTTTTAACTACACACAATTCGTGACCACAACTGTGCCCCCTACCGCCGTGCCATTGCCTCTGCTCCGCTTCATTCGCTTTGCTTGCACAGTTGGCTTTGCTTGAGTCTGCGAGGCAAATTCCAATATGGGTCAAACACAGCAGGCATATCAAATGCAGCAGCAACAAAAGCATTCCAAGCTTTGGTGCCCATCCTTCTTCTTCTCTTACTCCTCGTCGTCTGAATGCAATGCTATCGCTATCTGCAGTCGACCATCTCCCCTCCTCCATGTAACGACGACGACAACGATGCGGATTTTGTTGGGATTCTCTTGATATGGTCGGCAATCCGCTGCACCGCCTCGCCACAGCTCCGCTCGGATTCCTCCATACACACATAAAATTGTATTAATGCCAGATTAAGAATTCAAAGATGCGTTGCTCTTCGTCGCCTCTGCGCTTCTCTACAGCTGATTACAAAATTGATATTTGCACGCTGTAATTCCGCCTTCTGACTTCACTTGGACTCTATCCGACTAGAGAGAAAGAGAAATAAAACCGGACTGCAGTCGGGTCTATTAGTTTGTTTTTTTTTAATTCACAAATGTTGTGGGCGTGTCCTCACCTTAAATTATTGATCAGACGTTTTCAATTGTAAATTACAATTTCTATTTCTTAAAATTGACTTAACTGGACGCAGCTGGCAAGTGTAATCTACGATAGGCAACAATGCAAAGTCAAACTTTATTAAATTAGAATTTTCTCTATGCCTTATGTATATATATAATGTATACTATATGCAGATAAAATTCACTTCCGTTATCTTGCAGCTTACATTGTGTAAGAGTGAAATTAAGAGTATATTGCTACACTCTTAATTCCTGAATGGGGGAATATACTCTTCGTTTCACTTTTGGGTATTGGCTATTTGTGGGGTGGTGTGGAAGCACGGTGAACTGAAGCTGGGGGCTCGGCAGTTCCACAAGAGTTTTATAAATAACATAGCAATAGTAAAGCACTGCTTAAGCATCAGTCATAGTTCTATGCAGTGCCTGCGAGGGCGGGGACAATAGGGACGGTCTCTACAACATTTGTATGTGTGTTTGAAAATAAACCATGCCTGCCAAAACGGTTGACGGCTCTGCTCCACTTTACGCGCTGTGTAATTCAAATGAGACAAAGAATCATCATTAAATACACACAAACACATGTGTGTTGTGTTTTTTTTTTTGTTTATCCATTTATCCATGTTGATATTGTTAGAATACGGGAGAGACGCCTATTTGTTGTCGTCTGTCTGCTTATGGAGACAATCGGGAACAAAACGCGAGAAGTGGATTTCAGTGAACGCAGCTGAGCTTTTAGTGGCAATATTGCTAAAGCTTTTTTAGTCTTCTAGTGGCTAAGCAAGCGCTGCAACCAGTCAAGAGCTTTCATCTTTTGCAACAAGCTGCCGCTAGATGGCAGCAGTTAATTGTACTTATTCCGCTTACGTGTTATTATCTGAATATAACGAAGTTCACAAAGTATTTTATTTTTTTGGATCAACAACCGAAATGATTATGTGTATTTTGTTTACAGATAATTTAAGAATTATACAGTATTAACCTCAGAAGGGATTAAATATATGTTGAGTATAGATATTAAAGTTATATATTATAGCAAGAATTAATATGTGTTTACTGCAGACTACCGTACTTAGGGTATCTCATAGGTCAGATTATTATTATGCTTTGTATATACCAATCAAGTTCATTGCTCCTTTATTGCGTACGTTTGACAGATATTTCTCTCAGCTGTCGCTGCCGTCGCTAGCGTCGCTGCTTTATTTTTTGATGCTCAGCCCACCCAAGCAGCGAAGTTTGTGTATAATTTTGTATGGAAACATGGCTAGTTTTCCAGTACCCTGTTTCTGACGATGCCCACTCTTCAAAAATAAAGAAGAGGCTGAGAAATATATTGGCCAGTATAATGGTCCCTGTGCGCTTTGTGCACTTTTTATTCCTAAATTTTTTGTTTTGGGAAATCTTAAAAAGAATCTACGAATTTGTTATACGAATTCGAGTGTTATTTTTAGAATGCGACTACAAATAGTAGATTGGTAGCCCCAGACCCCCCCAACAAATTTCTGGCCTTTCTCAACACATGCTGCTTGTGCAATCTGGCAGCCTGACAAGTGACAGCCCTTGGTTCTCGGCATCTCAGTTCGCTAGAGAAAGAGAAGAGTCAAAGTTCCCTGTGCGTGGAACACCCTGTAAAACAGAACTTCGTAGCGGGCAATTTGCCAAAAAGTGCGAATAGAGAAAATAGAGACTGAAACTGAGAATGAGACTGAGAGCATTCACGGATCTTTCGCTCATTTTTGAGTAACTGCTGCTGATCAACAAATTTCGCCCAATCACAAAACATTTTTGTGCTTGATCTTTTAGTTAATGTCGCGTTTCGGTGGCGATTTCATTGATAAAGTGTCTAAAACTATTTCATTTTATTCGTGACACTGCGTGTGAATTTTAATTGCCAAAACACATAATTAATTGACTAAATATCTAAACAAACTAAACAGTTTTTATCAATATATAAAAACGTTCTTGAGCGTGGGAATATTTTAAGTGGATTAAATACGTTGCACGTTGTTGAAAGCTGCTTTGCCAGTACAAAACAGACATACGATTAATCGTATTAATTTTCACTTATTATTATTCTCTATTATTGTAGGAATGAATTGTTATACTTTTATGGGATCGTCCTTAATGGAATCTGAGGTGTTGGATCTCTGCGGAACGAGAAAGAGACGTTTTTAGATATGTTCTATCGATAATTTGTGGAAAGAGCATTATGTTTAGTTTCACCGGTTTACAACTAGTCAAATATGCAAAGTTTTGTTAAACGGTGTCAAGAGTATAATATTTGTATGTTTGTGTCCACCACATATTTGGTGCTGTTTGACATATTGCTCCATGGCAACAAGCATAAAAATAACATAAGCAACACAAGAAGAAGAAAAAAAAAATCTATGCTTAGAATTTTAGAAAATCATTCTAAATTTGTCTTATTCCTTTATCTATGCTCTAAGTAAATCTACTATCTACTAATAATTGGATACAAATTTATGTTTAAAAGCCAGTTTCAAATTATGAAAGTTATGCGTAAGTTAAAAAAAATATTCTTGAATTCAGCCCACGGACATCTCAACCCAAATTTTTGGCTTTCTGTATTATGTATTGCTCAAATTAGTTATTTACACAAACATTTCGTTTACTTGATTTGTGTCATTTAAAATGTGTATTAAACCTGCTGATGTTGGGTTATTTTTCGAGTTAAATTTTCCCTTTAGATATGTAATTTGTGTGTTGCGATTACCGATTGTTAATTGTTTTTTGTGTGGTATGACGGTAATTTGTTTTTCGCAATGCGCACAAATTGTTTTGTTGTTAATCCGTTTATCATCAACTTTTTTTTGGGCTTAATGTTGCTGGTTTTGCGTACGTTCGCCGTTCATTAAACGAGCGCAAATAAAAGAGAGCAACTGAGAATTTCTTTTTTGTTTAGATTATTCATCATCGATTTAATTGGAGGGTGCCGATTTCGATTCTGCTTTGACCTTCGCATTTCCTTTAAATTTTCATCAAGTTTATTTACTTGAACCATGCAACGCATTTTTAGCGTTCCGTGTATGCATTCTAATTTGACCTCATTCTGTTCCCCGCTCTTGCTCCCATTTTTTCCCCTGCGTCATTAAATATTCATGCTTGTTTTAAACGAGCCACGACTCATTTCTAATTGGCGTTAAGTAAACGCAGGAGTGTCCTATTCCAAGCACCATCTGTCCTTCCTCGATTGTAGCTCTGGTTAGTCGGCATTAGCAAATGTGGAAACTACTTGGTCGTCTGCTTGGCTTGCCGTCGAAATAAGAAAGCATCCTATATCATGCGCCATGATATGGCTATAGAGTTTCTGGCACTCACCTACAATTGTCAAGCAGTATCTGAGATCGGGCTCCAGGTCATTCTGAGCGCTTTGATAAGATCTATGAGGAACTTGGTGAGCAGACGAACCTACAGACGCAGGGTGCCGATGCCGCGGAGTGGCGCAAGAAGCGAGTGGTTCTCACTCTGGACAATTTACAGAATGCATTTTATTTGTTGGTCATTGGCCTTTTACTGAGCCTCTTGTCTTTCTTATTGGAACAGGGATATTTTCATAGGCAGCTTTCACGACGTGCATACTCTAACATTATTTGAGTTTTTAATCGAATCTTGAGCATATTCTATTTTAGAGTGTGGTAACAAAATGGGTAAAACTTCGGTGACGAACGATTTGTAACACTTTGTGTTTTAATGTTTATGTCTGATTAAGTGAAAATGTGTCTCAGCTTGCGCAAACTATATCAAGCCTGTCGAGGTTAGTAAGGAATCATTAATTTCTTTAGTATATATACCATCAAATAACAAAAAATTATTAAATCCCTATGTCTAAATGCAAAAATGAGTTTTTGTCCACTGGTGAATTATCATCAGACTTTCAGGTATTCATGAGCAGGGCAGGGGATAGACCTCACCTTCCGCTCTACTTTTGTTGTCTAACCATTTTTCATTTAGACCGTTTTTATTATGTGTATTCCCTTTGGCTCTTGTGTACTCATTGTTTTGTTTTAATTAACAACTCGAACGGCTAATTCACGTTTAACTAACGCCAGTGCTTTCAAAGAGGAATCATTTCTAACTTGCTCGTGAAATTGAGCGTCTGACAACATTCGCAAATATGTGGCCATTACTTGGTCTTCTGATTGGACTGTCAAACAGCACAAGCACTCTTCCAGTCACTGTCACTGCTCCAGCTGCTCTACAGTTGGCAGAGATAAGCTGCCAGATTGCAATAGCACAGTCTGCTCAAACCACCTACATCTATCGCTGTGCGAGCTGTCCAGCTTCAGATTCAGCTTCCTTTGAGGTATTGGAGCAGTTGCTGCATCGCTGTGTGTCCTCCCGCCTGCCCAGTTGCATGCGCAGCCTCGAGGCTCACGAGTTGGAGCCACTTCGTCAGACGGATAGCATGAATATTTTCCACATACCCGCCGGCGTCGCTGGGCAGCCTTTGGTGCGTCGTATTCTGGACATGCTGAATCCTAAACAGCCACGACGTCACTTCCACAAATATCTCTTCGTGTGGCCTGGAGCCAGTCAGCAGCAGTTAAAGGAACTGTTCAAAGGGTGCTGGCAAAAGTATTTGCTCTTTGCGCTCGCTATTACCCAGCCACGGGATATATACGACTTTCAACCATTTTCCGACGAAGGTTTACAATTGACAAAGGTATCCACATCCAATGAAGTCTTCTACATTGACAAGTTGAGGAATTGGCATGGCTCTGAACTCCGCTTCTCGATGTTCAGTCACCCTCTGCGGGCTCTGCCCCTGAAGCCTGTGGAGAGCGCCGGATACGATGCGATCGATGGAACAGTAGCTCGACTGATGGCGCAACAGTTGAATGCCACAGCCCGCTACGTGGCACCACCTGATGGGGAAGCCTATGGCCGATGTCTTCCCAATGGGAGCTTCTCAGGCGTCGTTCATGATCTGTGGAGTGGCGACACACACATTGGATTAAATCTGCGCTTCATCTTGGATTGCATGTTGCCGCACGTAGAGAGTCTGTATCCTTACTTCCGAGGCTACATCTGCTTGGTTGTGCCGGCGGCTGGAATGCTACCAGAATATCGCATATTTATGTCTGCCTTTCATAGTTCCGTTTGGCACTTTCTACTGGTTAACTTCTTGATTGTCCTTGTGCTCTTCGCTATACTTCAATGGCTGCTTTGGAGAATTATTGGTCAGACGGGTCATTGGTATGATATCTTCGAATTGTTTTTCAAAACGCTTCTGGGTCAACCCATTGATCGGTTCCCAAGAAATAGTTCTATACGCACTTTTCTCATGGGTTGGATCCTCTTCAGCTATGTGTTGACAACCATTTACTTTGGCAAGTTGGAGAGCAGCTTTGTACAGCCTAGCTACCAGGCACAGGTTGATACTCTGGATGAGCTGACACCAGGTGGTCTGCTGAGCGTGCACGGAATAAATACCATGTTTGATGCTGTGAATTCGTCACTTTCGGAGCGGCACTACAATCTGCTCGCAGCTAATAGACAGGAGCATCCCCTCAAGGATAGCGACAGTTTTTATGAGCTTTCGCTGAGCCATCGGAACAGAGGAGATGCTTTCATTATGCGTGACGATAAGGCCAAAGAATTCCTGGCACTCACCTACAATTCAGATGTGGGGCGTCCTGTCTATCACATTGTCAAACAGTATCTGAGATCTATGCCGAACACCTATATCCTTACGCAGGGTTCGCCGTTTCGCTACAAGTTCCAGGGGATGCTTAGCGCATTCTTCGAGCACGGCTTACTCGATTACTGGTGGCGTATGGACGTGCTGCGACGCAGTCGGACCTCTTCGCAATCCGATGAGTTCTTTGAGGATCTGAATGAGGAAACGTACATACAGGCAGAGGATGCCGATTCCGAGGAATGGCGCCAGAAGCGTGTGGTTCTCACTCTGGACATTCTACAGGGTGCATTCTTTTTGTGGATCATTGGCATTCTTCTCAGTATGTTTAGTTTTCTACTGGAACAGGGATGTTTTCATTGGCACCGTTAAAAACATTCAAGTCCTATTGGATTTAGAGTTAGCCCATCGGCTAATTGATTTTTATTAAAATAACAAGCACGTATATAATCAAATTTAACTGGTTAAAAAATATGTTGTGAAAATATTCATTACAAAAATTCCAAGCGACCATCGAATATGTAAATTCAAGTTATAAGGATTTACGTTTCCTAAAGGGAATTCAAAAACGTCTATATGCCTCCTCTTTACATACTCGCTCAACCGATAACTCTTTGCAGTAATTCTCATTAAAATAATCAAATGAAATTTCAAAATTGTACCAAAAATTAAAATACAAAATTAAAACACGATTTCTGCAGCTAACATAAGTGAAGTTATCATTGATACCATCAGAGAACTCGCTTCCTGGAGGTTACATCTGCAGAAATGGCCACTGGCTATAGTGTAGCTTGGCCACAATCGCAAAGGGATGAGAAGCCTGAGGCGAAGCGAGTCAAGGAAAATCGCAGTGAAGGGAAGCTTGGCAAACCTCCGTCCGAGGGGGGGCTGCACGGGGAGACCAGCATTGCGAGCGTTAGCCGGAAGAAAAGGCATCGATCTCGATCGCATCGGGACAGCGATGGCGATGATTATGAAACGGGAGAAGTATTCAGCAATGATTTTCAGCTGCTACGCGCTGTGTCGCCAATGCCCGAGAATGCCTTCTGCCCAAAGTCGATGGATTACCAACTAGCCCAGCATTGGCACAAAAGATTGAGCACCTGGAAGTGTGAAACACTCGACGAGTTCCGGATGCGCCATGTCTACATGAGTCACCTCAGTGTCTGCTTCAATCAGAAGTCTCTTCGGGGCATTTTTAAGCAAGCACCTCCGGATGAACTCGTTTGGGTGGACTTTAGTGAAATACCCGTTCCGCCATTACTCAACACACCTGCAATAGCAAACATCAGTGCCTGGCAAACGATGAACAGCCTGATGCTGCAAAAGTCGGAGAGATTCGGTTGCACTTGCAGCAATCGGACATCAAGAGCTGATCAGCAATCCTGTGATGTGTCAGCAAATGGTTCCCGCTATACGGGTGGCAGCAGCAAGCGACGGGTTGCACGCAAGACTCCCATGCACATGATGAAATATAGATGCAGGCTCAAACTTGTGCCCAAGCATGTTGTTAAGCTACACGCATCCAGCACTCTCTCATATGTCCCACATTGCAGCAACAGCTCTAGTCTCCAGTCATCAGTTCACACAGAAGTTCCAGCGTCAGTGCCGGCACGTAGTAAATCCTTGAACAGAAAACAGCGCAAGCCACCGATTGACGAGCATGCGCGCAGGAACATGGACTATCTGCTGGAGACTATCAAGGCTGAGCTGCGCGGGGAGAAGTATCGGGGGACGGATGAAATCCTCGAGCTAGAGTTGAGTCGCTTTCGGGAATTTTATGCACGGCACAGACCCAACGATCCCCAGTTGAAAGCAAATATAGCTTCTGGTCTCGAAAAAGAACGCATCTATATGCTCCTGAAGATGCAAAAAGCTTTAGTCAAAGTTTTGTCAATTGAAAACTAATCCCTTCAATCCCCCCTCATCCCGTGTGCTTGATTTTCCAGTTATGTGACTGCTTAATAAACTTTGAGCCCTGATATCATGCGACAGAGTCTCGATAACTTAGTCACTACTGGAAATGAGGATAGGGCTACTACTACTACTATTAAATAAAGTGAACAATTACTATTCGTATGATTGAATGCATATTTCCCTCAGCAGTTGCAACTTTGGATATAATCTACGAGAAGGAGCTACATACTTATTAAGTTTGATTTTTTATTTAAGAACTCAATTTTATTTTATGGTTGCGATTGATAATTGATTGAGTGTGATTGATTTTGCATTGCAGGTCAAAAGTCTGTCGACGAACCAGCAACGCAGCAGCAGCAACAGCAACAATATACCAGCCCCGCTTCCATCAACGGCTCGCCACAGCGTGTGGCCAACAAGCGAAGCAGTATTACTCTGAATATGCCTGCGGCAGGACTAGGTCAGCGTCCACCCAGCATCATCTCAACGGCCAGCCCAGACGAGGAGGAGGGCAGCCACGATGGGAGTGCGCCCAAAGTGAAGACTAAACCAGAGGAGCAGGCACACAGCCTTAACTATGTGGATGTCGGGTATCGCCTCAATCCCGACGGCAGCGAGTCGCGCGATGTGTTCAGCTCCGAGGCAGATCTCTATGTGTCGGCCAAGGTGAGTGATATGCAGCGCAAGTTCCACGGCGCCAACGGCTTCGGGCAGGAGTCGAGCACAGTGTATGCGATCATCGTGCCCGAGCAGCAGCAGGAGACGCAGTTGGCGATGCCGGCGCGTGGCCTGCTGCAGTCGCCCACATCATCGAGTATGGATGGATCGCCGCTACATCGTGGCGTCTATAATTCGCCGCCCGTGGGCGTCGTCTCGCCCATCAGGCGACGCAACAGCGAACAAAATGGGGGATCAAGTGAAACGTGCAGCACCAAATCCACTCCTCCCATGTCACCAGCTTGTGCTGCTAGTGCGCTGGTCAAGGGTATTGCGCCCATTGCCTCCATAGATGCCCATGAGGAGGAGGAAGAGGAGGAGCAGGAGTTGGAGGAAGCGCTGAATCTGGCGGAGCAGGAGGACGAACTGGCAGTCGAATATGTGCAGGTCTCGACCGAGGAGGCCCCCGTTTTGCCTGAACGGCGTGCACCTTCGCTGGAGCTACAGGATCTGGAGTATGCGGACACCAGCGCCGGTGAGGATGAGGAGGATCTACTACAGCATTTGCGTGACGATGATGTCATCAATGAGCCGATCAAGCTGCATGTTTCCACCTCTCCAGCAGCACCAGCTTGCATTGCTGCAACTGTTGCTCCTCCTACTGCCCCAGCTGCTTCCGCTTCGGATGCGGCCAAGCCCCGAGATGACAGCTTGTTGCCAGATGCCATGACAGCAGCCGAGGCAGAGCGATTGTTGAGTTCAAGGTGAGTCCATTTACAGATATGATATATATTGCTCTTTCCTACTTATCTTAGCTCATGATGCATGTTTCTACACTTTTTAATCTATCTGTATTAATTCAGCCTAACATAGTTGCTAAGATTAAAAATGAAAGTACTTAAATCAACTCTTAATGAATACCTTAATTAATGATTGCATGATGACAATTTGCTCCAAATTTAATTATGTAGCATTTTCTGTAGATTAAAGAATGCTTAAAATAATTCACACAATTATTCAATCACTTCGGCTTATCGAACTTAATTTTTCTAACTTGTTCAGTTTATTTTTAGGGGTTTTTGGTTTCTGCTCACCACCAAAGTCCGAGCAGTTAGTTTTATAACTCTTCTGCCTTAGTCCTAATTACTTGATGTTATCCTTGGCTTCCAGTTTGGCTGATTCACAACTTGTACAAATATTTACTGCCGTCTCCTTTAGCTGGCCTTAAGTGCCCTCGTCTTTCTATTATGTGAGTTGGCCTCTGGCTCGGGTCTAAACTCTAGTATGCACCCCAATGTGCAATTCAAAGTATCCGTCCCCGACCTATTCATAATGTTGGTCATACTTCCATCTCCATCCATCATTATCAACGTTATAATTGAGAGCCAAATTGTCGTTTGTCGCTCGATAAGTTCTAGTTGCACAAAAAGTACCTTCCGATTTCGCAGAAAACTTATTCGTGTTTGCTTTGATTTTGAAGGAATTGTTTTGCTTTGCGGGTCAAAAAATTTTCGACGAACTAGCATTCTTCTAGGTTCACATAAAATGACTGTTTGCCCATTGACTTGACTTGACTTGACTGTTGTGCACCATTGATACTTATCGTCCTGGCCATGCATCAATTTGTTTAATGACGTCCCTTCGAGTACGCACCACAATATGCACTTTTTGTTTTGTTTGGCTACCTTGAATAAATTTCTTAGCTATCACTTTTATAAACTTGCATACACACACACGCACATAAACACACACAGACACTGTTCTGGCAGGTGTGTGACCCAAAAGTGCGGCAGCTCTGTGTTGAAGCTTCCATATCTGGACTTTCTATCTGGACACCTGCTGGTTGGTTGCAGCTTTGCCCCAAGTAGATTTTCGCAGTCAATCATCCTGACTTCTGGGCTGTTTCTGCTTCTACCTCTCCTAATACTGCTCTCTGCACTGAGTTACTATTGATTTATATGTGTTTGGGGCTTCCCCTTTTGTAAAAACTCTTTCCGAACGTATTAAAATGCAATTTCCGACACTTGGACTGGACGTTCTGACTTTTGTTTGGCTATTTATCAGGCAGAAATGCGGACTCACTTATATGTAAATGGATTCGGATAAATTGCAGGATTTGAGTAAATTATTGCCTTTTATCGTGAAAATAACCAATTTTGGTTTATGTAGATTGCAACAGTTTAGGCAATAACATAAATTTTATAATATATAAATGTGAAGTATGGGAGCATGAATTTAAGCCAATTTTCTATAAAATGTCACAGGGCACCTCATGTTCGGTCAGACTGTACAGAAACAGTCTTATGTACTCTAATTAGTCTATGATTTGTAGCTGAAGGGCAGTAGCCATGCTATTACCCGCCGTTAAGCTAGATTGCTCAGTTTATAACTACAATTTTACTGTATTTTATAATAATAATAAATAATAATAGTCGGCTGTTTCACTTGATTTAGTGTGAACAGTTAAGTAACTCACAGTGAAACTGACTCGACCAAAACTCACTCAAGAGCGTGACACACTCATTGTGAGTCAAGAATCAAGAGAGAACGAGTCTGAGTCATTGAGTTGTGACTGCCGAGTTTGTCGAGTGAGTCTCTTCTGCTCCTTAGCCGTCTCATTTGCCTCTTGGCTGATGACTCTCTCGTAACACAGCGCGTTGGCTCGATTCGCTTTACGTTTGCAGTTTTTGAGTGTTGCTTGTGCAGTTTGCAGCATAAGCGGCATCTGTTGTTGCCTGCAACAATTCAAGGAATCCAATCACATGGCCGCCATTCGTTCGCCTGTCGCTTTGCTGTTGCGTTGCTGCAGTTGCCCCAAACTTCTCCATTTTGCGCATAAGCGAAAACTATATTAAAAAGTCACAAACTAGCGAAAAATAACAAAGTTCACTTTAATCGATACGAAAAAATAATTGATTTATTAAGCATTGTGTATACGTCGCGTGTGAATAAATTGTCGAGCTATAATAATTATAGCAGACGCGTACAAAACGCGCACGAAAGTAAAAAAATATCTAATGAAAATCGAATGGCACTCAATTTACTGGGTAGGTGCAAAATACGATAAGTATTATTGTCAATAGTCTGTCGATGGCCAAAAAATTGTTGGCAGTTCAATATATTGTTATGGTCAAGCTCGATTTTATGGCCAAACAAATGTTAGCCCACAATAAAAAACGAGCCACACGAGACAAGTTCGCGGTTATCATCTTCATTTCTCCTACCCCTTTTAACATTTGGCCAAAAACTTAAATCCCAAACTTGCCATTGTCAAATTTATAACAGAAAAACATTTAAAGTTTCATTTGCTTATTTGAATTCAAATACAAAAATATACAAACGGGACAAACCATTTCATGTATATAGCAACTTTTGACACATTATTTCAGACGACGATTCTGCCTCCTCACCCAACTCTCGTGGCTGCTATTGCGCTATCTAACTTTATTGGTCCAAGTTTATTTTTCCAATCGCGCTTCCTAAGCCGATTTGATTTAAATTGCAAAGACACCTGCCCCAATTTGTTGCAAAAACTATTGCAATAGTATGAATATGGTGACAGTAAAGGACGATTAGGACATATTATACTAAGTGATACAAATCAATTTCAATTGATATTGCATTCCGAGGGGGAAACCCAAATAAAATGTTCTAAAATGTTGAAACAATTTGATGGAATGGAATTTTACTGCAGCAGCCCATTGCAGAGTATTCATCGTAAACTGTTGAATATACCACATTGTCCTGCAATAGCTCATGGTGAATGTTCACGAATTTATATCGTGAAGCCGTTGCCAAAAGTCCCAATTAAGTACCAAGTGTTGGCGATGTCCTTGTCCAAAAGTCACCCCAAGTGCAGAGCCTCGGGCGATGCTCATTTCTCTTTTAGGCACTCATAGAGAAGTGGAGAGGGTTTTAAGCCTCAGTTTGTTTTTGGCAATTCGCCCAGCTGTGGGACCCAAATGCGTTTGTCCTTGACACATGTCGCACAGCCAAATTATTGCTGGTTTCCATTTGCATGGAATGCATTTGCAGGAAAAGTTCTGAACGTGTGGAGAGAGACTCTTTTACAGTTTAGTTGGCTTTAGTCACTTTAATCTTAGTCGCAGTTTTACGTTTCTTTAGTAATTTTTATGGTTAAGCTTTATGTGTACCAACTGCGCCTCAGTCCAGGGCAAATTCCCAAATTGTTTGTAATACAATGCGCCGCGTGATAAAAGAGAAATATAACTAAAACGGAAATAAGAATTCATTTATGAAGTGCATGCTGTGAGGCAAAGATAAAAGACGAAGAGGTCCCCCACAGCATAGCACAGCAGCCCTCCTGCGCTTCGCTTGTTATCATTTCGCATCTTGCCTATTTCTGTTGCTGCTCCCGTCGATTGCGTTGCTTGCAACCTAATGACGACAGCTGATGCACGTGGCAGTGTTTGCAAGCTTCCATTTTATTATGCAAAGCTTTTTGAAACTTTGCAAAAAAAATTATATATTGAGAAAGGTGGCGTCAAATTCGACCCCATACAAAAATTACTGCTCTTTTCATTGTTGCGTTATGCGTTATAATGTGAATGTAAGTTAAGTACAGCTCAATTATGATTGTTGTCTATCTGATATTTTCAAAGGTGTTCCGCTGCCACCATTTCACTTCACACTATGTTGAGTGTGCTCGTCTGTGGGATGTGTGATTTACTCGATGCATACTTTGGTGCGCAAAGTCTGTTGTTGTTGTTGGAAATGTAATATGGCATGACGTACGTGTTTGTAATTATAAATTGAATTTATTTGAGTTGATACATGTTCAAATTTCTATAACGATTATCCTATCAATCATTCATACGTACATACATACTGTGCTTGTCAAACATATTTGCGAATTGAGTTTGTGTTCATCCAAACAGCGTCAGCGTTCACCTTGACTCCCCTCCTCTATTTTTTGAGGGGGTGGCGGAGGGGGAGCCTTCAAGCTCAAAACCAGGCCACAGACCACAGTCTTTACACAAAGGAGCTTTGAAAATTTAACTGTCTTCCATTATCAAAGTAGAAAAGCTGCAGCTGAACTCTTTATGAGGCTAGGAAATAGTAAAGCGAAGCACAATAATTTTATTATATTTATCACAATGGCTGAGAGTTTGGCGTCTGACGTCATCGTGTGTGCGTGTGTGCTGAGACGCAACCTTGCAAATTGCACTCAACATACACCAAAAATGCACTCAAGAATACCAAACTGAGAGAGAGAAGGACAGAGTGATTTTGAAAGTGGTTAGCAACTATTTGGGCTGCTCTTTTGTGGCACAATGAATGCTCTTAATTTCATTGCTGCCACGTTGCTCTGTTCTTGGGTGTTTTGTTGTTCTCTAAATGATTTAAAGCCGTGTGACAAAACAATATGCGTTGACCTTGTTTTACTACACACACCCCCCCCCACACACACACACAAGCACACACACACAAAAGCACAGACGCACACACATATCACATACGTGTTTGTTTAACTTAACGTCATCCCCTTATGTGACTTCTCTTAATGAGCATTGCCCCAATAAGTGGGCAACAAAAAGTGTTTACCGACAGCAAAAGCAAATGGAAACAACAACAGCAGTAGCAGGTTTGCCGCGCGCCCTTCTATTGTTCTTTCGTTTCTCGTTTGTTTTACCAGCAAAAAATACAACTACAAGGATCAGACTTAATGTTGATATCAGGATAAAAGTTACACATACTCTACATTGGGCCACCCCACTAAACAACACCCTTTGCATAAATGCATTTGTCTTTCATATTCAGTCATGTGGACTTAAATGCATTAGAATTTAGAACGCTCTTCTTTAAGCTTTGAGCTAAAGCATATTAACTTGACGGGCTTTCAACCATTGAATAGAAAACATTCAGAAAAATCAAAATATGTAAAAAAAAAACTTAAATATGATGATCATTCTCTACTAAAAAATCATCTAATACCGAAGCTTTAACGGTTTTTGAACGTTTTATAATTGTTTAAAAACTGTCAGCAAATGTGATTCCAGAAAAACAATATTTTCTTTTGCTTACGAACAACTCAAAACAAAACCTTGGTTTTTTACACTTATTCAGATATCTATTAGAAGGTTTCCTATTGTTGTTCTTAGTATTGCGTTTCACTGGCGCATGGAAAATCTTTTTATTCATTGTTATATTTCTCGGTTATTTCCAAAAAAAATAAACGTTGTACTATCACTCCAGTCGTATGCATAATATTTGATTTTCATAACGCTAAGCAACTAGAGCAGGCATTTTCGAATTTACATTGCTTGTACATCAATTGAAACCATTTATTTGAATTTAAAGTCTTTGAAGTGAAAATATCATTGCTTGCTAGAGTGGAGTTGTCTCTAAATTCTTTTCCTTAGTTTTTGGGCAAAAACTACACTTTCATAAGCATAAGCAGATTAAAATTGAAGAGCGACTTTTAATCCCTGAAAACTTTTCCCCCTTGAGCTCGCCTTAGAAAAAGCGACTTTGACAAACTCTATGCAAACAGTTTTGAATTGCATTTGCATTGAGTGCTAAGCTGGTTCCTTAAGTGTGTTGCACGGTAACATTTATGGGACATTTTAATTATTATTTGAAAATATGCCCGTTGTCAGAGAGGTGCGAGTCAAAAGATTTGGAAAATTTAACAGCCAATTTAAATTCGGCAATGGTAACTGTCACAATTATTTAAATTGAGTTATACAGAACATATAAATGCATGACACACACACAGATAGCATGGAGTTTTAGTTTGCGTTTAACAAATAAAACGAATCAGTACTCAACAACATATCACTTTAACAGCGGCTGTGTAAAATAGTTGGTGTAACCCTAAACAATAATTTTGATACAATCTTTTCTGCTACAAAACGAAACTTCCAGCGGCTATGTGCCGCGAGTTGTGGCTTGCGTTGTTGTATTCTAGCAGCAGCTTGGCTCATTATGCATAACATAATGAAGCACTTGCAACATACAACATACAAACCAGCAAACAAACATAAGTACACGAAGTAAAATGTCTGTGTGTGGGTGTGTGTATTTTAGTTGATTAGCAACTAAGGCCGACAACCAGCCCAGCAACTTTGCCAATTGTTGGCACTAATTACCGAGCATACACATAGCACAGAGTGCACCGTGCACAGTTGGGTCCTGCTGCTAGCACGTGACGTCACGCTCAGACGAGAGTGACGAAACACACTTAATCGTTAAATGCACCCAGCAACTACCATTTGCCATCGTCCTGCCACTCGACAAGTCTCTCTATCTCGGTCTCGCCGCGCCGCTCAAAACTGCTGAACTGCTGCTGCTTTTAAAGGTGTCTGCTGTTGTGTATGCAACGTGGCGTATGCGCTATATTTTCACTCAGTTCAACTCAACTCCCCCTCTACTCAGTCCACTCTTTCCCAGTCCAGGCGCGCGCCATGCTTGTGTAAGCGTACATGTTTAATTTGGCATTGCGTTACATCTTTATTACACTTCGTACTGCATTTTAAATCCCCTTGTATGTGGGCGAGTTTATTATATTACATTTAAACATTATATTTAATGGCCAACATTGTGATATACGCAGCATGGGTATGGGTAGGGAAGGTAGGTTAATTATGCAACGATAGATTACCATTCTTTCTGTGCTATGATTATTTCTCTTGTTTTTATAATAAAATATAATAATATTGTTAATTTGATTGACATATGCATGTATAGTTTATATGAATTTACACTTAAGTTTACCTCTTTACGTAATTTGATTTGCATGTATTTATTTATATAGTATTTTTTATAATTACATATTTATTTTTGCCTTGTTCTTTCTATTTCTCTTATTTATGATTTGCTCTTGCATTATTACTCGTAATTGCCTCTGTCCATTGTCCTACAATTGCCATGTGCT
The DNA here is from genome assembly GCA_035041535.1 of Drosophila cognata. Lineage (NCBI taxonomy): Eukaryota > Metazoa > Arthropoda > Insecta > Diptera > Drosophilidae > Drosophila > Drosophila cognata. The sequence goes on along the minus strand of JAWNLC010000715.1, from coordinate 260,670 downwards.
TATGTATGTATGTTTATGTCTCGTGCCTCGTAGCATTTTGGAAAACAAAATCAGGTTCGTAACAGTAACAGAATGTCACACAATGTAACTGAATGTTAATGTTTGATAATGTTGATGGAATGCAACAGAATGTTAATGATTTTGTGTTTGGATTCTCAATTGACAGGCAACAGTCGCTGCTATCCGACGAGCAGGCCAAAGAAGTTGAGCAGATCCTGAACGCGTCGCCCAACGTGGGCGTGGCTGTTGCTGCCGTTGTTGCCACAGCAACTTCTCCCACCAGCATCAAGAATCCCATTAAGCAGCAGCTGCAGCCAAAGGCGGCCAAGGACAACAGTCCTCCGATAGTCGCAGCTGAAGTCAGTCCAGTCCCTCCGCAGGACATACAAATTGCTGCTGTGCCTGCGGTCGTCGCGGAGGAGGAAGAGACGACACTAGGGGAAGAGGAGGAACAGCAGCTGGAAGACGACGACGACTTCGATTCTGATGATGTTGAAGTTGTGGACATTGTCGGTATCGGACATGCACCATTCACAACAGTATCGGCATCAGCGTTGAATGCCACCCTTGTTAAGGCGGACAGTACAGAGACAGAGCCAACAACAACCACAACAACAACACCATCGACAGCAACGGCAACAACAACAACAAGGCACGACGACGACGAACCGGAATGGCTGCGTGATGTGCTCGAGGCGCCAAAGCGTAGCCTAGAGAATCTGCTAATAAGTTCAACAACACACCGTGCCGAACTCGATAATGGCTACGATGCTGGCAAACATTCCGATTTGAATCAGACCTATGTGACCGGTGAGTCTCTGCACGAGTCAATTGTGTCCGTGGAGTCCACACAGTCAGATGCGACATTCAATCAGACGACCACCATCGATGACAGCATCATCTCCAGCAAGCACAACTCCACATATTCATTAGGGGACGTTGAGCAGGCCACCAATTCGACGGTTCTAAGCACGGGCATCACTGAGTTGGACGATAGCCAGTTCTATATACCGGAGTATCCGCCGGTGCGAAGCAAGGAGGTCCTTGTCGAGGCGGGCGTGCATTACTTTGAGGATGGCAATTTTTGGATGGAAGTGCCAGGTAGGTCGAGTTGACTTTGTCTATTTTTCTTGCATTAATTCGTCACTTGCAATATGTTTAAAAGGTCTGCTAGACTTTGACGACGACGACTGCTCCTATCAACCGATCACAGTTCGAAAGAATCCAAAGGTTCGCTTCAGCTCCGGTCCGATACACGTCTACTCAACATTCTCAGTGACCGACTACGATCGCCGAAATGAAGATGTTGACCCGGTGGCCGCATCGGCCGAATACGAACTGGAGAAGCGTGTCGAAAAAATGCACGTCTTTCCCGTTGAATTGATGAAAGGTCCTGAGGGATTGGGTCTCAGCATTATTGGCATGGGAGTTGGTGCCGATGCTGGCTTAGAAAAACTGGGAATATTCGTCAAGACGATCACAGACAACGGCGCCGCTGCACGTGACGGGCGCATTCAAGTGAGTAAAATCGAATCTCTTTAATCTCTATAGCACTTACGCAATGTTTTTACTGTAGGTTAATGATCAGATAATCGAGGTGGACGGCAAGAGTCTGGTGGGTGTTACCCAGGCCTATGCAGCTTCAGTGTTACGCAATACATCTGGTCTAGTCAAATTTCAAATTGGTCGCGAACGTGATCCCGAAAACTCGGAAGTTGCCCAACTTATACGACTGAGTCTCCAAGCAGACCGCGAGAAAGAGGAGCGCATTAAACGGTAAGTAGACCCTCAAACGACAAAGAGAACATTTTTGAGAGAACTTTTCCTTCTGCTTGCTTAGGCAACAAGAAGAGTACCTGCGTCGCACGCTCGACTACTCAGAGGACTCTACGCAGCCGGTTTCGGCCAATTCAAGTGTCTGCGAGGGACCCTCCAGTCCTGTACAGGTTGAGCACCCCATGGAAGTCGAGGCAACACACTCACAGGAGGTGGAGTCGCTTAAGCGGCTCCTTCAGGAGGTATGTTGTTCCACCCCAGCAAGTCTCAAATGCGAAAGACTATTTGAAGCTGTGCTAAAATCGTGTTCTCTTTTTCTCCTTTTGCTGAATTTCAAAATTTGTACTACGCGGAAATTGAAACGCAGCATAAAGCGGTAATTGGTCATAAAAAACATGAAGATTCTCTAAGAGAAACAAAAATTATGTGTAGAGCACCATGTTGTCATTTGTTAAGTTTTAAATCATTTTTAATTTGTTGAAATGGGAAATGGTCTTAAACTCGGAAATGATTTGAGCTGATTGTTTCAAATGTGAATGTGTCGAGTCAGTAAACCAATTAGTTATAGTCAGTCTTCAATCTCATTATTATTTGAAATTATTTTATTATTTTTAATTTGACTTCTTTTGCTTTATAACTTATTTTATTCTTTACTCCATCCAGAGCGAAATGGGTTGCATGGTTAAGGAAGAAATTATACAAAATCTTAAGAGAAAGGTTGGTTTTTTAAAATTGCGTTTTATTTTCTTCTGATTGTTTCGTTATCCATAATATTTCATCCCATACATTGCACAATACATAATACGCATCCCAAAACTAATCGATTAATTCACTCATTCTGCGTATAGTTGGTCAAACTGGAGACGACGGGCAATGAAAATGAACTGCTGAGCGAGAGACTGCGCCAAAGTGAACGGGAGCTGGGCAACATTAAGAAGGAGGCGGCCAATCTGCAGAACATGCTGCAGCAGTCGCAGGCTCAGTATATGGCGCTGGACAAGAAGTACAACAAGGCCAAGCGACTGGTGCGCGAGTATCAGCAGCGGGAGCTGGATATGTGCCATCGAGAGGAGTTCTACCAGCAGCTGCTGCAGGAGAAGGACACCGAGTACAATGCGCTCGTGAAGAAGCTCAAGGATCGTGTCATTAATCTGGAGCATGAGCTCCAAGAAACACAACGTAAGGCCGGCTTTCCAGTGGGTTTGCCATACGATAGTGCCACCCTGAAGCTAACACCCCAAATGATGCGTAAGACGCCGCCAAAGCCCCTCTTCCACAAGCTGGAAACGGAACTATCCGATACGGAAATTTCGGATCTATCACCCGATGGTGACGGGGTCAAAACGGCAACCGTGGAACGCAAAGTGCCCCTTAAGGATGAACTGGATGCAGCTGTGCCACAGCACGAACTCCTCGACAATTCTGTGAACAAAACGAAGATCGAGCTGGGTGAGTGCTCTATTGAACCAATGCATTAATTTATTCATTCAGCTCCTCGCACTTCATCAATATGTTTTATATTTTATATTATTTTTGTTGTGTGGAATTTTTTGATTGAGTGTTGTTGTTTCGTTTATTGATGTTGCTTAAGCGCTTTTTGTCCTTGTGCTAAATGTTTTTTGTCATTCTTCTTTTCATTCTCTCCTCTCTCACTGTGTTTCGGTGCTTTGTTGCTGGTGCTCAATGCTCAATGTTATATACTCAATTTGATTTGTGTTTTGTTCATCTGCGTGTGCTTGTGTGCTTTCCGTATTTGTTCTCGGTCGTTTGATTTATATTTGGCACGCCCACACCGCTGCGCCTCCACACCCACCAATATTCTCCCAAAAAATAATTAAAAATACAAATAAACCAATAATAAAATCGAAATGAATTGCAACAAAATATCAATATAACAACAAAAAAAAAATCGAAACGAATAACAAACATCTAAACAAAAGCCTCCCGTGGTGGTCTAGCTAATCGCCAGCTGCCCTCGTCGAACGTGCCCAACGGTAGCAACAGCAACAGCAACATTAACGGTGCCACTGAGTTGCTGCCCAATGGCAATCTGAGCAAGCGCAGCAGAAGCAACAGTCGCAGCTCCGAGTGCACCCTGGATGACAGCGATGAGGATGCGGAACTGGAGCAAGCTCCGCTCATTTTGGCAACGAGTGCTGCACCATCTACTGGCTACGACAGCATCAGCCTCTCCAATGGCAACTCGCATCTGCTGGCCAATGTGAACAATCTGCTGCAGCATCATCCGCCCGCCTCGAATGCGATCATTGGCACCGGCATCGTGCCAGCCTCCAACGGGCATCTTGGCACCACAACGGCCATATTACTCAACTCGACCTCATCGGCTTCTTCCAGCTCATCGAATCAGTCGACAGCGCGCGAGGCTCAAATCAATCAACTCTACGCCCAGGTACACAAGGATCCCAGCAAGCAACAGCAGCAGCAGCAACAACAACAGCAGCAACAACAACAACAACAACAACAGTTGCAACAACAACAGGCATCCAGTTTATTTAAGACTACGCTGGGCTCGCCGGCCGATAATGGAGGTGGATTGAATGACTTTCATCGAGGAAGCATGACAACTTTTGGCACTGCCGGAGGCGGGGGGGGCAGTGCCAGCAATCGTGATCTCAACAGCTCATACGACTCAATTGTGGGCTCTAATGATAAGCTATCGGAAAATGATCAGGGCGAGAACTGGATGTATCCGAGTCGGCGACGTGTGACGCCCAACGGCAGCAAGTTGCCCGCCTCCAGTTTCACTGAGCAGCTCAATCAGGCATTGTCCGATCGTGAGAGGTGGGTGATTGATAACATACACACACACACACACACACACACACATACTGAACACACACTGTTTACAAACTCTGTTATACGTTCGGAATTTTGCAGGCGGCTTGGGGACGGCTCGTCGCGCCATTCCAGCGACGATTACACGGAGATCAACAAGAGCCAAAGCGCCGCAGCGATCAACTGCAAGACGCTGATCAATGAGATTCGCCAGGCGGTCAACGAAGCGCAGCCAAAAGGTGAACTATTCAAACATAAATTCCCGCAACCGGTTACAACAATTACGACTCGTAGATTATCTGCTAGAACTAGAACACTAACCAAAATTCTACCTACTTCAAGAAATACTAATATCGAAAGCGACATCATCGTTTCATGTGCACATAAAAATACATTATACGTTTGTTGTTTCATATTCCATACTGTTCTAATAGCCGTATATTGTTATTCTCAATTACTGTTATATTGTGTTTATTGAACGTGTGAATTTCTCAGAAATTATACAAAACTGTTATACGTGTTGCTCCCCGTAACTCATACTCTCTTTCTGCCCTACGTTCATATGGTGCATATATAGCATAGCATAACATCAGTTGTATACTAATAATACGAAACTCTTCTCTTTATCTCTCTCCCATTCTTGCTCTCGCTCTCTCTCTCTCTTCCTCGATCTTTTGATACACTAACAATTAATGAATCGAATACATCGTCCAAAGTTAAACAAGTTGTTCCGCAATCGCTCTCCCCGCCCGGCACAGTGCCCTGGCAACAGCAGCACCATCAGCATCCACAGCAGCAGCTAACACAAACGGCACATGCCACTGGGCCGCCGTCACCCACCAGCATGTCGTCCGGTTGCTCCTCGCCCGGTTACTCGCCTAGTCGGACGCTGGATCTGTCCGGATCCAGTTCTAGTTTCTCAGATCGCAAAGCGGCCGCTGCCTGTTATAATTATAAAGGCGGTCCCGTACACGAATGGACCAAGGAGCAGGTAAACTTCAAACCACACACGATTCCCAAAAGCTTTAATTAATAATATCAAACTTTGGCACTGCTCAGGTGGGCCACTGGCTCATGGGCATCGAGCTGGAGCGTTATATAGCTGTCTTTAAGGAGCACAACGTGGAGGGCGGCGCTTTGCTCACTCTCGACTCGAAAGACTTCAAGACACTAGGCGTCTGCGGCGATGATAAGAATCGATTAAAGAAACGATTGAAGGACCTAAAAGCGAGCATTGAAAAGGAGCGCAAGGACATGGAGCGGGAGCGTCGCGAACGCGAAAAGGCCATACGCAAGGCCGAAAAGAAGGCGGCCAAAAAGAAGTAGTTGAATTCTAGTTTCTAAGAAACACTGTAGCCAAAAACCAAAACCATATATGCATACATAGCACTATAAGAACAATGCATACCACAACAAACGCGTTTAAATACATATATAAATATATATTTATAGAAATACACCATGAATTCGAGTATATAACAGTTATACTTATAATAAGACAAACATAATTTATTTGTACAACACACAAGCAAACACACGTATCTATTATACGTACGTTTTAACTTATTGAAATTAATGGAACTTAGACGTATTTATGAACAATTCACCACAAATAAAAACAAAAATTGAAATCAACAGGAAAACATAAAACCAAGAGAAGGTCAGGCCGAGATATACACAAATTATTTTAACACACGCCAACAAAACAAAATAAATAAAGAAAAGAAAAGAGACAAAAAACAAAGCCAAACAAGAGAACGCGTTGGACTGACTGATTTTTATGAATAATTTATAAAACAATGTGAAACGAAAAGAGAAATGATACGAAAACGTTTAAACCAAAATCCAACAAACAAACTTGAATTGAGAGTGCAACACGATAAATTGTACGAGTAGTACACTTAAGGAATTCGCTGAACAGACTTGAAAGGGCCACCCAAAGCCGTTTCAGCTATTATACACAATACCATACGTTTAACAATAATAATACTAATTATAATATATTGTAATATCATTTAAGTTAACTGCAAATTGCAACACATAACCGTAAGCTAAATATGTCTCATGTTTCTTTACTTTGTGTAGCGATTACTCTGTGCAATTCTAAGATTAGCGCATACCATTATAATACATCTAGCCTAGGTGTAACTCAAATTGCATTGTATTTGCCAAGATATAGTATGTAACACAAGCATCAATGTTTGCTAAAGTATTCGTATATGTTAATTCATATATTTTGCAAGACACTTGGGCAAGGGCGTATTCAGTCTTTCGCAAAGATGAGTGTTTTATTTAAAGCAAGACTTATATTCTGATTTCCCCGCACTCCTTGCGTACGCCCTTTCACTTAAGTACTTAAGTTACAATCTGAAATCGTTAAGATCATCAAATAAGTTCCAATAACATTGGGGCCTGCAAAAATTAGGGATGCAAATATGTCGGGATAAACGTTGAAAAAAGGTCTTACCTTCATTAGTATTTATGTCCGAGCAAATGTTTGTGTGTGGAACACTATATTTATGGTTTATCGTGACTGTACCTTATTTTTACGTTTCTTTTGTATAAGTACATTATATATATTTTAAATATTGAAAATATGTGTATAATATAATATTGATTTAGTTTTTAAATTCCGTCTATCTTAGTTTCGTGATCGTGCTTTCGTATTGTGTGTATTTATTCTTTACTTTTCATTTTAAATGTGTTGCAATAAACCTCTATATATCTTTATTTAAACTATCCAGAGTCCGAATGCCACTCCATAAACTGCAATTAGACTTGATTCGTTTTATCGCAATCCATAAGGGTTGTCCGCGATCGGCAATGCATATTCACCGCATGTACATTAGTCACTCATCCCGTCGCAATTCTGAAGAATTGTTTTTGAAAAACTCGCCTCTACATACTGCTTTACAACTGTTGAAATATACGTAAAATATTGAATTAATAAACATCTCGCCAATTCGAAATCTGAACAATTGAATGATGTAAAAACAATGCTAAGCTATCAGATTATGTTTTTCTTCTAAATCCTAAATTTCGGATGTATAAAGGAAAAATATGCCAATTATGTTGAGTCTAGATATTTGACTTTTGAAACTATTAACAAAGTAACTCAACAGATAGGATATTACCAGTTTTGGTTATTTGACTATTACGACCCTCTGCGCGCCCCTTCAATTTCGAATTTCAGTGTTTTGTTTATATGTGTATTGAACTTCATTTAAAATAAATAAAATTGCATTTTTTTCTAAATTCTACCATTAAATAAAGCATAAATATTTATAGATGTCTTAACACTTAAAATACATCACACATTCGTGCCTTTTCCATTGAAATAAAAACCGTCCCAAAAAACAACAAGAAATAGGGTTTTGATCGTATCATGTGGCCCAGAGATTTATCCAAGTAGCGCCCTCTGTTCCCGTCCTAATCCAATATGAAGTTCGATTACGTCGTACCCGCAATTGCCTTAAAAAAATATTTTAACCTTTAGATAATCATTTTTATAATTTTGGTTTTTTGAAAGATTTATTTTTTGGTACTTAAGTCCAACGTTTTTGCAATAAAGTCAAATATTGTTACTTTTGCATATTACCAGTCACTGATTTGATTTGATAAGACATGCCTAGTGTGAGACATTACTTTGTACTTCTTTTTTTATGAAACCGACAAGTATATGTAATGGGAATGATCTATTGGCTGATTGTGTATATAGCCTCGACAGCTCTTTTTTTTATAATTTTATTGAAGTCAATAAACAATGGGACAGGCTGCATAGCACAGATCGCTCATTTTGTATTCCCATATTAGATTGATATCAGTTTATATTTAACATTATTCGGCTCTAATAATAAATATAATTGCAAACAATGAAGGCATATTCGAAAATGAGAGTGCTGCATTTGCTTTCTTAAGTGCACTTCAAGTTTCGAATTGATCTGAAACATAAACAACAACAAGAAAAATCACAGCAATGACAATGCAATTAACTTGGCTAGTTTCAAAAATAAATAACAATAATCAAACAAAATGAAAATCATTCAAACTAATACTAAAAAGAATACATAATATATCTGTCTTGCTACTGAGCAAACGATTTATACTCAAATCTCAAAACAGAATAAACGTACAATTAAAATACATCAAGTTTTCATTTTGAACAGGCATTACTGGCTGCCAACTGATTTCGCTCTTATCAGCTGCTGTTTTTCTGAATGTATCTCCGTGCCCCTATCTTCGCTGTTGCCTGCGCCTCTACCACGTGTAAACAGATTTTCGACCTGCATCGCCCAAACAGAAAATCAACAAGTCTTCGTGATGAGTCTGTTACACCAAACTGTGCAAGAGTTTTCTTCGTCTTGTCGAAGATGCAGCCGGCAGATAACGAAATACACTTTTTCAAATATTCCAAATGTGAACGGAATCTTTTCTAATAAAATTAAAATTTTCCGCTCTTTTCATTTGTTGACCACTACCTGTTCGTGCTGTGAACTCAGTTTACAATTGGTTAAGGAAAAATTTGAAATGAGCAGCTCGGAATGTTCTTGTTCTATTAATGAGGCTGTTTAATTCAAAGAATTCGAAATTCGAAAATGATTTTAATCAAATGCGATCAACATTTTTCTATGTAATCTGCATTATATTGCTCAAGAAATGCAATTAAGTTGTTTACTCTAAATGCGAAGCGCAGAAAAATATACATTTTCATTGACGTATACCCCCCATAAATTCGGCCTGATAAGACTGATGATGCAAGGAAGTTTAATTTAATTGTCAGTGTTTACTGTATTTTATTTTGTATTGTATAAATGTGACAGTTCCTTAGGCCCAAACATATATACTTGCATATATTCTGTTTTTCCCTGTTGCCATGTGATATAAATGGCATTTCCGTTTACAACATGCGCTTTCACTGCACCGCCATCCAGTGTTATCAACGAATCGAATGATTTAAGCGTTCAATTAAAATTGTTGTTTGTTTTGAGGCGCACAGCTTTTGTGATAAGCGCAAAAATATTATTAGCAACAAGAAAATATTTTAAAACAAATGTTCAAAAACAGAACGCAATTTGAATAAGTGACTTATCAATCGAAGTTATGAACTCGTAATAGCTTAGGTCATAAGATCTATTCGATATTCGACCGTCTTTTATTTCGTAAATATACATGCAATTTCTTATAAGTGGTGCACTTTAATCTAATCAGTGGAAGGCACAATCTTTCTTGATGGGACTTGGTCTGACTTTTAGTCGGGCACATATATGGGAAACTTTTAATTGGTGCTATTAGAGGCACGGCCATGGTATTAATTTATTTTATTAATGTTTCTTATCAAATCGGTGTTGGGTGTTTATATTCTATTTTTTTTGTTTTCTAGAAATTTGGTAAATATTGTTTAATTGAATGAGTTAGGAGATACAATTCCGGTTTATGCCTACGACGTTGATAGAACAACAACAACAACAACCAACATCATCAACAACAACAACAGTATCGCAGGTCCTAAATTGAATGTTGAACAATAAATGTGTACAGCGACGCGCGCTGAGGCAGCGACGTTGACGTCTATGTCGACGGTGACGACAACGTCAGCAGCGGCTTAAAAGCGAAGGCGCCGCTGACGACGCGGCTCAATTAACAAAGTGCGGTCGAGGAGGCAACTGGAATTTAGGAAATTGAAATTGAATCGCGAAACGAGTAATCACAATAACGGAGAACTTTGTAGTGAATCGCGACGACAAACAACGAAATAGCAGAAAACATTCCAGTCGCTTGACTTTAAATTAGTTTTGATTTGTTTATAACAAAATCTGGCTACTGATTTATAATCTACGCATTGTGAAAGCAAAAGAAAAATATACATATATACGTGCATTTAGTAGAAAACTCAATTTGTGCAGAAGTTATCAAACATTTTCTTATCGAAAAAATCACAGAGAATACTCGAGGAAGTGCATCACAAAATGACTGGCTACAATTCCAAAGATGACGTGGCTACCGGCAATGGCAATCACAACAACAGTGCCAAGGGCCAAGCCAATGGAAAAAAACCCGCTGAATACACCGACCGGGAGAGTGACACGTGAGTAACCCAGTATCCCAGGGGGCAACAGAATATGGTGAATCGATAGCTCTTACTGTCTGACATTGCCTATGCTTTATTGGGTTGTGATTACCACACTTCCCCTTCCCCCCTCCACACACACACTTACACAAACATAATAGACTTCAGCAAGATGTCCGTTCAAAATCGATACATAGTTTATGGGCGATGAGAAGTTAGTAGGCCTTGAATTTGTCATGGCCTAGTTATTTTTTGCCAGGCGTACACAATAATTTTATATTGAATGAACATTTTGGTCTATGTATTAAATTGTACAAAATTTGATGACTTGCTGACCGTGTCGCGGCCAAACTGAACTCCGTACAGTAAGAAGTTTAAAAAACACAGGATGTGCTCTCGAGATTGCTGTACGGGCAAGGGTGGTTCCACCAACAAGGCCGGCAATGCCTGTACCGATAATAAACAATCCGGTGGTAATCCCGTTGTAGTACCCACCCCTCAAAGTTTACTGTAAGTGTACAGGTACACATTAAATATTTCAAATTCTTTCTGATCATGATTGAGCCTCTATTATAATAAAGCGTATAAATTTGAAAACATGATTTTCGGTCAAAACTCGTTGCAAAATTTTGGCACAAAAAATTCCGGGAAAAGATTGCCCATAAGTGACTTGCGATCCATTTACCCGTCAGCCCAGAGGCAGCTGTTTGACTTTGAAGTGTGTTTGATATTGAAATACAATTAGCTACTGAACTGTCCTTGATCTTGCCGCTGATTTAATATCAGTCCAGAGATCTTGACAGTCGTCGTATCTAAACATAAATTATAAGTTTAAGAAATTCAGAATCCAATCAGCTTCTAAAGTTGTTATCGATTCGCATAGCGCTCGTGTTTGCTTGCTCATTAAATAGAAACTTTGTTATTAAAAAACCATCGCGACATCTTCAATCTGCATACTAGATTACGACGAGAGCCACTTGATGTTGATAATTCTTGCGACATGACGTGTTAATGCCCCCAACTGATCCGCTTCGATTCAGCTCCAGCTGCGGCTCCAACCAACAGCTGATAAAAATAATATCTGCGTATTTGTGTATGGATTTGCCAAATGCTTATGCAACGTTTGTTTTGACCCAGTTAACCGACTTTATTAACTAGTCGCAGTTGATTGGTTCACAAAAATGGGCGTGTGTAGTGATCTTGACAGAGGCCTCTGTTTTGCAATATTCACACTTATTCTGTTGACTGTTGTGCATTCAACTGCTGATAAAGTCATGTGTCGTATTTTGTTTGAGTTTGTCTAATTTCGGATTAATATTCAAACTGGTTGCAGATATTTTACTCGAAATGTTCTTAAAATGTCGATGTTTTTTTTGCATAGCCGGTTTCAAGAGTCGGCAAATTAAGTATTATAATTTTCTATTTAATGGCAGATTACGTGATCACTGCGTAGAATATTTAGTAAAGGGATTATCGCTCTCCGTGAACCGTCTGTGCAGATTTCGATTCGTTAGCACGTGCTGCAATAAATTATGCATGTCAGTAATGCAATTTTGGAACGCAAAACAAATTCTTACTCAAATACACATATGGCATATAACACATTAATCATTAACACTTTTCAGGTACATAAGTATTTGAAAAATAACTTATTTAAATATAACTTAGTATCCCTTACAACAATTTATTTACAAATTCTCTAACAATTGCAGCAACAGCGACAACCGTATCCAATGCTATCTAACACCCGAAGAGTTTCAGGCTCTACGCGTGATGAACGAAGACACGTTTGTAGACATGTTATATTTTTGATGTGGTTGTCCCAAGTTGTTTTGTTTCTATTTTCCGTGGTTTCTTTTATTATTTGTATATCTTTGCTTCGCTTGGGCACAGATACTTTCATGTAATCTTACTTATCATACCATGTTTCGCTGTACAAACTTGTGTGCCATCAGACTAATTGTGTATTTTTTTTTATCGAAAATATGTATGTTAACTTGTCCTGAAAACATGATTCACTTTATTGTTTTCACTGTTGCAAGCAGGTCGTTTTATTCATTTTTTAAATGTACTGTTTTAATTCTTAATATAATGGTTTTCTAAAGCCTATTATCTCTTCCAGGTATCCGTACGAGGTCATCCAGGAGATTGCCGACTTCATTGTGAAGGGCTCGGGAATGAGACCAAAAATTGGAATCATTTGCGGCACGGGGCTCGGTTCCCTTGCCGATCTCATCCAGGATGCAAAGGTCTTTGAGTACGAGAAGATACCCAACTTCCCAGTATCCACAGTGGAGGGACACGCGGGCAAACTTGTTGTCGGCACTCTCGAGGGCGTCAATGTCATGGCCATGCAAGGACGTTTCCATTTCTACGAGGGCTACCCACTGGCCAAGTGCTCTATGCCGGTCCGCGTGATGAAACTCTGTGGCGTTGAGTATCTGTTTGCTACAAATGCGGCTGGTGGCATTAATCCAAAGTTCGCTGTGGGCGACATTATGCTCATGCACGATCACGTCAACATGTTGGGCTTCGCTGGCAACAGTCCGCTTCAGGGACCCAATGATCCCCGCTTTGGACCCCGTTTCCCCGCTCTGGTCAACTCATATAACAGGGACCTGATAAACAAGGCGATCGAGATTGGCAAAGCGATGGGCATTGAGTCGAATATCCATGTTGGCGTCTACTCCTGCCTGGGCGGCCCAACCTATGAAACGATTGCAGAGCTGAAAGCACTCCGGATGATGGGCGTTGATGCAGTGGGCATGTCCACGGTGCACGAGGTCATTACTGCTCGCCACTGCGATATGAAAGTGTTCGCATTCAGCTTGATCACCAACAAGTGCTCCATCGAGTACAGCGACAAGAAGGACGACGAGGCCAACCACGAGGAAGTTATGGCCGTGGCCAAGATGAGGCAGAAGGCGTGCTGCGAGTTAGTTTCCCGTCTCATAGCCGGTATACAAAAGACCTTGTAATCCATCCAATACACAAACGGATGCTGTCGCTTTGCAGATTTAAAACGTCTCTTTAAAGAAACCTAGAACTTTTTATAAATTTAAAGTGTAAGCTAAACTATAGATATTAAATTATATGCGCATATGCACACTAAGAAAGTATGCTTTATGAAATTATTTCAAGCCGGCCAAGTTTATCAGCGTGCAGAGGTCTAAGAGTTCTACAGTTAAATTGCTGCAAATACCATCAGAGAGGACTACAGGTCGGCCTCTTAATTTCCGAGGCAGCAATTGCCAGTTGCCAATTTGACAGTCACAAAAGCAATAGTACGCAGCTATTTCTGCCATTGGCCTAATGCTTAAGAGCATGCTACACTGTATTCCACCTTTGGTCCAGACTAAAAGTATGCAATGACATTTTTCAGACTGAAAAATAATTGCTTATAAGCGAAATTTAACACTCAAATATTGACAGAGAGGGGCCATTTGAATCTCAGATAACTTCAAATACGTACCTCGCGCAACAAAAACATAACTTAGTTGTAGATGGTAAATTCAAAGTCTGTTTAATAATAACTACATAATACGAAATAAAATTGAAACATAATAAAATACAAATACTAAAATGGACAAATACAATTATATATATGAATCCAATGTGGAGTACACGTTAACTATGAAATCAAGAGAGCTCGACAAAATTCTCATTATTAAGCAATTAAATGTTAATTTGTTTAAATCATAATGTTGAACAACTTAATATGTACAGGTAATTGGATTTTGTGTTTTGTCATAGCTCAGTGCACTTTAGAGATAATCTGCATTCGTTACAAACCGCCTATATATGTGCAAAAATATATATTACTATATAAATATATGTGTGTGTGTGTAGTTATATGCGATGAGTGTGTAAAGTACAAGAGTATATAAAGATATGCGCACTTGTGGATCGTAGAATACATATAATAAGCATGTAAGTTTTTTCAGAGTGTAATAAAATATTTGGTTACAAAAGTTAGTAATTTGTGATTGTGTTAAAGTCTATATGGTCACGATTTTCGAGAGTTTTGTCTAAAAGAGACCGCGCTCCTTTTTGAGCTTTGTCTGCTTCCACACTGGCAGCTGCTCAAACTCGGAGCGACTCACGCCGAGGGCCTGCTGAAAGTCATCGCTGTTCAAATAAAGCTCCAAGCGGGTGGGTTCAACGCCTTCTGGAAGGGGACGTGCCTTGAGCACCTCCAAGGGATACTCGGTTTGGGTCATTTGGGCAAGCATTTCGCTGATAGACACGCTGACATCTGTGCGACCATCCTGCGGATGACATGAAAAACAATTAGATGTCAACCATGCAAGGGAATGGGGGAGTCAACTTACCTCGAGGTTGATTTCACGAACATCGTCGCGATCGGACCACGCGGGGAAGAGCGCTTTGAAAGCTAAGGGTTCGAGGCCAGCCCAGACAACGTAACCCTTTGTGCCATGGAAAGCGACCGTCTCGTTGTCGCCGTGCTTGGCACGCCAATAGTCGACTGCCGTTTCTAGAGCGGCACGTCGCTCTGAGATCCAACGGTTGACACCCGAACGGTTGTCATTGGTAGGGCTGCTGCGATCCTCGGTAATTACTATGGTTTGATAATCGTATATTAAAATGAAACTGGCTTAGCTGGGCAAACTTACTCTTGACATCCTCCAAGGGCCACCAGCCCATCCAGAGCCACAGTACGTCGCCATCGTCCAGCAGAAAGATAGTCGGCTGGCGAGCATTGTACAGCTGTGACTGTGCAAACGGATGAGGACTTTGCAGATCCTGGCAGCGTAACGGATCCGTCAGTTCTTGCGCCCTGAACACGCCTTGTGTGCTCGACAAGTTGAACATGCGCAGTGTGTAATCAAAGGTCTTGCTGGACTCCAGCAGACTGCCATAGGTGCGCTCCGAGTCGTCAGCAAGGCTGAGAGCATCTTTGCAAGCGTCGCTCTCAGCGCCCTCCTCCAGCTCCTCGAGTGTGGCACTGGTGCACTGCTGGCCAAACAAATCCGCCGGCAGCTGCTCCGTTAGTTGCTGGGCAGCGGACAAGGCGACTGCTCGTGTGTGCGGCGCAGTCTTGCAACCATGCCATACAAGAACACGTCCCTCGATGCCGTGAACAAGCAGCATCGAGTTACGGGAACGAAGCTGACGTGCCTCGCAGGCGACTTCTTGGAGCAGTGTCTCCTCGGGCATATTGCCCTGCAGCTGGTAGAGACGCCACTCGGCACGCCGGGCCAGACACTGCTCCTTGCGACCACGATGCTTCCACATCTGCCCAAAGAGTCGCACGTATGCCGAGCTCTCCTCTCCTTGTGCCACACGAATCTGGGCGCCCTTCTCCTTATCCAGCTCCACGGTGAGCAAGGCGGCGGCGCCTTTCTCATTCGCACTCGAATCCTCGCCCTGCCACGTGAAGTAGACGCAACGATCGCGTCCGACAGTACTTCGATTGGAGACCTTGCCACTCAGTTCGCGCACTGTGACAGAGATCTGGTAGATCCAGCGCACAATGTAGCTTTCCTCGGAGTAGAAATGCCCGTAAGTTTCACGTGACTCGGCCGCGTCGAAGTTGAATTCGTGGATCTGCCACTTGTCCGTCGACTTGCTGATGATGTCAAAGTGACGCATCGTGTCATTGTCATAGTAGAAATTGCCACGCCCCAAATTGGCTTGCTCCAGCACCAGATTGGGCTCATGGTAGGGTTCGCCTTTGTGCAGAGTGGCGCCGTTGAGGGCACGCACAACATTCACCACATTCGCCAAGTAATCCTTCTCCAGATCCTCGCGCTCCAGTTCGGGCCAATCGCTGAACTTCTCCTTGAACAGCACCGTCTCCATGTTCTGCGTAATCTTGCCCAGCACACACCACTCGGGCCGTTGGGCGCTACGCTTGGCGTACTTGGTGTTCTCACGCCTGCCCACAATTTCCGCATAGTTCAACGGATTCAGATAGCATTGAGCATAGTCGGCGGCATCGTTGGCTTCAAAGTGCTCCTGAGCCAGGCGCATTGCCGCCCGCTTGTCATCCGACGACGCATTCTTGCCGTTCCACACGTAAAGCTCGCTGCCAAAGTCAAAAACTAGCACCTTGCGAGTGTCTAGCATTTCCACCTTGGGTATGCAGCCCCAGTGCTTGTCCAGCGGCAGCAGTGCCTCATCCTGGAACTCGTAGATCTTGTTCGTCTCAATTAGGCTGCTCTCGAACACATCGTCCTCGTCCGCATGTCCGCTGTCCGCAATCTCCGGCTGTGGCTGTTGCAGCTCTTCCGCTGGTTCGCCAAGCAGTGACCAGAATTGACGCCACTGGCGCTCGTTGATGTACTTGCCATCGGTGAGGATTAGCTCCTGCGTGGCCGTGCAGCCCAGATCCTTGTTCTCAACGATGGCCGCACAGATCTTCTTGCTGCGCGATATCTCGATGACATTGGCAAACGAGCCAATGTAGCGGAACAGCTGCGCTCCAGCGATCAGGATGAAGCAGTCGCCACGGTTGAGGGAGGCCCGCACGGGTGCCACCAGACGCGTCTGGACATGTGTGCGTCCCTTCACATGCAGCAGCATCACCGACTTGTGTGGCAGCCACATTTGCTGCAACGGCAGCGATGACGATTTCAGTGCCACAGACTTGAAATCCTCGATGGAGGCCAGGCCAGCAATAGCCTCCGCAGCCAAGTTGCTACGTTGTCCAACTGTGGAGGCAAAAAGAGACAACTTAATTGGCTGCATCTGAGGGGGAAGATTCCCAGATTCCACGTTCTGGGTGTTGGCAGACTCACACGACTCCAGCTTCAGGCGCCGCAGCTCGCGCTCGGCAATGCCCGTCTTGAGTTCCGTGTACTCGGAGCAGATGTCGCTGCGTGCCGCTAAAGTCTTGAGGGGATTGCGTGCGGCTCGCCGTCCCTTGGGGCCCTGAATGTGCCGCTTGCTGGCTAGCCTACAAAAGTGTACAAAATTAAATTGCGATTTACTCTAATGACTGAGGACTGCCTGACTCACCGTTCCGTGGGCTTGATGTCATCGAAGGCGCTTATCTCCAGCTGGGAGTCCTCCTCCTTGACTGCCGCCTTTGTCGCTTTTCCGGGGCCAAAGAATTTGTTGAACGTCTCCTCATCGTCCACGCGTGGCACTTGAATCCTCGCGCCCACACTTGAAGCGGCAGCATGTTGGCTCTTCGCATTGGCCAGCTCCTTGTGCTGCTTGGCATTGTGGGGCGACTTGCGTTCGCCATCGGACTCGGAACTGTTGCTATTGCTCCGACTCAGCGGCACATTTTCCTCAGCCTTGACGCTCAAGCTGCGCATTGGTGCAGATTTCGAAGAGATCGAGTTAGAGTTCGTCACCATCATGGAGGGGCTCTTGGCCAGACCCAGCTGCGGCTGATTGGCGCTGCGCACCTCCAGCATGGGGCACTTCTTGGGTGCATCGTTGGGCAAACGCTCGAATTGGAGCTCCACTGGCGACTGAGCCTTCTTCTGCAGTCGGCCAGCGACTGTGAACTTTTTGGCATCAGTTTGCTCTGTAACAATTTATTTGTTGAAAAGATGTTCTTTGAAAATGATATACAGCTACGGTCAATAGAACAGTAGAGCCACATATGTTTTGGAAAATGTTCAAAATAATACTTAAATATAGTTTCAAAATGATGAAAATTTTGGTTAAGCACTAGCAAACAAGCATAGGTATCAAATTTATTAACAACAATTAAAGTCTTTAAAATTAATAATTTTTATATTTGTGTTTACATTATTATTTAAATTTAGCATTAAATGACTTCGTTTAGTATTTGGAAAATAATATTATTTTAAAACACTGCCAGATCAGAAACAAAACATTTTTTTTTTGCCGAATTGATTTTTTTTCATATTCAAGAGGTCTCGATTTTATCAATGTAAACGCTGTCATATTTTTTTATTAAATGCTTTGGAGCAGCACTACCACTTACCTATGCGCTGCTTCCAGTTCTCCGAGTTGGACTTGAGCTTGCCCAGGCGTTCCGAGACTCTGCCGCCCTCGAGGCTGGCCACGATTAGGGGCGACGGCGGCAACGGCTTATCGGAGATCGCGTGCGCCAGAGAAAGCGACTCCTGTGTAGGTTAAAAGAGAGTGAGTGAGAGAAAGATATAAAAAAAATTGGGAATTATTCAAACAGTGGGTGGGAAGAGTGGGAGACAAGTGGTCGTCAAATGTTATGGCACAAAATAAAATAAATATGGTCATCAATCAGGCCATATTTGGTTTGCTATTAGCATTTCTGCTGATGATTGTTAAGGCCTGGCTAATACACTGGGTTATTCGCAGTTTATAGCATGACCCCTCTCAAATTAGTCAGAGGTTTGTCAATAAATTCACATTAGTAACTGAGAGCCCTTTACCAGTTTCACTTTTTGCATGTTGAGAGCGACAAACACTTTAAAGCCAACTGCGCACTTGGCTAACAGCTGCGATGCGCAAATGAATCCCTGACGTTGTTTCCAGTACGACTCGGAGCTGTTAACTGAGTACTTAAATTGTGAAAAAATACAAATGGCTTAAAAAGAGACAGTCTGGGAGTGAATAACGTGCCTTTTGAGATAAGATAAAAGGCATTTAACGTGACAGATACAGAGAGACAGAGAGAGAGAGAGAGAGAGAGAGAGAGGAGTGGGAGAATAGATTTAGTAAGAAGCCATTGTTTACATTCAGTTTAGTTTTGAGGTCTAACCCGCAATTGATGTGTAAATATGTGCATATCATTGAGGGATCTCAGAGTCTACATTATTTATCAATTGTTTACAGAGCAGTTATGAATACCAAACAGACTCATCAGTAGACAGCAATTATCTGCTATGGTATAGCTTATTAGTTTATCAGTTTATTTGTAGCCCAGTTGCAAAGCTTCTGAGTTGAGAGCTGTTCCCGTTTCGCACTCAAGCAATCAAAACATTCGACTCATTTATTTTTCTTTTTTTGCGGCGATAGCAAAACATTCGTGTTCTCCTGGAATCGGCAGCGTGTGTCATCAACACACCCCCTCCCCCTGCAACTGCCTCTCTGCTTGACGCAGCCAACAGTGAATCATCATCATCGGTGTTCAATTTGATAAACCGCATTGAAATGTGTAAAATATGAAAACAAAAGAGAATGGCTTACTTTGGCTTGCCCCAGCTGAATACGCTTGCTAAATTATGACATAACAAAAAAATAATAATAACAACTAATAGATTAACATTTAATATTAAGATTATTGACGTTCTTGTTTTATCCGCTTTCCAAATTTGTTTATACTTTTTGGCAATATGCGGCAACTTGTACAAGTTCAAGTTAAACTCTGCGTGGGTTTACAGCAGCAATAAAAACTCAATTTGGTATTTTCCACAACTACAATTTGTTGTTATCGATTGTGAAACTGAATTTAAATGAATTCCATTGACTGTTAGACTTAATTGTTAAATTACCAGGTCTTGTCGCATGGCTCTTGTAGCTGGCCAGAGTTCATCATTCAGCATTCGCACCCCAGAAACATACATAAAATGATTCATCTGTTTTCTGTTCTGCTCGCCCAAAAACCTGCTTGAATCGGCCTGCTCATAGAATGCTTAAGCAAATTTGTTAATAAATGATTTGTAGACATTTCAGCTATATAATCGCCCGTCGCCTCAGCTACGGCGTCAATTTAAAATTAATGAACAAACCAGCAGGAACTTAAGTTTGCGTCAATCTCTTAGCAGAGAGACTTTCCTATATATAGACACATAGCACATAAACTACTAAATAAAAAATAAAAATATAACAAAGAAAAAACAAATTATTCGTTATGCCGCCGACGAAATACCTTTACAGGCAATTCAATCTCTTAGCAGACAGATTTATACTTACTATATATAAATATAAATGTAAAAACAGGATGACAAAGGAAGCAAAACTTTAATTCGGCTTGCCGACCATCGAATACTCTTTCATATAAATGGATTCCCTTCAGTGTC
Organism: Drosophila cognata; assembly: GCA_035041535.1. Taxonomy (NCBI): domain Eukaryota; kingdom Metazoa; phylum Arthropoda; class Insecta; order Diptera; family Drosophilidae; genus Drosophila; species Drosophila cognata. The sequence goes on along the minus strand of JAWNLC010000715.1, from coordinate 240,084 downwards.
GAAATGATTTCATAAACTAAACAAGCCAGTTATGCGATTTTGATAGTGAATCACATTCTCAGAGAATAACAAATTGATAGAACAGCTGTAGTTGCAGAAAGCACCTCAAATATACATTTTATTCACGCTGTTTTGCACTTTGCGGCAGCAGCTGACACAATAAATTCATATATTTTGTTGTTGTTTTTACAATTAACAAATTTATTATTATTAAATAGAATACTTATTGTTCGCAGTTTATAGTTTATGAGGGTAGTAATAAGGGAAGTAATACTACAAATTCTCTATATAAAATCCACTAATTTAATCGTATACCAAGCAGATTATTTATAATCCAACTTTTGTGCATTTTCAATGTGTTTGTTTAGTATACAAATAGTTTTGGTTGGTTTTTAATTATAGTTATTATTATAAATCATTTACCTTGTGACTGTTTTAATGTATAAGTACAAAAATAAAAACATCATTTTACATTCGGCTGAGAAATGAGGGACTAGTAAGGCATATAAAATCTCCTGGCCTGTAAATATTGTTATATATTTCTTGTAAACTCAATAAAAATAGTTTTAATAAATCTGACAACACTTTTAGGCTCTATTTCAATTTGTTTAAGTTTTCCAGTCAATTAAACAAGCGAATCGCAAGTGAGAAATGATAGGCAGAATCAGAAGGGGATCAGGGCTGATAGAAGCAGGGACGTGGCATGTTGCATGCAATAAATTACAACTTGTGGCAACTTGAGTCACTCTACAAAATGGGTGCAAGTTGTAAGCTAACCTAAAAAACATGGCAAACTGACTAACTGAACAATTTGAACAGCTGATTCGACCGATTAGCTGACTGCGGAGGATCCACTCTCAACTTGTGGCAAGTGGCAGTTGCAACGTCGTCTCATTCAGGCAGAGCGTCTCCTGCTCCTCCTTGAGCAGATCCGTGATGGAATAGGCAGACAAAGGTCGCGAGAATCTCCGCTCCGAGAGTATGTCATCGATGCAGGTGACAGGCGCCAAATGGCGCCAGTTGCTATCCCCTGGCTCTTCGGCGCTGCGTGCGATGGCCTGGAAAATGTCCTCCATGCTTGACTTGAGGGACAGAGCGGGTGGCTGCCGCAGCAGCACGGGGGAAGTGGGCTCCGGCGAGCTGCAGAGGGGCGAAGCTGTCGAGGGCGTGGCCGAGGTGCCGCCGTTGCAAGGTTGCCTTATCGTCGGCACAGGCGTCCAGTCGTTGAGCTTGGATTGCTGCTGCTCCTCTTCGAGTTCTTGCCACAGTTGCATGGCGTGCTCGATATGCTGCAACTGCGCCGTCAGCTGTGTGGCAATGCTGCTCTTGCGCGACGCACAAGGCGTTGACTCAGTGGAGCCATCGTTGGAGGCGCCACCAAACATGCGTAGCTCAGGCGCCACACGACTCACTTGCCGCTTGCCACCCGCATTTCCTCCTGCCTCAAACATGCGCGCAATTTTCGTCACATTGCTGCTGCTGCTTATTTTTATTGGGGAGTTGTGGCACGGAACTGAAGTTGCCACTGGCTGCTGTCGCTTGGGGTAAACTCTTGTGACGGGTTTGCGTTGCTTCTGCTTGAGCGGCGCCTCCTTATCCAGCTCCTGCTTGTGGGCGTGGCAACAGAGATCGGGTCCATAGCAACGATGAAATCGCAGACGATTTGCCTCAAAGTCGGCATCCGCAAAACGCTTGATGCGTCTCAGGGATTTGGGCAGCAGTGTGAGTAGCACGTAGACGATCAGCACATGTGGCAAGTAGCTCAGCCATTGCCAGGCTGCTTCCAAATACAACTCGTAGTCTGTCATAACTGTTGTTCTTGTTGTTGTTGTTTTTATCACAGTGTTTTTTCTTCGATTTTATCTGTTTTTGCTCGAGAAAAATTGTTTGCTTTTCTTTCTTTCTTTCTTTTTTTGCTGGTGTTATCGTTTTTTTCTAGTGTTTGATAAGCGACTCTTTCAACCCTGTTCTGCACGGTGGGAGGGGCGAAAATTTAATAAAAGATTTATTTGACGCAACATGAAAATATTGCAAAGATTGATCAACAATTTTTTATCTAGATTTTGCAGTATTCTGAGGTGACGGAATATGTCCTTTCTCTTTCGCACACACATACACACCTTTCGTTAAGTGTAATCTGATGTTATTTACGCATAATGAAACATATTCCATTATTTGCATGTCCTTTCTCTTTCGCACACACACAAGCACACCTTTCGTTAAGTGCTGCTATTTATGCACCAAGCGAAACATATTCTAATTTTTGGCAAAAGTATTTTTATCTTTGAGTGTCATCTGATATTCGCACAAGGCTGCGTATTTATTTATTTTACAATTTTTAATTGTTCGCTTTTAATTTCGTTGACAACGCAGCCAGCGATCTCGTGGACCGTTGATCGTGGTTCGCGTTCTTGTCGGTTGGTCGTCTTAAACTTAACTGAACGAACAGACGAACTAAAATGTTTATCAAGCTGCGCCCGCTCACAATGTCCGCTCTCTCTCTCGCTCTCTCTTTGTTCCCTTGGCGCTCTCGATTGTCTCCCTTTATGATGTGCGCTCGCACAGTAAGTTCAGTCGGCTACACTTGCGCACTTGGCGCCCTTTGTAGTTGTTATTGTCTTCGTTAAAGTCCAATTGGCTTGTCCACTTGATAAGCCGCCAAGGCAGTTGAGACAGATTAAGCTGGATGTGCAGGATGTATGTTCAATTGGAATGCCAATAAGATTACATTTATTGCACGCACAACAAAAACATCAACAATAACAACAATTGCAGATGTTTTCAATCTCTCCATAATTTGCATTATCTTTTTGTGTCATTTCTTCGTTGAATAGAGAACATTTTGCATATGCGAATTTTTGTATTTATTTTTAAAATTTATCATGTGTGGGTTTTGGATTTGTAATAGTCGCAAACAGATTGCAGGCATTTGTGAATTCACCACACGAGAAAGTTCTCTGAAAAGGTGACTGTGTATGTGTGTGTGAGTTTAACAGCCTGCCATGAAATACATTTTTATATCTTTTAAATGTTCAAACAACTGTCGCAAGTGCAAATGCAAATAGAAATGCCAGAAAATATGTAAAAATTATTTGTCTGATTTTATATTTATTTTTCGTAATTCGCTTCCTGCTGCACCGCATTTGACAATTTATGCAACTTGATTTCTGCAGTCAGGAAATTAATTCGCTTTACTTTTTATGCAATCGGAGCGAATTGAGTGATCGAAGGAGAGAGCGAGAAAGGGAGACTAGAGGTGGGAACACACACACAATCACTCACACATACAAACACTCACGTCAATTGCGATTTGCCGCTTATCAAATTGAATTGGCAGCAAAAACTAATGCATAACAATAACATTAGCGAAATATAAGCGAAAGCAGAAAGCAAAAAATATATTAAGCGTATTGCGAAGCGCTCGACTTGGAGTCGCGACTTGAACTGCGTCGACGACAGCGGGCAGATCAGAAAGCCATAAATTCCAATTGGAGACTATCGAAGCCGGCGCTGGAAGAGAGCGAAAGAGCAAGAAAGAGAAAACAGCGATGACGATGAGCAAGTTTAGCTGTTGTTGTTGCTGACGCGCAGTCGACGGATGGCAACAAAAAACAGGCGTTTCAAATTAAAGCGAGTGCAATGCGAGAGATCGTCATGCACACAAAGAGAGAGAGGGAGATGAAAAGAGAGACGGTGAAAAGGAGAGCGGGTAAAAGACATGGACAGCGAAAACATTGCAAATCAAGCTGTAAAAAGGATTGCATTAAATTTTTGGGCAAATGCTGAAAATGATGATAGGCATTAAATGATGAACAATGATTCACTTTTTCTTTTGGTATTCTTTAAGAAAACTTTTAGGCAGGCTGTGCTGCCCACATAAAAGGGAAAATAATAAAATAAAAAATTAATGCAACTCATCAGCGATGATGCAATTGCCGAAAATACAACAGGAACTAACGGAAAAGAGAAATAAACTAAAAGCCACCTTATCTCTGTGACAGGCGCAACAAATGTGCAAAAAAACGATTAGACTGCTGTAGTCGAGTCAGCTCGACTACGATATACCCTACAGCCAGCTGATATATATACTTTAGTTTTTTCGCCTGAAATGTTGTTAATGTGAGACCACAACTTGTACAGTTTCTTGATGAAATTTGTACAGTTGATCAATAATATATATATGTATATTATACTTATAAATTCGAAGCCTCTGCCTTTAAAATCGTGTCTTTTATTCCTATCGGAAATCGATAAGAATCACAATATTCGAAACAGAGGCAGTTATCTATAAAATCAGATAACCGAGGCTGTCGATTCTGATCAAGAATATATATATATATATATATTTCTGCTTCCTTCTGTAAACACAAAACTATTATACTCTTCACACACATTTCAATGGGTTCAGGGTATAATAATATTGAATCACACAAAACCAATACAAACACATACACACATATAAATACGAATAATCAGCAATAAGCAATAAACAGTTGTCACAGCAGCCATCGGCATATTTGCAGGTTGTAAAAGCTTGACAAGTGGAGCGAAAGAGAGAGACACTGAGAGAGGAGGAAGAGGAAAAATGTGGTGTATGTACCCATACACATACAAACAGTTCACCACACATTGCCAGTTAGAAGATGTTTTCATAAATACCAACATCAACAACAACTGGCTGCTGTCAACTGCGATTCTTCCTCTCTGCAGCGCAGCATGGACTAATGAACAAGTACAGCAAGCATAGCAGAAGCAGCAAAGAGAAGAAAAATAAACAACATAATCTTTGCAAGAGCAAAGCGAACAATACGCGAAGGAATAATAAACTGCACAGCAGACAGTGGGGGAGAGAGAGAGAGAGACCGAGCGATGGGTGAGGCAGGGGAAGAGAGGGATGCAAGCAGAAAAGCTGCAAGTATATCAAATTCACAAAACAATTTACAATAGCCCGCGAGGAAGGCAAAGTCGAGGCCAAACTGACTTATAAGAAGGACAGGGGAGGGGAGTGAGGTGGGGGAAGTAGCTGGCCGGCGGATGAGCACGTTCAAGATCACAAGCCACAGATCAAATGCAGAAATGCAGCCACAGCGCAACAAATGGAGCCAGCACCAACAGCAGCAGTACTAACGAGAACAACAAACTGAAACATACACTCAGAAACTAAAATTGACTAAATTTTAGTAAATCGCACTCAGAAAAAAATCGCCGTACATTTTAGTACATCGTCATACTTTTGGCGACAAGAGTTCCCCTCACCTTAAGTAAATTCTAATTCCAAAAATTACAGTTTGCATTTCAAAATTTCAGGCTGGACTTTTATAAAATTTAGAAAAAATATGTCTAATTTCCAGTGTGTTTTCTTTTATATGTGTATCCCAAAGAAGAATTGTTATATTACCTTTTTTGTGACTTATATTAATAATAAACATTTGCATTTTAAGATGTCATATACAACAATTTTACACCATTTTTTTTCTGAGTGTAGCATCAGCTTCAACGGTGGAGTGGCAACTTTAGTCCAGACCCACCCAAAAACAGCCCAAGTCGACTTTATTTTCATCCTCTTTCATTTGGTAATTTTTGTTGTGGCAGCTGCTTCGGTTGCTGTTGTTGCCTGCCCACGAGGCAAGTTTAGAAAAAGAAAATTATGAACGCAGCCAATTGCAGAGGCAGGCCCTTCTCTCTCTCTTTGCATATATGTTGTTATATATATATATATATATATATATATATATATATATATGTAGCTACAATAACAAGTCAAAAGCCTCGCTCTCAAAAGAAGATTACGAGTATAATGCCCGTTTTTATACTTTTCTTCATCATTTGCCCGGAGAGCGTAAGCTGATGAATTGCGCTAGATTATTTAGATTTCCTTAATGATGATCTTAATGGCGATGATGATGTTAATGATGATGTGACCTTAGCTTGCCACAGCAGCAACTACGCAAGTAGACCCAAAACAGAAACAATTTCAGTTTTGGGACAGCTGCCAAAAGACCCTCCAAAAATTTCGACTGACAAAAACAATTTATGCTTAATTATTAAATTAATATGTTTTTTAAATGGTTGCAAAAGTGAAATGATGCCCCGCATTTATATAAATATAGAGTAATCGAATTAATCTATTCAAAGACAATTTTTGTGATTTAAATTCAATCAGATGAAAACAAGACAAATACAACTGCGGTCACAATAATAGTAGTGCACAAATTAGAATTAGTAAATGAAAAAAAAATATACTTATTTAAAAGATGCCCATATGGGTAATCTAATTAATGCTAAATATAAGAAAATATCAAAAGATGGGATAGCTGTAAAATTACTAGCAAAACAACAATAAAATTCTTCAAATTTAGCATTAATGAGCTTGCCGAAAGAATATTAGTAAAATAGTTGAGAAGCTTTTTTGTTTTCCCTAAATAAATAATGTTATGTACATATTATATTAATAATTGTTTGCTTTAATAATCCTCATTAGATTTGGTATATGTACACAAAATCCATATCCAAGAACTTTCACAATCGTGGAAACCTCGAAATTGCAAAATTAATTAACTAATGCTGCAAAAAACAGAAGATACGTAAGTTGCGAAGATATGTCGGAGAATAAAATGAGCCAAGAAATAAAAGGGAACTGCAACTGAATATTGTATACAACCATTTTTTGCGCTCTAGCCAATAATTGACTTTAAATTAGACTGTACACTACTTCAAGTCCTATAAAGTTGAGTTGAAGCCGTTGACTACACCATTTAAAGAGACTTTGGCTTATGATCTGAATTCACCCACATTATTATTAAACAAAAAAACCTGTAGGCAATAATATTTTCTTTTTGACCTTGCGCTACTTTCTGAGCTGGGGCTGAGTTTGATTTTGAGGCGCAGGCGTCAAGTGCTTGAGAGCATAGGCCAAGTTTATATCCGTTGGTGGCACGTCAAACAAACGTCAAAGATTATGAATAACAAAAAAATAACAACAATTCGAAACTCATTTGCCACTGATCGTTAGATCTGTTTGACATGATTTCCTCCAAAAATTTCACCCATATAAGTCAACAATTGCTGATGTTGCCCCAAGAGGGCGTGGCTAGTGGAATTAAATGTGATTAGTTGTACATTAAGCTGACTGATGGGGGATGATGATGACGATGATGTACTCTTCTGAATACCCGCATAATGAAAGACCCTCTAAATAAGGCTAGCAACATATAACACACACAGATAAAGGGGGAGGCGAAAAAAAGAAAAAGTACACTAAACTTGATTTGAAGTTCAATTTATTCTGTAAAATGTCACCTGACCATAAAAGTAAAACAAGCTAATTGATATTTTGGACATGGGCCATGAAACGAAAGTAAAATGCCACAATGGCAACAAAAATCGTGTCTCAGTAGACTTCTTTTGGAAGGGAAAACGGGCTACAGTGATCGCTATAAGTTGTAGCAGAAAAAATAAATGAATATATCAAGATGCGAGCTTCAGTGTCTTCGCTTTGATTACAACCTACAAATTATAGTTAAAATAATCAAATTATTGACTTTAATAAAATACTCAATGCAAAAGAGCTTTGCATACTTTTAGGTGATAATTTGTGAGCGCCATCTAGCGTCAGTTGTTGATTATTGAGCTTCTAACTAATTGCGTTGGGCATTTAAACTAACTAGCATTAAATTATCATTCAATGCCCAACACATTTGTTATTTGAGTATTTAATATGTATAATTATCTTTAAGACATAGCAGAATTAAATATTGTGAATAAAATCGAAAAAGAAATCGTTGCGAGTTATTACAAAACAATTCCAACCGACAATAAGGAAACAATTTGTATGCAATTGCAGCAAGAGCAATTGAAATCGCACTTGGAAACGGGAAGCGGAAAATGTGGCGAATTGCTATTAGCAAATTAGGCTTTCCAGCGTGTGCGTGCGAGTGCTCAGTGCGTGTGCAGGAATGAAACGAACTAAAATAAAGGCGAGTCTACTCACATTGACAAAGTTTTCGCGGCGAATATCGTCGACCTCGTCGCGCTTGCTGACACGCTTCTTCCAGTCATCCTCGCCGCTCTTCTGCAGCGCCGCCAAGCGGTCGGCGATGGAGCCAGTTTTGGCAATGTTGTTGCGCTTATCGGGACCCATAACCTGCCATCAAACGGAAAGTGGGGTGAATAAATGTGGAGTGTGTCAAGCGAGTAAATAAAAAATGAAACTCACCTCGTCTTCTTTATCGTTGTCTTCTTTGTCCTCGTCTTCCGCTTTGTCGAGGTCTGTGGTTGGCTCTTGCTTTTCTGGCGGCGATCGCGTTGATTCCTTGGTCGATGTGCTCGGCTTAGCGTAATCTACATGACGCAACTTGACAAAGCCGCATGAATCAACGGGAGGTAGTTGTTGTTGGGGGCCGATGCCGATGGGTGCCGCTATGCCTGAGTAACTTTTGCTTTTCGCAATGAGATTGCTGCAAAGACAGCAACATCAACAACAATAAAAATAAACCGTTGTAAAGTGTGCACAAAGTATGGCAAGTCGGGTGCGTGCAACAAACAAGCAGATAATCGCCAAGCAGAGATGCAACCTGCAACCAACTCCGTTTTCTAATAATGCGTCTGCCCTCCCATCCCCCCCTCCCCCCACCACTACACAAACAACACACACACTCCCAAACAATATATTTCATTCCAATAATAGTTGAATCGTGATGCAGTATTTTCTGTTAAACTAATGAGCACAGCTCTGCTACATGGGCACAGGCAGAAATTGGGTGTTGCATTCTTACACACAGGAAGACATCGCTGAGAGGTTTTTTACTCAACTTTCACCTGGTCCATGACCATTTTTGGAAATGCTAGGAAATAATTTTCAGTTCAACACATTCCTTTTTTGGGGAGAAAATTTTATGGTCAAAGCTATAAACATAAATATAAATATAAATATAAATATAAATATAAATATAAATATAAATATAAATATAAATATAAATATAAATATAAATATAAATATAAATATAAATATAAATATAAATATAAATATAAATATAAATATAAATATAAATAAAAATAAAGTTCTTCGATTGATTTCTTTTCTGGTCATTAACAAAAACACAATCGCCTTGAAGCCGGCACCGTTAAGAGTATTTAAGGCATTAGTGAGCAGACAGGCAGCCAAGTTTTGGTTAGATTTTGACGTCGTTGCTGAATGCGTGTGTGAAAAGATCGCAGTTCATACTTGCCACAAGTTTGTAAACACTAATTGTGCCGTTAACTGATTCACTGCTAAGCGCACAACTTGTTTTGACTTGGGCGGGGAAAACACAGGGCTAACTTGACACTTACGTCGTAAGTTTGAAAGTAACTGAGAAGCACTCACTGGTTGCAACGAACTGAACGTGGCAAATGTCGATGGACAAATGAGTGTCGCATGCAACGTGACGCAGCTCTCAAATTTCACGAAAACCAAAGGAAGCCCACAATACCCGGCTAGGCGCTAAGTTGGCTAGTTGCATACAATTTGGAAAAATTGACGAGCTGCTGACAGGCACTCAAACTAAGTGAAGCCGGTCAGCAAAGGCCATAAATACAGGCAAAGGGGCTGGATTTGGACTTTGGGCGTTGACTTGGGTTGTAAGTTGACCAGATGCAAAAAACTACCTGTAACTGATTTTTTCACGCTAAGCACAAAGCAGCTGCTGTCTTTGCTGAAGGTCTCTGTTCATATTCAGCTAGCAGCTGTTGTTTTTCTTGCAGTGTAAATCAAAGCGAAAGCGCAGATAATGTTCAAATTGCAATAGCATGCAAAGGCCACATGGATAGATATGGATAGATAGGCAGCCTGTGGAGTTATAGGTCATAGTTTACAACACGCAAAGGTCTTGACTGAGCTACGAGGCCCTCCTTTGTTGATACACTTAATGCACAAATTGCTATTGAAACAGTTTAGCGTTCAATTAGTTTGAGTGCTGACCCAAGGTGTGGCTGGCTGGCTGACTGCCTGGCCTGTTAAAAAACCAAGCTCTTTAACCACCCTGCACCCAGCACCCAGCCACTCAACCCACAGACGAGTTTTCAATTCGCTATGCCGATGTGAAGCTGGTTGAAAAACTCTGCAAACTGAAAGCAATAACTAAACGCTATAAATTGCATCATTTGCTTGAAAAGTTCCGACTCGTAATGCTTGTGAATTCAAAGACTGGCATTTTGTAATTGAATTATGCACATATTTGCGATTCACTCGACTTGTAATTAAAGTTTTTGCTCAACACGCGATCGCCTGGCAGAGGTGGCTGGTGGTGGAATGATATAACAAAGTGGATTGCTTTAGCAACTTACGTTTAGCGCGGCATAATTAATTGAATGCAATGAGTTTCAAGCTCTATGAGCATTGGTTAAACCACTCTCAAATAGATATATACCCAAATATCAAAGCAAACCAAAGCGAATGCGAGGTGCATACATGTGAACTTGAGACCAAGGTGAAACCAAAAACTAAAGACTACGGCTTCAGATCGGGGTACATAATTACATGCTAAAGCTCACACCTGATGCAAATGATTTTGATGATGAAGGAATGCATTCTAAAAACCGCAAAACTAGAAACCAACCTGAACAGATGCGATCGCATTGCATTGCTCAGGTAAATAATCACAATTATAAATCAAAAACCCTCTGACGCGACATACTAAAAATCACACTTCAGCAAAATAGCAGAGTGAGTGAAACTTATGCAATCCGATCCCAAAACGGTTGCGAAAGATTTGCAAAGTTTGCGAGTTGCTCAAGTGACCCCCCCCCCCACCAGAAATGCCACTCGACTACGAGGTAAAATGACAATTACTCACTCACTCACGAAGCAGACAACCAGACACAAGAAGGACGCACTAGAGAGCGACGAACAATCCAACAAATGGCAGGCAATAACCCAGTTAAACTCACTGAGACAGATAAATGCCTCTGAATGGATAGTTGGGTTCAAGTTGAAGAACTCAGCCCAACGCTTTCCCACACACACGGGGCAATTCATTCGTGAAGCGTTTTCTCTAAACTTGAACTCTTTCTTGCAATCGTAATCATGCAAAATTACAACGTCAACGTGATCTTTATAATTATTAGCCCCACTCCACCCTGCACACCCCTGCGTACCCTCACTCAACAGGTTTTTCTGTTGTTATATTCAGCATTTCATTGGAGTGACCTTCCGTAAGCGATCTAAAAAATACTTCGCTACAAATAATTTCAATTTTGCCTTTGTTTGGCACAGGTTTTATTAATACCAAGTTCAGTTGTTGTTTTAATTAACTAAAGAAGTAAGCATTTAGTTGTTAGCAAAGGTATGCAAGTTTTGTTGAACATGTTATAAGCAAACATTTTATTTTTAATTTTAGAGGTTTGTTGGGAAACAGAACACACCTTAAAAGTCAGCAACATGTTGTCATTGTTACTAGCAACATATTTGACTAGTTTGACAACATTCGAACAGCTGATTTGCATTTTTGCGGACAGGCGCAATAATCGCAGCACGTGGCACATTCAATGGCAACAACCCTCGCAGGAGCGTGCCCCACAGCAGGTGCCACCCACTTCCCAATTCCCCACACCCACTAAAAGCGAACCCAGACATGCGTTTCTAGCATTTGGCGGTTGCCGGGGTAACTGAACACAAAACGAAGCGTCAAAACAAACTCGACTTTGTTTGTTTGTCGATAGAGATAGAGGGGGAGAGAGAGGGAGTGAGAGGGGGAGCGAAGGTTAGAGTGGTTGGGAAAATGCATTTTTGGCAAAGTTCGTAGACTTTTAACAGACGATGCCCAAACACAGCATTGATTTGCAAAACAGCAAAGACTCAAGTCTCGATTGGTTTCTTTTCAATGCAGCACTTAAATTGCAGCAATTTGGGGATGGTCTCTCGATGCAAACGTGACTGACTTGTTATTTCAGCTCGACTCCAGATCTTTCCGTCTACGACTAATCCACATTTTTAAAGATATAGCTATCAAGTATGTCCTCCATACTCAAGACCCAAAAGAAGTTTCGATGTTGGCTTCATGGCAAAGCAATGAGTCAACGAATACTCTTTGTTGCTGGGTTATTCGTGATACGACACTCCTGTTTACCGTTTTTATACCCTGTCGCATCTCCTACCCTATTAAAATAATCTTTATTATTATTAACCATTAAAGTAATCTTGACTAGGATTAACAGCCGAGTCGGCTTAGCCATGTCCGTCTGCTTGTCTCTCTGTATATGCATACCCGTATTTCGGAGACTGTAAGAGCTAAAAACTACAAATTCAGAATAAAAATTATATTGTATATTATGCGCACATCAAGTTTGCTTCACTTTATCGATAACTGGCTTCATTTCGCGAATATCAATACTTATAATAAAGCCCACAATTTGAAAGATGAGTCTTCCAATTGATATGTAATATACCCTGATTTCTGTCCTTTGGCAATAAGAGTTCAGGGTATCTTGTAGTCCAGCATCGTTAAATGGTTTTTCATTGCTGCCAGCCTGGAGCAACTGGTCGACATGTGGACATTGGAATCACTTATTTGATTTGCTTGCAAAGCCCACGCAATAAACATATCCAGTGAACAGTGATGTTGTTGTTGCTGCTATTGTTGACTTGGCAGTTACTTAATTGACCGCCAAGTGTTGTGGACTGTGTGGCCCCAACTGAACTCTCCGTCCGTACTTAACCCAGCCAAATGAAGTCGGCTCCAAGTTCAACTTGGTAACAAGAACAGCAAAGGCAATTCTAATATAGTTCAAAGTCTAAGCTAGAAACATAATTTCAACCCCTAAGGCAATCATCATTTTACTTTTAATCACTGCAACTGCTTGAAGCATGTTTTTTGATGTCAGTAACTATGTCAGCGAAATAAAACTGTCTCAAAAGCATACAAATAGAACAGTCGGACAGTGGACGCGGCAGCAACAGCATCTAATAAGCATCACTGCAAATAAAACTCAGTTCGCAATACGCAATTGGCAATTCGTAGTATTTGAGGGGAATTATCAAGATGTGGTTGGCCTTGCTACTTGCTGCTTTAATCTTGTTGGTTGCCTGGGACTTTGAAAAAAGGCGCCATAGAAGTGCCACCTTTAAAAGATCGGGCATTACCGGACCCCTTTCATTGCCACTGCTTGGCTGCGGGCTCGATTTGCTGAACGTGGATTCAGAGAGTAAGTTTGGGCATAGCACCCCTCCTTTAAGTCCATCCATTTACTTGATCTTCTCCTCATCTAGACGGATTTGATCATATTCAAAATTATTTTGATAAATATGGTGAAACATTTTGCCTTTGGATTCTGAACGAGGCGCATTTGTTTACCATGAATACCAGTCACTTTGAGGACATACTGAGTAGCACCACTCTGCTGGAGAAGGGTCAGATGTATCGGTTCCTACGCCCCTTTATCGGCGATGGACTGATAATGAGCGTGTCGCAAAAGTGGCACTCCAGACGCAAGGTCTTTTCAAAGGCATTCCACTTCAAGATATTGGATCACTACGTGGGCATCATGGACAGCCAGAGCGCCATTTTGGTGGAGAAATTAAAGCCCTTCGCCAATGGAGAGCATATAGTGGATACGCATGAATATTTGTCACTGGCAGCTCTGGATATCGTTACAGGTGCGTAAATAACTGACTTCAAGTCGGTCGAGTTGACACAGTCGAGTAATACCACTTACATTGGACAGAGGCTGCCATGGGCGTGCAGGTGAACTCACAAAGTGATCCCGACTTTTCCTACATAAAGGCTTTGACAAGGTAAGAGTAATCTATCAGTACATTCCATTAAAGTGTAGGATAAGGGTAACTTGAATTTCAGCCGTGACAGAGAGTGTGAAGAACCGATTTCTCTTCTTCCTCGTTCCGGCAGCTGAGGGACAGACACTCTGGTTGCATTAGTACCAATCAACCAGTGTCCAGTGATAAGTTACAAAATACGCGGAGTAATAATTTTTACCAATTTTCAGTGTCGTGAACATCCAGACGGATCGCTGGGCCAAGTTCTCGCAGCGCTACGATTGGCTTTTCAGATTCACAGCCCCCGTGTTGTATAAGCAACTGTTGAGTGATATTCGCATTATGCATGACTTCACCGAACAGGTCATTCGTGAGCGACGAGGAGCAGTGGAGCGCGCCAAGGCCGATGGCACCTACCAGTCGATATGTAAGTATCAAACAAGAATCACTGCACTCAAACAAACAATCGTCTTACGTTTTAGTAAATCGCCATACTTTTGGCCCCATATAATTCACAAAGTAAATTTCTAAAATGTGGTCTTCGAAAAACTAGGGACTGCATTGCTAAATTTCAGGGAATTTAGAAAAAATGTCAAATTTCCAGGATGTTGTTTTCTGTGTGACAATTTACTTAAGTTTAAGGCATTGTTTTATCTGAGTGTAACACTCTAATTAAATGACTTTGGAACAGGTCTGGGTGATGCGGATACGGGCAGCAAGCCCAAGATGGCGCTGTTGGATATTCTGCTGCAGTCTTCCATTCAGGGCACCCCGCTGAACGATGCGGACATACACGAGGAGGTGGACACGTTCATATTCGCGGGCGCTGATACCAGCAGCAGCGGAATGTCGCATGCTCTCTACTTCATCGCCAGACACCCCGCGGTACAGGAAAAGCTATACGCAGAGCTGGTGCAGGTGCTGGGCAAGAATCGGACGGCGCCCGTTGCCCAAGCCCAGCTGATGCAGCTCAAGTACATGGAGTGCGTCATAAAGGAGACACTGCGACTGTATCCACCCGTGCCAGCAATTGGTAGATTTACCACCAAGGATCTGCAGATAGGCACACAGACCATTCCGGCCAACACCAGCATCTACTTGGCGACGTACATGGCCCAACGCGACGCCAAAAACTTCCCCGATCCGTTGAGCTTCAAGCCAGAGCGCTTTGAGAACAACGAAGACGACGACCGATCGATTTTCTCCTATATACCCTTCAGTGCAGGGCCCAGGAACTGCATTGGCCAAAAGTTTGCCATGCTCGAAATGAAAATGTTGATCAGCAAGGTGCTCAGATACTATGAGCTGCTGCCTAAAGGACCTGAGGTAAAGGAAAAGATGAACTTCATACTGCGATCCGCAACGGGCTGCAATGTAGCTCTGAAGCCAAGAATGGATTAGATAAGGTTTATAAGCGTCTGAATTGTAGTCAAGGGTTGCGTATTGAATGCTATGTGTAATAATTGATCAGCAATTCTTTCAATACCCCAACCCCTGACGACAATCCATATATTAGATTCAACGAAAGTAAGATATCAGTTATACGTATTACTTTTTGCTGAGGTCATATTTAATCAATTGCAACGATAACACCTCAGATCACAATCATTGTCAAGGGCTGGGTATTGAATGCACTGTTGATCTATGTAATGTAAATACAAGCATAATGATAGATAATTTATACGTACTTAAGGCCGAGGGCATATCCAATTGATTGTGACTATAACACCTCATCATCACAATGCGTAAATCACAATGATTACATTTTGTTTTATAGTGCACCATTTGAGTCAGAGTACCAATATTTGCACAGATTATAAGCTTCGGCGTCACTGACGGCGGACAGACACGCCCAGAAAGACCCACTTCGATATTTGTATAGCAAATCAGCACAGCAGTCATAAATAAAAGATTATCTTTGTTGGGAAAACGAATAAAATAAACTGTGCAAAGTAATATATAGAAACATACTCATTTGTTGCATTTAGCAACTCACTTGAATGTGATTTCACTTTAATTATAAGTGCACTAAACGAAAACAAAAGTGATCCATACAATGTCTCTTTGAGGTCTGAAATGAGTCTCTACATGGCTACCTTTAGAATGTCGCGATCCGAACTTGTGAGCAAACAAAGCGAGCTATTTATCTAGCACCAGTGAAAAATTCACAAGATGATAAGCGGAGGAAGGAAATCACATAACACCCTTATCAGCCTCAAGTCTCGAGTCTCGACTCTGCGTATAAAAGGTGGCCAAAACAGGCGCACTGCGCCAAAAGCAGCTCATCCGCCGAACTCAACGAAGACATGTTGCCAAGCTCAGTAAACTTTGTGGTATTGCTCGCTGTGGTGCTGATTGCCTCGGCAGAGGGTATCAACCAGCCACTGCCACCCAATGTGGGTCTGCCCACCCAGGACGGCTTGACCCGTCTGTTCTTCAACTCTCGAGTGACACGTCGCGATCCGAGAACTTCTGTGGCCTGCTTTGGGGGCTACATTGGTGAATCAAGTCTGATTGCCGAGCAGTATAGTGGCGACTACAGCACTTGTATGCACGAGGCGCAGAACTCGCGCCGTGGCATCGACAAAGATTTCTTCCCTCTGCGCCAACGGATCGAGAAGTCGGCTCAGGCCGTCTGTGAATCGCTGAGGATCTGTAGCCAGATGAATGTCACCCTTAACTCGTTCAATTGCCATGCCGCAGCGGTGAGTAGGAGATGAGTGAGTTTAATTTAAGTTAAACGTAAATCAATGCCTCTTTGCTGAGCAGGGCTCGAACAACACAGTTGCCACGTACGGCATCTCGGGAAATGCGTCGGAGTCGGCGACACTGTTGCAGGAGCGCTATCGCCTGATTGATTTGCATCACGAGCAGTGCATGACCAAGGCGGAGCGCAGCTTTGTGGAGTCAACGGCCAGCAACTATAACTATCTGCAAGCCTGCCTCGATGGACGCATCAAACCGAAACCGATACCTAGCACCACTACCTCTACAACCACCACGACAACAACTACGACGGAGGCACCGACCACAAGCACAACCACAACCACAACGACGCCGGATCCAACGGAGACAACGCAGGGTGTGGATAATCTCGAGGATCAATTTAAGCAGCTTTTAAACTTGTTAAACTAATATCGCGTCGCATCAGATATGTATTTCAATCCTAAGCATCCTATACTTATCGAGAGTACACGTCTCTCCCTACACTAAAGTACAAGAAAAAAGTTACATTTCTATTGCTAATATCAACTTTGATGCTTGATTAACGATTAAGTCGCTTGGCTTGATTTTAGTTTGAAGCCGTCTTTATTGACATTCGCAGAGCGGAAAGCTCATTTTGTCCGGCAAACAGATGATTAATGATCAAAAGACGTATTAGGAAATTATGGTGCTTATAATTGGATCCAATAAAGCACCTTTCTTTGTGAGCGTTCAAATTAAATGCCATATGCAGGAATCAACTTGGCAGTCTGAGAAGCTGTGCTGCCCTTTCCCGACTCGGCATTTGCCATCTATGGTCCATCTATCTATCAGAAACTTGTCGGTTTCTGTTGAAGCAAAGGCACAGACAAAGACAAAGAAGGCAAACGCGCACCTGTTGCCCCAAAGCAAGTCGCTTTTTTATTAGCACAATTGGTCTGGCATTCGAGGCAGCTACTTTTATGGCCCGACAAGATCGATAATAGCGCATACTCTAGCCACTTTCATGTGGCATTTGAAATGTGTGAAAAGGGTATAATAGTTTTGTGCAAAAGTATGTAACAGGCAGAAGAAGCACCTTCGACCCCATGAAGTATTTACTAGCACATATTTAACAGCTGACTGCAAGGTATATCATAGCCGTGCTGACTCGACTACAGCATTCTCACTTGTTCTTGGCATGCAATTGCGTCCATATCTTATGCGTTTTGCTTCAACCGCTATCACACGACTCTACCTGGGCCAGAGACTCTTTGCAGTTAATGAGAAATAGAAAATTAATAATCTAAACAAAAGTTTTAGTAAGCGGTTTTCAATGCTATTAGCTGTTTGCCATAACAATTTATTGCGTGAATGTTGTAGCAGTGAGATCTGAAAGTCAGAGCTATAAACAAAATACAGTAAAATCACCTGTTAGGGCAGGCTTTAAAAAAGATTTTTCCAACCACTTTCAGTCTTCAACTGCAACTTCAATTGATATTTAACTCTGCCCAATTTGATTAAGCTGCTAAGAAAGATGAGGCATGAACTGAGAATGTGTTTGGTTAGGTAAACAAGTTTATACAAACTCTTAACTTTTAAGAAAGAATTTGAAAAAAAGTGTGCTGCTAAAACAAAATCATATACGGGTCTCCAAACACTTGACGGCTTTGCATACATAAATTGAAATGATGTGTGTGAGCGCCAAGAGTGTGTGTGTGTTTGTGTGTGCAGCTGGGCAACTGCAAGTGCAGTTGGTGTCCCCAAAAGCATAAAAAAAACAACTGACAAAACTGTACGCAAAACTAGTTTTACAGCAACAACAAAAAAATCCACAAAAAACAGAAACAGAAAACTGAAAACAGAAAAGGAAATCGTCGGCGTTTGCTGCCTTTTAAGGCTTGAGACTGAGCTGAGTGTTGCGCATGCGCCCCGTGTGCTCTCAGTTTCAGTTTTAAGTTGTGTATGCGTGCGTGTGTGTTTGCTGTATGTGGTGTGTATGTGTATTCAGGTCATTCGCATTTTCACATTTTAAGGCGTGTCTTTGCATGTGATGATTTTGCTTTTCTTTTCTTTACTTTTGGGTCTTTTTGAATGCACTTCTCTCTGTTTGTCCATCTGTCTGCCTCATTTCGCACAGTTGCAACTTTTACTTGTGCAGTGCCTGCGGGACATGTTGCACTGTTGTTGCACATGTTGCTTGCCTGCAATGAAGCGATTTGAGCTTTGCTTTGTTTTGCATTGCTCTGTTGCCACAGTCATTAATTATCGATTAGAGGCATGAACAGTCATTTTTTTAATGCCCATGTGCAGAGGATGCTGTTGAAGCGTTGAAAATCTGTTACGGAAGTGGAATGCAGCAAGGCGAAGACAATTACAATAGCTCGCACACTGAGAGAAAAATAGAGCTTTCAACTGCCTTAAGCTTCAACGTGCCACAGCCATAACTCTGTCAAACCTGAACCAATTTTCAAAAGCGAGAGCGTTTTAATCCTGGATTAAATTAAGTAGTTATTCTTTTTTTCTTTTTCTTTTTTTTTTTAATGTAGCAATTTAATTTAATATTGATCAACCTATTGAAAGGTTATAAAATATTGTTTTGGAGATAGTATACATAATAGCAGGAATTTAAGGTAGTTATTCTAGCCAAATAAATAGGATATGAACATAGGTATAAAATTTACAGCGTGATAACTTTGTCAAAACTGCATTAAATTTTGGACATGCATGTAAAATAGCTATTAAAAAACACATCTAAGCACTGTGTGCAAAACATAAAAGTAAGCAAAATGCACCGGCTGACTTTTGAGCCTCTCATCGACTGCAATTCCCAAATAGCAAATGCCTGTTTGGCAATACCAATATCAATATCGATACCGCTGCCTATATTAATGTCAGTTGATCTGATGCCTGAATACAAAAAGCAGCAGCAAATGGTGACAAATTGATTGAGTGGCGGGAGACGGTACCAATATGGTTAGATTGTTCAAAAGTGGGAAGGATGCAATGCAACTAACTCAATTGAGCATTCATTGTTTGTCAGCATCTCAGATGAGGATGATAAGCGATTGCAGCAGTAGGAAAAAGAAGAATCAGTCCCAGACTCGAAGTGGCAGACAAAGGAAATTCAATAGCACTGAACAGATGCAGAGATGCAGAGAGAGAAATAATAAGTGGTCGTTGATGATAACAGAGTCGAGACAAAGCAAAGCCACAGCCAAAGCCCAACCAGGCCGAACAAAGAGCTTGCTTTGAGCTGACAGCGAGACTGCAGAGAGAGCATGGAAACATTTTACAATTTGGAGGGATTGGGGATTGTGGATTGGGGCAGTTGATTTGCCTCCGCCGCTTGACTAGCTAGCTGCAGATTTATGAGCTGACAGCTTGTCAGCCGAGACTAGACTCGACTCCCCTCGCCGTGCCTCGACTCTTGGCCAGGCTCAGACGATGGGGCAACAATCCCGTCGCTCCGCAAAGTTCATTGCACTAAGCCAGCTGCATTTCATTCTTTATTGCACTTCTGCTTTTCAGCTAATGAGTTGCCAACATTTTGGCCAGCGAATTAAACAAGAAGAACAGGAGGTAGACATATCCTGTCTGATGACTCCAGCTGAGTTCACATTTCTGTATTTAGTTTGTCTGGCTCAGCTCTCTCTTTCTCTCTATATATATATTCTATTTCATAGCTGTGTCGCGTTACGCAACTGTTTGCAAATAATTCTCATTAAAATGTAATTAAATGCTCACAGCTGATAAAATAACTTGATATTTCAATAACATTTCCTGCAAATGTCTGCTCTCAGTTTTAATTCGTATTATCATATTTAAAATTACGAGCGAAGGCAGATAACGCCAAAAAATAATAGGCATTGTAAATAAGTTTTGGGCATCAAGTCAGCTAATAATTATTTTTCAGCACGTGTAGAATGAACAAAATGAGGCAGTTTCATACGAAAATGTTAAACTAAAGTGTCAAAAACAGCTGCAATAACCAGAAGCAGTAGTTCAACAGACCAGAAACATGGTAAACAACAACAAAAAAAGGGGTTAATGTACTCTGTCCGGGATTGTGTAATATTCTAAATAAATATCCGACACTTTCGACTATGAAACACTTTGTCTATTTCCACTTAAGAGCTAGACACATTAACTAACGATGCAAACAATAAAATCAAAGATAAGCAAGAAATGCATTTGAATTTGAATTGGAATTCGAAATTGAATTTTAAGGCAAAGAACAACTTCATTTGTTTCAGACAGTAGACTCCCCACCCAAAAAATATATTTATAGCTGACCAGAGAACTGTATGCTTCACTGCATACAATTGCATTCGGGGCGAGCGGTGAGGGGAAAACGCATTATTTATGGCTAGCTGCCATCAAAAGTTTCACGTTTCTCAGTTGGCTTGAGTGTAATCGGAGCGTGCAGCGAGCTAAAGCTAATGCATCTGGCTGTGCCTCATGGAATTGATCATGATCATGATCCAAGATCACAAGACTCCGAGCTAAAAGCGTTAATAATTCATCATCGCATAGCGGAGAGAAATATCCGTCTTGTGTCTTGTTCATCGATCAGTCGGTCTGGGCTATGGGATCAATTCAATTACGAGACAAGAGAGGTCATCAAAGCCAGCAGTCAGTGGAGCAGCAACAAACAAAAAATAATATGAAAGCAGCGAAGATCAAATACCCTACATGAATAACAAATACTAATCACTCTAATTGGCTAATTAGAGTTGCTGCAAACTTTGCTTTTATAAATAGCTTTTCTCCAGCTGCCTAATTTAAGTGGGAATTTGGAGTGTCAAACAACTGCAGTTGACACATTCAGTTATACCCTTTATTGAGAGTATATTCAAATTGGTATAGCCCATATATGAGTAGTACACGCAGACGGACATAGAAATCAGTGCTGTGTTTTTGTATTAGGTGATTAACCCGGAGAACATTTTACTATTTTTAAGGCGCTGCACCCATTGGAAATGGGTAAAAGGGTATAGAAGTTTTGTGTATAAGTATGTAACAGGCAGAAGGAAGCATCTCCAATCCCAAACCAATATATATTTTTGATCAGCAGCAACAGTCGAGTCGACATAGCTATGTCCGTCTGACTACAAGAGCAACATCTTTGAATTGAAGTTCTCGTATACTGGCTTCTAATTGATACATAATAGGATAGGATAGGAATCCCCAAAGTTATGGTCGAATAAAACTTGTACAGCTGGTTGCAGGGTATATAGTAACTGATCTCACTTATTCTTACTTGTTAGTGTGTGTATTTGTTGGCCCGGCTCATTAGCGTCTGAGCTCACGTTCTAACTAGACGAGAACGTGTCGCCTTGTATATATATATATATATATATATATATATATGTTCCTATATATACATATATATAAGATGATGAATGTTGCATTTGAATATTTACACTTTACTTGTTTATCGAGTGGTACTCGAAACTGCTATCGATTATAACGAGCTGCCCGGATATGAAAAGATAAGTGTCTTTCATGGCCCACAGATGCCGTTTCATATAATTTTAGCCTTGCAGACAACTTATCTAACTCATCATAAGTCACAGGAACCGATGCCATAGCCGGCATGACCACAAATATTAATTTTTTCTCGTTTTCGGTAAACATAAATAATTTGATCTTCGCAGCAACAACAAATTATGTTAATTCACTGAAAGCGAAATGGAGTTTTTATCTTGTTTATTTTGCTTTTTTGTTTCTGGTTTTACTTTTGTTTGGGAATCGAGATTTGAATGCCAGCTACAAAAAATGCGTTACGAAATACAAACACAAATAATTATAAGAGTAAAACTGGCGAGTGTTTTAATAAATGCCTTTAAGTAGGCAAAAACACAATGCACAACTAATGATACCCTTAAGTTGATAATTGTTGGCGAATGCGAGATGAAAACCAATGCAAAATGCTGGCGTTGTTTAAACTGAGAGGGAGACAGACTTTGAGCACATTCAGACACAAATACTCAAAATAATTAATGTAAACAAACCAAATTACTGTTACGTAAATCCTAAATATATGTTAATTAGCAGCATATCAGCATAACAGGGGGAGTCAGACCACAACAGCAATGAAAATACAACAACTACTCAAAAAAGAGCAGAAACAACAAAAAAAATAAAAGAGTAAGAATGCCGTACTCGGGTCAGCTTGCTACAAGATACTCTGCAGTCAGCTGCTAAATATATTCCAGATCAAAATTAGATTTGTTTTTAGACTATAATTAAGTAGTTTCCTATGCGATCTTGATGAATTTTGTCCGGTTGATTAATAAATATATCAATAAATATACATATTATTAATCTGCCTTTTATATACACTTGCACAAAATCATTGTACCTTTTTTACAATGCATGGTATAAAAATAGCAAAAATTACAACAAAGCAAAAACTACAAAAACGTAAAAAAAGTAAAACAAGCAAGAATATTGAAACAACAACCAAATCTGCGTCGCTGCTGCTGCTGCTGAATCAGCAAATTTTTCAATGGAAGGCGATTTACAGTTTCGGTCAGTTTTCGTTGTTGTTGTTGCTTGTTGCTGTACAGCTCGTTGCAGCAGGTAACAAAGAAGAGGAAAAAGAAAAGGAAGAGAAGGGCATAAGGGGAGGCGTGGCGACAAGCAGTCTGTGCAAAAAAAAAACAAAAAAAAACTGGTCAGCTTCGAGTTGTAGCTGCTCTCCCTCTCCCCATCATCATCGACAACCTCTCGCGGTTCTCCCTCTTTCGCTCTATCAACAAGTAATAATAAAACTTTTGTTACAAACCTTTTTTTGTTAATTATGCTGCAATTTGTGAGCTCCTCTTGCGAGTTTTTTGCTAGCCATTTTCTTTTTTATTTTTCACTTGCGTTTTCAATTGAAACCAATCATTCAATGCAATTAAATTGAGAACCGATCACAAAGCAAAAGCAAAAAGCAAAGGCAGAAAAAAGCAGCTGGCTTTGACTTTTCGGCAGCTGTTGTTGTTGCTGTTATTTTAGATAAATATCTATCACAGAACGGAACCACACACACACACATACATAGTGTAATATTATTCGCAGTTTTGCATAATTCAATTGCAATTGCTACTTTTTTGTGCCCGGCACAAAATGCGCGCGAATTGAAAAAACAAATACAAAATGTGCAAGCACTTTCCGCGACGCGTCCACTCTCTTCGAATGTAAACACGTAAATAAACTGCTGGTCAAATGTTAAGCTAACAGCCTGCAAATCTGCTGTTAAAAACGGTCGCTCAACGAGTTTTCGCCACGGCGAATTAGCGCAGCTGAAAATGATCGAATATTTTATGTAGAGATAAGATTCAGAGATCTCTGGAGATTTTGTGTTTATTTTCTGAATTTATGTGAAAATTTATTTATTATTTTATTTTTAAGCTAAGCCCAGGCTTGTCTTAGCACAGTGATACTAAAACTGTATTTGCCTCGGTAACATTCGTTCAATGTGGAGCTATTCTGCTAAAATGCTAAAAACATAACAGAGCAAGAGATGCCACCCAGTTTTTTGAACGCGCTAATCACTGTATCAAATGTCGCGCGCATTTCGAAAAATAATTTAAAATTTAACGAGCATGCATGCATTAAACTGTTAATATTATTAAAAGCAGGATTAAACAAAACTACAGTTAAATGGGATTTTCGTCAACTTTATTAATAATTATTTTTATTTAGGTTTTTTTCATTTCAGTGTGTCACGCAAAAATATGTGGTAAATATATATAAATATTTTTATCAATTATGTATATATATTTTAAACAAGTTGTCAGTAAAATAAATATGTCGATATATTTTCATATGCATTTGTTTATAATTATTTAGCAAGCAATGCGAATTTAACTTATTTTCTAGTCAATTAAATTTCTATTTTGCATTTATACAAAGCAAATATTTATATTTTGTTAATATTTCATTAGTTTTTTTTTGGCTGAACAATATTTGGTAAAGTTTTTGGTTGTTGTTGTTGTTGCAATTGTTGTATCTGTCTTAGTTGTTGTTGATATTGTTGTTGTTGTGGTTGTTGTTGCACGGGACGCCAATAGTAGCATTTAGAAATTTTGTTCACTTTGACTAGGAAAGGTTGACGATTTCTTTTTATTTTTTTTGGATGTAAAATTGTATTGAAATAGTTTAATCAACAAAGAAAAAATAGTTTTGATTTTATTTTTAATTACCACAGACATTTAAAAAAATGTACGTATGAGAAACATAGATAAATATCAAACAGAAAATTTACTAATTGGTGTCTCAAAGTTAATCAGATCGAATTTATTGTATGGTTGCAAATGTTGCTTAGCTTTTTTTTGCTTAGGTATAAAAAGTATTTCATGAATTTATTTATAAGTATTTTTTTTTATAATTTGTTTTGGGTTTGAATGAAAATTTCTATTAAAAATATGAGTTCCAATTTTGTTTTTATTTATTAACACAATTAAAATAATGTTTAAGTGAAACATAAATTTTGCTGTTGAAAATTAATTATAGGGTATCTCAAAGCCAAGCAGATATTTTCATGTTTTCATATTTTTATTGTATAATTGCAAATGTTGCTTATTTTTTTTTTTCGCTTAGGTGTAAATAGTATTGGATGAATTTTATTTTTTATAAATTACAGTCTTTAAAAGCACACACTATCACACACATTGCTTTTGCTGCCTGGGTGTTTTTGTGTGTATTTATAGTGCAGGTTCACCGTTAAGTTCACGCTTATAAACGGTTAACAGCGGTTAGTAACGGTTAATGCATGACAGCGTACAGTACACGGAACAGACAGGAGCTTTTGAAGCTTTGAGCTTTCGCTTCGGCTTTGGCTTGAACGTAAACTCACCCATCTGGCTGCTGTTGTTGCTGCTGCTGCCGACGTCTTCGCGCAACTGCGCTGTTCTTAATGATCGCCTCAATCTCGCGTCCGCCCGAGCTTTCGCCCTCGGAGGCAGAGGCGCAATTGTTGCCGGCAGAGGCCGAGCTTTGCTCGTTGTTGGCACGAGGTGCTCCCAGCGAGGAGAGATTGCGCATCAGACTAACGGCATCATCGTGCTGCGCTTGAGCAGCTATTGCTGCGGATGCTGGCGTCGCATTCTCTTTGGAAACGTTGCGTAAAATTTGCGCCAGGTTACGCTGCGCTTGTTGCGTGGAGCTTTTGTTGTCGGTTTCATCGGTTGCTTCGTTGCGTGTGGTGGCATTTGCGGTAGTTGCCGATTTGCGCAGATTGGAGACGGTTGCATGCGTGGAGCGCTGCAAGCGATTCTTGAGCTCCGCATTCAGATCGATGGGCATCAAGCCGCGACCCATGCCACTAATGCCGGGCTTGCCACACTTCAGTATGCCGCCCCTGGGAGTCTGACCGGCTTTACCTGCCATAAATCGAGATGAGTTTAAAACTCTATGCAAAAATCATTTTCAATGTTAACAATGTAACAGGCAGTTAAAGAAAAACTTAAGAAAACGCATGCTAAAATGAAAATGAGCAGAAATCTGAGTTTTGTTTACTTACTCAGAGTTAACAGTTATTAGTTTAAAGGTTGAACTGTAATTGAATTATGTACATATAAATATATATACAGTTAGTTAGTTAGTTGTTAAATTTGTCGATTTATTTAGTGTTTAACAATTTGCATAATTTAATATTACGATAATATGTATATTTAATAATTAATCATAATTTAATAATAATAATAGTAATAATAATGCCATTTAAGGTACAATTCGTTCAAGTTTAAATAATTAATAAAAGAAGGCATGGATAATAAGCACTCATCAAAACCGTTGCACAATATTTCAATTCTAAACTGTAATCAAAATTAATAACTGGTTCCCATTGGAATATTTTAATAACAGTTATATATGTATATCGCAACTGATCCTAATTAGCTCAAATATTATATTTTTGTGTTGCACCTTATCGATTAGAACATATTTGGACTAAGATGCAATGTCGAACTCTTAACTTAATTATCAAGGGTTCGATTCGTATTTAAGGGTTCTTTCTTTATTATTTTTATATATATGTATTATCCTTCATTCGATTCTTTTTTCTTGGGGGAAGACTGAAAGAGTGAGCGAGAAAGAAAACGATGGCGAGAGCGAGAGAGAAAGTTTCTCTCAACAAAAAAAAGTGAGCACAACAAAATTTACTAAATGCCAATTTCGTTCTAATTCATTGTTTTGGTTTTTTTTTTTTAAAAGGGTATCGAAAAATTTGTGAAATTTTATTATGTTTGCCAAAAATTTACAATTTTCCATATGATTTTTCATTTGATTTCGAATTTGCATTTGGATTTTTCACGTGCCCAAAATCTCTCCACAGAGTCGCTTGAACTCCTGACTAGCCGCATGCAACTCGTCCGGCGTGATCACAATATCCTCGAAACTGGCAATGCTCGACGATCTCAGCTTCGTCCTCAACCGCAAAGCCCCCGGAGAATGGGCCCTCTTCGGAATAGGCGTGGCCGTGGGACTGATGCAACCATCGGTTGCAGACACCTCCAGCGACATGGCTCGCGTCCGCTTGAGCAGCTCACGACGCCGTTGCACAATGCTGATGCCCAGGCCAAAGTTGCAACTTGTATTGGTGTAGGTACTCTGTGCTGCAGCTGCAGCAGCAGCAGCAGCTGCGGCTGTGGTAGGCAGACGCACATGCTCATTGAGCGCCTCCTGCGGCATATTGTGGTTGTTGTTGGTTGTTGTTTCTGTCGTTGGCACGTAGCGTGTCTTGTGCACCGTCGTCGTCGAATTGAAGTTCTCATTGGGTCCAAAGTATTTGGCAATGCGCTCATCCACATTTGAACGACCACGAGTGCCTGTTGTGGCTGGGGATGTGGCTGCGTTTGTTGTTGCGGTACCAACCATCTCTGTGGTGTGGCGACGATTGACAACAGTTTGTGGCATTGCTCTCTGCTGCACCGTGATCTGTGTGAGGAGCGTCAACTTGCGCAACAACTCCGGAGCAGCAGGTGACTCTGACTGTTGCTGTTGTTGCTGTTGGTTGGCGGCGCAGTTTTCCTTGCCGGAATCGGATCCGTGTGCATCGTCGCTGCTGTCACTGGAGCCATTCATCAGCGAATGCGAAGTCGTCTTAAAGTCAAATTTGCCCGTTGGGGAGCACTGCATAAACTGTTGCTGCTGCATCTGTTGCTGCTGCTGCTGCAGTTGCTGCTGCTCGATGAAGGGTGACTTGATCCTACCAATGGTTCGCACACCCATCGAGATGTGTATGTCCTCTACCGTTTGCATACGCCCCAGGCAGCTATTGCGATAGCCATTGCTATTGTTGTGGTTGCTGCTGCTGTTGCTGCTGCTGTTGCTGTTGTTGTTACTGTTGTTGCGATTGTTGTTGTTGCGATCACTGAGAAAAGTATCGGGCAGCACTAGTTTGCCCACAGTGCGCAATCTCACGCGTCGTTGTGTGGTCGGTTTAGCATCTAGCAAGGATTCGGGTGTTCCTCCTGTCGTTGCTGTAGTCCCTGTTGTTGTTGTGGGTTCCGTCGCCGAGCGACTGAGCTCGTGGAAACCATTGTGCTGTGGATGTGGCTGTTGCTGCTGCGGCTGCTGGCCTGGATTTTGCTGCTTCTTCAGCTGCTGCTGCTGTGACTGCTGTTGTAGCTGTTGCTGCAGCAGTTGCTGCATTGGCTGCTGTTGTCCTTGCTGCTGCTGATCAGCATGTTGCTGCTGCTGGCCAGGCTGTTGCTGCTGCTGGCCTGGTTGTTGCTGCTGCGCTGGCTGCATCTGCTTCAGATGCTGCTGCTGGTCTGCCTGCTGCTGCTGCTGCTGCTGCTCTGGCTGTTGCTGGTGCTGTTGGGCTGGCTGTTGCAGATCTTGCAGTCGCAGCTCGTGCATATTGGGCGTACATTCCACGGGCGTGGCTGTGGGCGTGACGCTTGTGCTGCTGCAACTGTCAGTGATGCTGCTGCGGGGCGTGCGTTCCATAGAGGCGTAGGGAGGACTGCGCGGCGCAAAACCGATGCTGCCACGAACAGATAAACGTGCGCTGCCAGTGGAAGTGCCACAGAGGCTGCTGAAGAAGGCGAGGCGTTCGGCCAGCGACAAGGACGAAGGCTCTGTTTTGATTGATGTGGATAGGGTTAGGAAGGAGGGAAGAGTTCGTTATTTGTTTGTAGTTGCTAATATTTGTTGCTTGTTGTTCGTTGTGCTTGTTGTTAGCCAACTTACGCATCCTTTGGCTCTCTTTGACACTTAAACTCTTTTGATATGTTGCTCTTGTTGTTGTCGTTGCTGCTGCTTATTGCTGCTTGTTGCTGCTTCGACAAAAGTTGCGCGTCGACTGCTCGCCGACTTTTTAGCGAAGTTACAATTTTGTGAGGCTGTTTTTCGTTGTTGCTTTTTTTGTTGCTGATATTATTGTTGCCGCGAGAGATAAGTATTTGTCGTGTTTGCTATTTCACTCATACTTGTTGCACACACTACTCTGACCACAAGTCTTCTGTGGCACTCACTCCAGATGCTGATAGAAAGTTATCAACACATTTGACACAACTCATACTTTTATACTTAATTTGTATGCCTTTTTTTCTATTATTTAGATGTTATTATATCTACATATGTATTTATGTATATATTTATGTATATATTTATGTATGTATTTATGTATGTATGTGTGTCTATTGTCGGCTTGAGTCGCTCTTTGTTCTCTTCTTTGATGTGATGCTGATGTTCGTTTTCATTTTAATCTCAGCTTTCGATTTCCTCTTCTTTTAGAGGGGCAACTAGAAATACGAATGTCAACACTCTCTCCAAGAAGACTCTCTCCGAAAGAAGATAATTATGCTGAGATTAGGCAAAGGGTCTGCTATTCGTTTAGCACTATTTTTAATATGGTAAATTTGAGTATGAACGCATTCGTAGAACAATTTTCAGATTTTTTCCTAGTTTTTCCACATTTTTATTACTTTTCTGTACATTGTCGATAGATTAAGACAACTTAGTTGGAGAATCATATGTGTATATTAAGTAAATAGGGAAATTTCCTCTCACTCATTTCTCGCAATACAACTACATTTGTCAGTTCAATGTACCAATGGACAATATCACCTTGTCATTTTAATTGTTGCGCAAAAACATTGTTAAGTGTATTTATTATGACAATTAAACCCTCGACGCAGTTGGCTCAAGGGAGAAAACAAGGAACACATGATTGACAATACTCGATTCGCTACCCATTTTATTGACAAAGATAACGATTCAAAAACCATATACATATAATATGTACATATATATCAGATCAGCTAACACAGTAAACTCCACACATGGAGGAAGCCTAAAGGAACTTGTTTTCGAAATTCGTATTACAATTATGAACGGTTAATTAAGTTTACTAAAAGCTATCGAATACTCAATGCAACCAAAAATTAAAGTCAACGCAAAGAAAATGAGCCGAATGGAAGAAAAACACATATGAAAATGAAATGCTCAAATGGCTTGTAAATTACATAAAACATGTGTAAAAAAATATCTTGTTACTTGTTGTTCATGCGGCAACAACAGCAACAACAAAAACACAGTAACTGCTATAACAAAGGGTTAATTATTTTGTTAGAAAACTTAAAAATTCGAATGCATGCCAAGAAAATTACTAGAAATATGCCTTAGTATATTTAACTTATTTCTCCGCTTTTTTATTTTTGCTTCTTTACTGTATTATTATATTCATTCGCGTTGTGCAATTTTTGCGTGGTTGCATTTTTATGATTTTTTTTCCCCTTTTGCCGATTTTATTTATTTTATTTTTTTTGTTACATGAAAGCTCATTTTTCAGTTAGTTGAGCGCAATCAAATCGAGAAATAGCAACAACAACTTAAGAAGTTTAATGTTTAATTTGCACTCAAAAAAACAGTCACAACAACAACAAGAACAACATTCAATATGCATTTATTTGTAGTATTATTATTATAATTAATGCAAATGCGTGCAACGTGCAATTCAAACGCAAAAAGAGACCAAAAACGTAAAGTTGTGCAAAAAAGAGCAGCACAAAAAGAGCGCTCTTTTATTGCTATGCTCTGCTTCGCTTTGCTCTCTTTGCTGTACTCACCGAAATCGGCATCGGTTGTGTCCTGGGTCGAATTTGGCGTGCTCGTCTCATCGTGCAACGGTGAACTGTGCGAGGCAACAGCGTCGGCTGTGCCCGAAGGCGGCGGCGAGTGACGAGAAGTCGCTGCAGAGAGATAAAGAGCGAGAAAGAAAGTCAGAGAGAAGCAGAGACCTAGACAGAGACCTCATCTAACGACATTGGACCACACTATAACCACACAAAAGCTCAGCACTTACGCTGCGTAGAAACTAGATCCATGCGTATCACAATTCGAAACATAAATTTTGGTTCCATTTTCAAAATCGATTTTTGTTTTTGATTCGTAAATGATTGTAAAACACAAGAGATTCAACCGTAAATCGCATAGCTGCTTAGTTTACTACGAAAAAAGTTGACTATTTTATTCTGAGTATTATTTTTGAATAGTAATCCACCCAATCACCGCATTAGTCAACACCGAAAACTTAATGTTACTCAAAAAAAACAAAAAGTAAATTAATATATAAGAATATAAACCTCAATTAGTGGCTGACTGCTAGAGCAGAGTTTGCAATCGAGGGATGTGCGAGTGTGTGTGAGTGTTGGGAAAGTGACACACATTTTACAGCTTATTAACTTGGCCAAAAACCATGCTGCTGGCCCATAATGTAACCACAACAGCGATTACGGCTTACTACAACAAAAAACTTGCAACATGGGCAAAACAAATAGTGTCGTCCATTGAGCTGAGTTGAAAGACGTGGCGTGATGACCAGACCGAGACCCACAGACCTACAGACTCATTGGGATCCGAGCTTGGAGCTGCGCTCTTTTTAGTTCCACGACCAACTAACTAGTTCATCTGAACTAACCGAAAGTCTAGTTGAACTACGCAAAGTTTGGAGTTACCTGAGGCCTAAAGCAGTTCAAGAATGGAATGGATAATGGATGAACAGATTAGCTAAGAATTTTGGAGTCACAAAAGTTCTAAGAATGGATTAGAAACACATTCGCTGGGAACTAGTAACAATTACTTGTAAAAAGTAAAAAGAGCTGGCACTTTTAACTAGTTCACCAACGCAGTAACAGCTGCCAGGAACTTGTTTGAACCACTGCCTCTCTTGTTGTCATTATACTCTAATTCCAAAGATAAACGATTATATTGGTTTGCCATTTTTCGACACCTTTAAGACTAGACAATTGAAACTTGAAACATTTATCTGTCTGCCGGTCAAAACGGTTCAAATAGGGCAGCTACGTCCACTAGGAAATCGGCTAGGAAATCGATAAAATCGATAATTCACGATCGATTTAACTCCAAATCTCTGACAATTTTTAAGTTACGGTAACCAAGTTTGGTTCTGTTCCCTGCCACCTGTTATCAGCTAGTTACTATGTTGATAACAGTGTATTAGGCAGTCGGTTACGCTCGAGTGCAACGTTCTCACTTGTTTGCCTATACGCATCGCTGCCTCGCTGAACAGAGTTCGCCTCACAGAGTTTGCCGCCGCACCACGCAGCGATCTCACTCTTAATAGCTCAATGCTAATTTCTGTGCTGATTTTGGTGGAACTTCGCAGGGAACTTTGGACACTACTCACCATGACTGCTGGCAAAGGAGCGAGACTGAGAGAGGGGCAGCTGCTCTCTGGCCGCCGCCTCGCGCCGAGTGCGCGTCTGCTCCTGCAGCTGCTGGAACATGTTGGCTCTCGCGCGAACGCTGCTACTGCGTGCCACGCCCACGCCACTCAACTCGGCGGCAGTTGCTGTAGCTGTGGTGGCTGTGGAGGCCGATGCATCCTCGCCCATTGATTGAATGGACGAATCGTTATCCAGGCCGGACATCTCGAAGATGTGTTCGGAGTCGTTGCCCACGGAGAGTGTCAGCTGCTGGTCGCTGTTCTCACTGATCGAGAGTTGGCGTCCCGCCAGCGACTGGGAGCAGGATGTCGATGGTGGTGCAGTAGTGGTGGAGTAACTGGCCTGCCCCGCCAGATGGACGACACGCGGCGACTGCAACGGCTGTGTGGAGCTGCGGGCCAAACGGAACGAACTCCCAGCGCCCGAATGGGTCGACGAGGAGAGCAGCAGTGCAGTGGGCACCTGGCTCAGTGGTTGTCCAGTGATGGGTGAGATAAGAAGTGCCCGTTGTTCTTGCTGTTGCAGTTGTGCACCGGTGCGTATATCCAGCGGTTTGGTGGGCTTGAAAGCCGACGTTGCCGAGATGTCAAATGGCGTGGAGTTTGCTTTAAAGCTGCAAGCGATTTAATGTGTAAAGAGATTATATATTTTACATAAGCCCACGAAAGTCTCTCTCTCTCTCTCTCTGAACAACACGCAGTTAGAGGCAATCATAATTAGAGGCAACCACTATTTCCCTACGCTGCTACGCTAATTACAGACGCTTTTTTTTAATAGTGAAATTTGAATGCTGTGATTGACAACCGGCAGGTAAAAGTTGAGATAAGTTGGTCAATCAACTCCAATTCCGCAGATTGGCTGCAAATGGTTTGTTTTTAGCAAATGACTTGGCCACTTTTTTATAGTCGATTAAGAATTTAGTTTATACAAAAGAGATATCTTGACCAGACTCAACTGGGCGATTCATATAAAAAAAAGAATACTTTATCATTTGCAGTTTCCGCTGTTTTTAGCACTTCCCATTTCTAATCTTCGCTCTTCTGTTTATTCACTAACAAAGCAATAAACGCATTTGCAAACTATAGAAAAAATAAAAAGTGTACTAAAAATAAACAACAAAAAATATAAATATAAACTGAGATAGAAAAAAAGCGATGCTAATTGGATTTTAAGTGTCGGCGTGAGGAGAGAACTTAAATACTGCTATTTGCAGAGAGAGCAAATATTCAAATAGCGAAATAAGAAATTGAGATTAAACGCAATCAGTAGGGCCAAAACAGGAGTATGATAAAAGTGGAATACATTCATAACCACATGCTTTATGCCCTCATATATTTATATATATATATATATATATATATTTATATAAATATATATATATATATATACATATATAGAACATATATACGCATGTATAGTTTTTATGGAGAGTACACGAATCACACACTTTGGAGAATACTTTACACAAATAAATACGTTTTGATTGTCGCACAGTTATTTTTGCGTTATTGCGCGAATTTCACAAAACTTTTGAATTTTTTGTTGGTTTTTTTGTGTTTTTAATGACACACTTGAATATTTCTATGTCTGTGTTTATGTGTGTGTATTTCCATTTGACTGCACATTTCCATGGATTTATTTTTAGAAGCGTTACGAAATGCCTGTGGTACACAAAGTACCGCAGCTTTTCCATTGGTCAAATAAACGAACAAATATATATATACATATATATGTAGACATGTAACTACTAACACCTTCAGGCCCTTTTTTCCCTCTATATTTCTTTGGCTACTGCCCGATAACCGGTGCAAAAAGCAACTGACACGAGGCGAGACCGGTGCTGGGAACCAACACGTCGCCGTTGGTTTTTTCTAAACTTTGTATTTTTACCTATTTTTCTTATGGTGTCGGCTGATAAGGAACGGGCAACGATTGATTTGATATGCTGTATTTTTTATCAGCAGTTAGTTTAGATTTTTTATTACACTTTTTGTGTTTATTCTCTTTGGTGACAGCAGAGCAGAGCGGAGCAAACAACACACACTTTTCACAACGATTTACCCGAAAAGAAAAACTCAAATTTTCAGCGGTGCGTACGTGAAAATTGAAAAGGCGATCGCGAGCAACTGAGCGCAAAATTTGTACAAGCAAACCGGGCAAAGCCGGAGCCGACGGCGATCGCAGTTGCAGTCGCAGTCGACGTTGACGTTGACTGCTCTGCTGCTGCGGCCAGAGCAAAATTTAAATTATTTTCAGCTTTGTTTTCTTTTTATTGCTCATGGTCTGTATGCGCTACACACACACACACACACATATATATATATATATATATATATATATATATACGTATATATGTGGGCACAATACAAACGTATATTTATTTTCGTACGCTGTTTTCACTCCGTCTGTTTTTCCACAATTTCAAAATGTCGTTGGTGTAAAATTTTCATTTGGCTTCTCGGCTTTTCTCTTGTGCCAGCGAAAGAGACCAGCGCAATCAAAGAGAGCGACAGAAATTGGCTCATTTATTTGCCACAATTGAAAATGGGAAAATGGGCTAACATGTAACAGATTTACTTGCGATTTGTCACAAGAGCTTACTTATTCCGCTTAGGAAGTATCCTTACATCAAATCGAAGGCAGCGACCCTTGATACAGATTATTGCGCATTAGAGACAGATTATTAGCATTTAAGAAATTTACAATCTTTGAAAAGTATTATACTCATATTTGTCACATTAGCTAATTGTTCAATTATAAAACTAAATCCAATTAAGGTTTCTTGAACATATACACATATAAATCTTATCAAAGCTCAAACAGAGATCTAATCTTGGAATTTACAATCGTACTGCTCAAGCAGCTTGCCTAGCAGTCTCATTTGATCGATCAGATTATCAGACCACACAACACATATATTTATATATATGTATATATAGCCAGTCCTTGACTTCGTTATCGATATTATTATCTGAGCAATTTGAGCAAGGCATTGGCTATCAAAGGCGTCTGCATCGTCACACCTTTGTATAACCCGTTAAATGACGCACTTAACGCGTCGCCGACTTTTATGGCATCCATTTTGCCATCCAATTTCCATTTTCCCATCCAATTTCCATTTTTCCATTAATTTCCATTTGCATTTGCATTTACCGTTTTCGAAAATACGCCTCAAACATTTTCTCGCTGTGTCGCCGCTGGAACAACATGGAAATAACCTTGCTCAAAAAGAAATAAAAATAAAAACTAAACCGAGTGAACTAATGCACTCGCTGTGTGTTTTATCTCTGGACGCGTCCGAATGCGGCAGTCAACTGAATGTGCCACATTAGCAGTGCGAGACACGACCACAATTCAAAAACCCAAAGCCCTTCAGAGCCCCCTCATTTCCCCTATGGATAACATAAATTGCGCGCCACAAAGCCAGTCGAATCGGCTCGGGTCGGGTTGGCAGCAAAATGCACAATGGCTATTGACAGTGCATCGAAACGGGGCATGCAAATGTTGCGGGTAGCAAAAGCAACAGCACTAAAGGGATTGCAAATGCTTAAATACCCTATAAAGGAAAAATGACTCCCAGCATGAGGCTAATATACTAAGGATGAGCTTTCCCCTTCTAACTGGGGAAAGCTATTGGATATGAATCCAATCGGAAATTGAATGTTTTTCCAAATCTGCCAACGTAGATATCAAATCCTGTTATTTTTTTATATTATTACATTTGTATGCAATGGGATCGTTGTAAGACCTAAACAGAATTGTGGCAAAATACAGAAAAAAGCAGATGACAATTATGAAATAATGAAATGAAAAACGAGGCATTTGTTGGTATGTCACAAGACTTTCTTGACATAGTGTGTGACAAGCATGAAACAACAACTTGTCAAGTGGACAATAACTTTTCATTGACAAGATTTACTCGGAATGACGACTCGACTTTGGATAATGTTTACAAATAATCATAGTTTACAGCATATATCTGTTGCCTCAACACATCATTATGCCCAGCCTCTTTTTTTGTTGCTTTGATGGGTATAGAAAAGTAACAAATTCCAGCTTTTGTTACCTTTTCTTGTTTCTTTCAGAATTTCCGTTTGCCGAGGCGTGTGGCAACGAAGAAATAACAGCCGAAAGCACACATAAAACGCTGACATCAAAACCCCGTTAACAAATGTTGCTGCCACTCACTCGAAGGTGCTGGTTCCACACTAGTCTAGGCTAAAATAGTTACGACGAGTACTACGAATACTACAACACACTTAGCTGGAGAACTAGGTTTACGACCGTGCCAAAATTCGTAGAACTGATCGAGAGCAGCCCGAAAGCAAACCCAAAAAATAAGGGCGTGGCAACAGTTAAGGGCGTGTTCAGACTAATTGCCGATAGCAATCATAACAGTGCCAAGGTCAAGCTAATCAAGCACCGACGAACCAATGATAACAATCAAGTTGAGGCAAAAGGTGGGCTAGGCAGAATATATAGAAACCGTATCTGAGGCATTAAAATACGCAGTGAAACGGTTTCTGGGACCTTAAAAATAACAGTGAATAAACCCAATCAATCTACTGGGAGGCAACCTCTTTTTGCAGGCAGTGTTTTTGCCTCAATGGTCAGTGCTCAGGTAATTAGGCAATAAGCAATAAGCTGCTTAAGGCGACAACAAGAAAAACAGCTGAAGGCAACAGCTAAAAATACTAATATATAATAATATATAATAAAAAACACAAAACGCGTCAACGAAGAGTGAAATAAGATTTGAGACAGGCCAATCGAATGAGTCGCAATTGAAATTGAAGTTGAGCACTTGAGAATTAACGATTATCAAAGAAGCTAAATTGATAGTTTGGTCAATAATAGTAAACAATAGCAATAAAACACACAGAGAGAGAGTGAGAGAGAGTCAGTATCTTAAGGTTCACTTACAAGTTCTTCTCCTCACTGGTCACCGGCTGTGTCTTGTAGCGATCTCTGTAAAGATCCCGACGCAACACGCTGGGTTTGAGCAACCTTGGGGTAGCACTGGGATACGGTGATTGCGGCGTCTGCTGCTGCAGCGGCGACTCCCAGCTGCTGTTGATGCCACCTCCGACCGAGGCATTTGAGGATTGCGTTGGTGTCGCCAACATTTCCATGTGCTTGATGCGTTCCGCGACAGACATATTCGAGGGCGTCGTCTGAAAATCGACAGGTGCAGCCGACTGGGAGCTACTAATGGCATCCAGGGCGGCAGCCAGGTCGATGACAGGCGCCACATCCTGTCGCTCCAGGGAGCGTGTGCGTCGCTTGAGCAGACTTGCCGAGCTGTTATCCTGCCTCTCATCGGCTGGCTGGGCCATGGAGCCGAGGGAGCGTCGCTTCGAGGGTGAATCGGTTTTGAGGATGGGACGCATACTGCTTGCCTCAGCAGTGGCGACTCCATCATTACTCCCCTCTGGACTCAGCTCACTCAGATCGAACTCCTCGCGGCTGCTCTTGCGACTGCTCTTGAGTATGGGCCGAATCTCGTGCTCGTCCGCCTCGCCGAACGACTTCTTCTTTAGTATGGGTTTGGGCGGACGCGCCGCCTCCTCGCTGGAGATGCTCTCCTGCTTGAGGATGGGCCGGATCTCGAGCTCCTCGCCATCCTCGAGCGAGCCAGCGTTGCCATCGTGAGCGGCCAGCTCAGCAGCGGCCAAAGTAACCGCCTGCGAGATGGAAACATGTTTATGTGCCCCGCCATCCGATGGCGTCGACAGCGAATCTTTCTTCTTTAGTATGCTGTGCGGCTGGCACTCGTTGGCGGAGGGGCATCCATCGCTCTTGCCACTGTCGTAGCTGCTCTGCTTGAGGATGCCGTGCGCCTGCTGGCCAGCACTGAGAGCGCTGCCCGATTCCTCTAGTGAATTGCGACGCGCCGACTTGATGAGAATACTGCGCTCGTCTGGCGAGTGGGAGCGAGAGTAGTAGCGACTCTCGTCCAGGCTTGAACGCTTCTTCAGTATGCCCTGACGCTTGCTGCGACTGCTGGGCAGCGGAGTGTCCAGCAC
Organism: Drosophila cognata; assembly: GCA_035041535.1. Classification (NCBI taxonomy): domain Eukaryota; kingdom Metazoa; phylum Arthropoda; class Insecta; order Diptera; family Drosophilidae; genus Drosophila; species Drosophila cognata. Next base: position 201,937 of record JAWNLC010000715.1, on the reverse strand, counting down.
CGTGGCGGAGAAGGTCACCGGCGAGGCATTGCTGGAGGCACTCGAATTGCACTCGCCAAACGCGTGCTCCTTCTTCTTCAGTATGGACACTATCTGATTGGGTGCAGGCGGAGAGTTCTGTGTGGAAGCGGTGGATGCTGCAGCCGGTGCAGCGGAAGTGGAAGTGGTAGCTAATTCTTCCGTACTCTTGCGTCGCAATATTGGTGACATTTTTAGCTCATCGCTGACTGTTGCTGCTGCTGCTGTCACCTGCACCTGTTCGGCGATCTTCTTAATCTCGGCCAGCTCCGTTTTGGTCAGCTCATTGAGCTTCTGGCTGATGCCGCGTGCCTGACGCAGAGACTCCGACTTGGAGGTGGATTCGCTGCAGGAGCTCTTTGAGCTCTGTAGCAGATCTCGCAGCGAATCATCATCGCCATCTGTGGGCATCAGAGGACGTGCCATGCCCAACTCGCGACGCCGTCGTCTTCGCGTCGACGCAGCGGCCTCATCTGTAAATAAGAAGTGGGAATAGGATTAGATTAAGAGATCAGACCAGTTCAGTTCAGTCGGACGGGGACATGCATGACAAGGGGAGCACAGTCTGCAGTTTAACATATTGAACACAGATGGTTGGGATGCGCTCGCAGAGGATGATGGAGTCGTGCAGCACAAACTGATGCAATTGTAAGTGCTGAATGTGCATGCGAGTGTGCCACATGATTGACGGCAACTAGAAGCGAGACTGATCTCTGCGTCGATGCTGCTCAAAAGTTTACAGTTGCTTGGGCAGCCAAGCTTGACAGATACCAATGCCCAAAATTGGTTGGGCGCTCCTCATTGTTGACTGTTGCTCTCCCGCTGCCAATTGCCAGTTGCTAGTTGTGGCCCACTTACCGCTATCCTTGGTTGCTTCCTCGTTATATGAGCGATTCAGATTCGATTTACGTTTGGCCGACTTATCGCGGTCGGCTCCGCGACGTGGCAAGGGTGAGGCTTCCGGCTGAAAACAAAAAACAAATGATTTATAAATGGTTGACTAGAGAACATCAACAGTTGCGCTCAAAATAATAGAAGTGTTCTTTCATAATATGGAAATTACTCAATATATTAATTTCTAGTTTCACAATCCCTTTGATGCCTTGGACTATTTCACTCTTCGATATATCTCCTCATAGACCTTTTTTATTTATTATTTTTTTATTTTATTTATTTATTTTTTTATCTGCTTTTTTGGCTAGGAATATTTAAAGCTAAATCAGTTTATTGATTAAATAAAAAATTAAAAAATTATACGTCTAATACAATCCAAAGAATAATTTTGAGTTTTCGAATCGATAAATATTATTTAGTCTTAGGAAAGATATGAAAGTTTCGGCTACTATTCCACTACTATTAACCGGCATCTGTATTTGATCGCTGCTGTACTTATTTAGAGCAGTAGTTTATATATATAAATATTTATATATACAGGTACAAGTATACTCACAGTTCGCTTGTGCCTTTGCACTGGACTCAGCTGCAGGTTGGTCAGATTATCACGTGGCTTGGACGCCGCACCTGATCCCGCCTCGATCTCGTTCTGGTTGTCTGCCTCGGCGCACAGGGTGGAGCTTCTGGGTCGCATGCGCAGCGTGCACTCCACCTTGGGCGGACTGCTGCTGAGCGTGCCGCCCGTGAAGTGCAGCTCGCTCAGATTCTGCTTCATGGACACGGTGTTGACGGTGGCAATCAGCGGACGCCGCTCGCCGGACTCTGAGGCTGGCTGTGAGGCGGATCGCGCCGCTGGCAGACGGCTGCCACTGCAGCCGGGCTCCGATTGGAAGCCGCTGTTGTTGTGGTTGCTGTTGTTGCTGATGTTGCTGATGTTGCTGTTGTTGCTGTTGTTGCTGTTGTTGCTGCTGTTGTTGCTGTTGCTGTTGCTGCACTTAGGCGACAGCTCCGAGCTGCTGAGTCGTCTGCCAGGCGGCGTGGAGCTCAATCTGAGAGAGCTAGGGGAACTGTAACGTTGACGCTGTTGCTGTTGTTGCTGCTGCTGCTGGTGATGATCTTCCTCCTTTTTGCGGTCTGCGTTGAGGTTGCAAGTGTGTGTGGTGTGTGTTGCAATGGAAGTGGGAAAACAGCATGAAAAGGCAGTTAGTTGGAGGTATTTAGCGCTTGGTTAACACAGTAACAACTACTACAACAAAGAGGGCTGCACACATTGAAGGGAAACCAAGACCAGCAATGGGGGAGGCAAGTAATGAGTTGCATGGAGTTGCATGAAGGAGCGTAGAGTATGGAGTGACTTGTGGCTGACTCACCGAGCGCTGCGGCACGCAATCGACTGGCTTTGGTTGTGCGCACCGCTGGTGAGGATTGGGGCGAGGATGAGGAGCTGCTCAAGAGTGGACTGGCCTGCGGTGGCTGCGTGTGATTGTTGCTGTTGTTGCTGTTGCTGCTGCTGCTGTTGTTGCCACCAAGTCGCAATGGCGATACCAAATTCTTCCGGCGCCTTGAAGGCGACGACGACGAAGTCGCCGCAACTGACACAACTGTGGCTGCAACAGCTGTTGTTGCTATTGTTGTTGCCGCCTTGTGCACAATTAATTGCGCCTTGTTGCTGCTGGGCGCTGCAGTGGCAAGGGGCGGCATGGGCGTGGCGTGGCTGTTGTTGTTGCTGCGACTAAAACGACTGCTGCTGTTGTGGATGTTGCTGGTGTTGCTGTTGTTGTTATTGTTGCTGTTGTTGCTGTTGCTGATGTGGTTGTTGTTGTTGCAAGTGAAATGAATGCTGCGTTTGTTGACGCTTCCAAGGGAAACTGTTCACAGTTGACATGTTTTTTGTTGTTTTTTGGGGTATATGCGTGAGTTTTGTTTAGAGAACATTAAAGAATTTGATAACCAGCTTGTTATAGGCATTGTGTGTGTGTGTGTGAATGTCTGTGTGTGCGTGCGCGTGCACAACATGCTGTTAAAGATAGCAACGGCTGTGTTTGATTGATCGATTGATGCGGTCTTATGACAATTATTAAGCAACTGACTGTTGTAAAATTAAGAAACTCTTCATCTTCTGCTTGATTTGTTTTTAGCTGAACTAAATGGGGAATTTACTAAACTCAGAGGAAAAATTCGTCCTAAATACTATAAAGTTTTTCTTGTTTTTAGAAATAGTTTCTTAATGGAAGAAGAAAAAACGCTGAAAATTAGAAAAGCTTGCTTAAATCGATAAAAAAAAATCTCAAAAAGATGATTTTTTTCTTAGAAATATTATTTATAATTAAGAAATACATTTCTAAAAAATAGAAATGCAAACCTCAATTTTTGGACATATTTTTTTTTCTGAGTGTAATGTTTTTCTTGGGAAGCAGAGGTTGTGACTTGACCATAATATATAACAGGGCCAACACATGTTGTGCTTCTTGCCCTGCGGGCATTCGATTTAGTACATATGTGTGCTCTGCTCACTTCTTGTCTGACCTCCCATTTGAGTTGAGTAATCTTCTAAATTCTGGCAAGACTCACGCAAAGCGAATCATAATCTGAGATAAAGAGCATAAAGATGACGAACACATTGCCGCGTCGTTCATTGCCACTTCTTGCTGTCCGCTTGTCCGTCCGTCCGTCAGTCAAAGATCAGTAAACTTTTTGGCTCGAACACGATTCCCGAAAAAAAGAAAAAAAAACCATGCCACAAACCCATGTGGCAATAATAGCGACAACAAAGAAATGAAATTAATATCGCATAATCCCAAACAATAAAGTTGAGATGAACAAGCCACAAAACAAAAAAAGATTATTCCAAATCAAGTTGCGAAATATTGTAAATAAAATAAGCATATAAGCAAAGCACAGGCATAATCAATTAATATGCCGATTTGAATTGAAATCGATACGTGAGATTTAACGATCTTCCTTAGTTTCTCGTTTTTTGTAGAACTTTCGTCGATGTGGCATGTATGTCATATATATATATCATATTGATAGATATGGCATGGAAGCTGTCTATCGATACGCTGCAAGTCCACTATGCAAATGTGGCAATCAGTCAAGTTTGTGGCACTTTCTCAAATCGCGGTGGTTGTCAAAATATTTTATGAAACTCTTTAACGAATTGTTAAATAACAAGAAGTATATGAAGGCAATGCTTTGAATGAATTGAAACGCTGCTGGTTCGAATTGATAAATAAATTAAATTGGGCACAGCTTGTCGCATATATTTGTTTGTTTTCTTCTTTTTTTTTGTTATCTTTTTTTATAACTATTAGCAATTTTATGACGTCTTTTATTTGCCTAAGTTGCGTGAATTCGGGTTTCTGCGAAGTAGCTGTGTATTCGTTATTGAAAGGAACCCCCCTCACTTCTTTGTCATATGCAGCATGTGACTTGCACCAAATGTATATATATATATACATATATATACATATATGTGTATGAAATGTTGCGCTGGTAAGCAAATCAATTCAGGCTTGCAAACAGAGATCTTTGACAGCAACGGCTCTTGTGTAAAATTGCTTTAATCATAATATTTTAAATTGTTTTGAAGTTTTGCACAATTATTTTATATAACTTGCGGACATTAAGTCAGATTGAAAATGTCGATTTCAAGCGGTGCACAGGTGTATAGAGACTAGAAATCTACAAATCGAAGGTCTATTTGCGAAATGTTTTTTGGCTTGACTGGCAAGCTGCACAAAGATCTAATTTGGTTCAAATTACTTTTAAGTGCCCCCAAAAGAAACGTGGTAACATTTTCAAGTGATTTTGCAGCGACTCTTCGAGAGTTCAACTAATTTGCAGGGTGAAACGTTGACAGCCTCCCTTCAGGGCCGACGAACGGGGGAACTATGCGGAAACTACGGAGTCTTAAGCTAATTATGGTGCTTATCGTTTGATGTGGGAAAGCTTGCGCTAAAAGAGCTAATGAATAAGTGCAAAGACGAATAAGCAAGCAAACTTCAATCAAACTGCAATCAAACTTCAAAAAGTGTGACTTGAAGAAAGAAAACTAGAGAGAAAGAGAAAGAGAGAGCGAAAGAGATCCCATCTGCATACAGCTTAGTTGTGAAGGAATAAAATGGCCAAGAGTTACATTTGAAGTAAGGCTTATGTTTTAGAGAAACAGCTATGCGAGAGATCCCAGCTGGCTGAAGCTGAATTATCAAGCAAAAAAATTTCCAAGGGCTGTACTTGAATCTTATAAGAAAGAAAAAGGAGCTAAGGATGGCTACGAAAGAGATACCAGGTGACTTGTCGAGGATTAAAATGGCTGAAGGCTATTTGGTTAAGGGTTAAGGTGTCTTTAAAAGTTTGTGTTGTTTATATTTTAAAGAAGGAAAACCCAACTGCTTCCAACTAACTTGTCAAGTAATACACTTGAATCGTAAAAGGTTAACGGTTGAAACATGACAATGATTTATGCAGAGCAAATATTTTTAAAAAGTTGAGGGGACTCAGCCAAAGGATACACACACATTGGACAAACAAAGCAAGCGATGCATAGACAAACACAAAACAGACTCAGACTCAAAGGCAGAGACACAAAGCAAAGCCAAATAACGACTGGTACTGAAGGTGTCCACAACTCACCTGCGTTCCCGGATGCAGGCCGTGGGATAATTGTTGATGTGCTCTTAGGAACCTTGACGAGTGGTATCTGCAACTGCTCGGCTGGTGGGGCATGTGTCGTCACAGTGGTGGCAGCCGTTTCATAAGCGGAACTGTTGCCGTTCGCCGATGATTGAGGATCGGCAGCGATGCTGCTGCCACTGGCAATATCCGTAGCTGTGGCAACTTCCTGCTTGTGGCATCCAGATCCAGCACGTGTGGGCGATGAAGTCGAACTGTTGGATGAGTCGCTCTGATAGCCGGTGGCTGGCGGTGGCGGAGGCGACGAGTGGCCAGCGCTCTGACGGCTGCTCGAGCGCGGGGTGCGACTTATGAATCTGCGGCAAAATATGCGTAAAATACTCCAATTAATTTCACATTTAAACTGTTTGCTTTAGACTGATTTACGTGGTGTTTAATTAGTTAGTTAGTTGAAGCTATTAAAAGCACTCACGAGCAAAATGTATCTGATCGAAATTTGCAAGGCGAAATGAAAAAGAGTTTTCGGGTTCGGGATCGGGTTTTTGGTTTGTTTCCGCTGGAGATATGCGGGCACAGCTAAGCTAGTCGACGCCTTCGAACACGCTCAACAACTGCCGACGGCCAGACCGAAAGTAACTCTGCTAACCCAAGTTCGAGCTCGAGTGATCGACCCGACAACAACAGCAACAGCTATGGAAACACCAACAATAACAACAACAATAATAACCAGCAAGCGAAGCTAATAACAAGAGGTTTTTTTTTGTTATTTTGGCTGTTTGGGTTTTTGCCGCTTGTAGCTTGCAGATACACACACAAACACACAGACACACACATTTGCAGACAGCAAACAGCCACAAAATTAACTCAAAAGAAAAAAACCACTCAAAGAGCGCAAAATTCGCACATATTGTGTTTGCCTGTTTGTCTGTTTGCCAGGTAGTAAAATCTTTAAGAAAATTAAACACAATTCGGTTTGCTGCTTGCTGCTTGCTACTCTTATCTGTTTGCTCTTCTCTCTCTCGCTCGCTCTGCTTTCAACACATCAAGAACAAAGCGCAACAAGTTTAGTAATTGTTGTCGTGTTTGTTGAGTGTTATTTTGTAGTTGCTGCGCTGCGCAGGTAACCAAAAAAAAAACAACAGCAACAAAAAAGAAGGGCGAAAACAGAAACAGTAACTCAATGTCGACCGACGTCTGTCATGTAAACGATATTCACTCTGAGACTGTTCTGAATTTTACTTCCTCATCTCACAGCTGCAGTTCTTCATTCATTCATTCATTCAGTCAGTCAGTCAGTCAGTCAGTCAATCAGTCAGTCTGTTAGTCAGCCAGCCAGCTGATGTTTAAATGTCGCGACGCTTCAGTGTTCCAATGAGTTGATCATAAAGAGAGAAGATAATTAAAGGTGACGGCAGTTGAACCTCCTTCAATAGAAACTTGTGGAACTCAGCTCGCAAGTTTCACAAAATGTATTCCAGGGATGCATTTCAAGCTAATTAAATGGCTCAGAATGAACTGTAATTCGATACAAATGTATTTGAATATGTCTTCATTTTAATTGAATTGCTGTAAAAAATGATTATCTCACGCCCTTGGAAAGACAAACAACTGTGGCATGCCTCTGAGCATCATTACTTCTTCAAGGCAACTCGAGGCACCATCGTCATCATTATTAACGACTTTTGGCCTTCGTCTTGAACAGCTGTCATACGAAAATTTCTAATATTTGTAAATAATTTTGTGCAGCCAGCTTAAAGAACTTTCCAACTTGTTGATTGCCCCAAGGAAAAGCTTTTTGGGGAAAGAAAAGAAATGAAAAAAGGAAAAGTGATGCCTAGAGACAGCCAACCGGTTGTCCAGTTGTCGGTTGTCGACTGCACAGCTGCGCAGTGCCAGAAAGCGAAATCAGGACTAGAAGAAAATCGCCAGACCAGACCAGGCCAGACCAGACGACGGCACAACGCAATAGGTGGGCCAGACCACAGAAGAGCAGAGAGCAGAGTCGCGACTTGGCCAGAAAATTAATAGTCTGGTAGCTGGTTAGAGCCGAGGCCTGAAGCACAGCAGGTGACTTTCAATGAGGTGGCCACCAGACCAGACCAGGCCCACCTTCAGCCTAAAGTTGTCAACGAAACGGGCTCAATAAATTCCAAACTTAATTGAACACATTCAAATTTTTCGTGGCTCTTCTGTACAAATTCTACGTTCGTTTTTATTTTTGACAATTTTCTACTCTTTTTCTTATTTTTCTTTTCCTTATTTTGAATTTTATATTTGTGTTTATTTTGTTGTGGTTTTCTGTTGTCTGTTTTTATGAGGCATTTTTGTAGCGAAAGCCGACGGACAGCCTATGGAAAACTTGTCGCCCGGTTTTCAGTTTTGACTTGGGTCTACAACAGGTGCTTTCTAAAGCCACGTTCCGGGCTTGGGCTTGGGGTTGGGGTTTGGGGGCATTTTTTGGGGGTCGGGTTCAGCAACAGCGTCAATATGCCATTCGATGTGATTTATCTCATTATAATTGATGGAAGCGTCGAACCGCAGCGAAGATGTCTCTCGCAAGATCCAACAAACGAAACAATGGACAACATAACAGAGCACATGAAGCAAGCTGAACAATACACAGATTTGGTTTGTTAACAAGATCCCAAAAGATGCCCCAAGTTGTTGTCGCTGTTGTTGTTGTCATTGTTGTTGCTGTTGTCTGTGAAGATTTGTTTTGGGGGCTCGGCTTAGGCTTATGCAACAATCGCTGAGAGAAGATTTCTGAGAGAGCTGTAAGCCCACAATTGAATACAATTTGTTTCAGCGATTAAGGATTAGGAAGACTCCAAGCTGAGAGCTGTAAGCTGTGAGCAGTGAGCTTATAAAGGGAGAGTTTAAGCTCTGGCTCTAATTTATAAATTTATTGGCAAGGCAGAGTGACGAATGCTGAAGCTGGAATTTATATTTTCTTATTTTTACGTAAGCAATTGTGATTTCGTGAGAAAAGACAATCCTTCAGTCTGATAATTGGTATATGTGTAACTTTTTATGGCTTATTCAGTTATAGATACAGATACAGGTGCAGATACAGATGCAGATACATTTATACAGAGTGAAGTAGAGTGAGTGGCACATGATTTCTGGTGGCAGCCACTTACCTGCGCGCATTTGTCGCCTGGTGATGCTGATGATGAAGATGATGATTTGATTGAGATTGAGGCTGAGGCTGAGGCTGAGTCTGATAATGACCTACTGCCACTGGATGCAGATGATCGGGAGAGAGTTCATGTTCGTGTTCATGTTCGTGATCGTGATAATGATGATGATGATGATGACCATTAGCACCGTTTACAAGCTGAGGAGCTGAGGATTTGTCGGTGGCGGAGTTGGCGGAGCACAGCTCCTGTTGCCAGCGTGCGAGCGTTTCAAGCACCTCGCCCTGCTCATACGTGTTGGGTGATTTCAATTCCTCGTGCTTCTTGCTGCTGCCGCTGTTGATGCGTCGATTGAGTTCCGTTAGCGACAACTCTGGCGGCTCCACAAACAGACGCTCCGCACTAATCGGATGACCTTCGTGGTAGCTAGAGACCATCTGCGTGGCTGAGCATGGCTCCACACTTTTGGCAGCACGTGGACGTGTCACTGGTTGTGGCTCTGTTGTGGGCATCGCTACCAACTGGGACTGCAGCTGTGCCTGTGGCTGATTGAGGTAGCTCGAGATTGGGTCTGTGGGCGGCATAGATTTGGCCTTACCCAGACTGGCATTGGTTGCCGTTTGACTAGAGTGCAGCGCATAGGAGGATTCACTGGCGTCATCATCATCATTCTCATCCTCGCTGGAACGGCCATCGGGCTGGAGACGAATGCGTTTCTGTTTGGTGATCAGCTGCTGTTCCGTCGCCTGTTGCTGCTGATTAACGCCGCTCATTGCAGCTCTGTGGTGCTGGTTGGGGTGCTGTTGCTGGTGGTGATGGTGGTATTGATGATGCAAGGGCCAAAAGGTCGCCAGCGTGTTGCTTTTGTCCAACTTCTTTGATTGATTTGGTGGCTCCTCCTCGTTGCTTCTGCTGTGGCTCCTGCTCCTGCTGTGGCTCTTGCTGCTGTTGGCTCTGCTGCTCGTCGTTGTGGTGCTGGAATCGCCTACGTCGAGGCCCTTCTCCTTGCATATTATGTCGTAGAGTGCGCTGATCGGACGCGATTCGCTTCGCACGCGAACCGCCCGCTTAGAGCGCTGCTGGATACGCTGCTTATGCCGGCTTCCAAGATTTGCTGCTACTGCTGCTGCTGGTGGGTGGACAACTAGTGGGCAATTAGCCGGGACTACGGGTGATCTACTACAACTACTACTGCAACTGGCGATAGGATTGTTATGGGTTCGCGGTTGCGCGGTTGTTGTTCTGGGTGGTTCTTCACCTTTTGTAGGGTTCACTGAGGGCGGCAAGGATTTGGCGCAGCGTTCCTTGTTGTTGCTGCTGCTGCTTCGTGATGCGCGCCTTGTATTGTTGCTGCTGTGGGGGATTTCTGTGGATGCAGCGTCGCCAAGTCGAAAAAAAGAGGCACGCTGATTGGCTGTTGTTGTTGTTGGGGCAGGCAAGGCCTTGTTGCTGCTCTTGGGAAAGCAACGCTGCTCCACCAGCTGTGTGCTGGGCGTGCTATAAACACTCCGATAGTTCTCATTCAGTGCACCCACATCGGAAGCATTCGGCGTGTGGATGCGCAACTGGAGATCCGTATAATAAGCGGGTGTTGTATGATGATGGAAGTGCGGATGCTGTCCACGATACGAGACTCGAGCGGATCCAGATTCGTCTGATAATTCTTGTTGTTGCTGTTGCAGTTGTTGCTGGCAGCTAGTTTTGGCAGTGGCGGATGCTGTGGATAAGTCACTTGAGGCCGCAATAGTTTCTAGGAGAGAAGAAGATAGTGTTGTTAGTTGTTGTGTGTGGAAAAGCAAATCAAAAGTAAATGTAATGAAATCTTAATTTAGATAAATGCATTTCACAAATCCTAAATGTTGGCGCTCCAAGTATAACACACACCTATAAACAGTTTTATGGTGATAGCATCGAAACTTCTTTAAAATCTTCAATATGAACATAAATTCAATTTGACAAAGCAAAAACTGTTACTCATCTAAGAATGTTTAAAAACACACATTTTTTCCAAATACTAAGCATAATTTAATAAATCCATCCATCATATCTAGTTTTTAGAAATATTATTTGATAAATTTAAATATTAATGTAATAAAAATAAATAGAAAAATGATTAAATTTAAGCACCTTAATGTTTGTTGTCAATAAAATGTGTGGTAATGGCAACTTTTAATGTTAACTTATCTTCAGTACTAACTGCTTGTATTTTACTAGAATTTTCATAATATTTGAAGTTTATTTTAGGAATTTCTTAATATTTTCCAAAACATATGTGTGTAGTACTATAATTTTGCCCGCAGCTGTATATTCTCTTATATCTTGCTTCCCTTTTGAAATCTTGGCAGCAATTAAATTGCACCTGGGTCTTAATATCGCGGACGTCCCCGACAACCGTGTCAAGGTGAGGTGAGGGTTGACCGCTTTTTATAGTCAGCCCCAACCAACCCACCCACCCACGCACACACACAGCGAGACATTAGCACGAGCCGAGCTAACTGCAATTGAGGCAAAATTCTGTTGAAAAGAACCTTTGCGATAATTCTGCTTTCCTCTTCGACTTGAACCCTTTTCACGTGCCTCGCCCCGTCAAAGGTGATTAGTTAAGGCATTTTCAGAGTAGTTCGTTCATTATAATTAGGCACACAACATGCGCTAATTGGGTGGAGTGAAACTTATAGCTTTTGCCCTGCTTCCTTACAAGCTATTCAATTTAGGTATCTTTGCAGTGAGTAAACTAAAGCGAAATATTCACTTTTGAAATGTATTCATACATCTGATTTATCCCATTCATCATTTGATTCATTTGACTCATGAGACAGTTGCAAATCATTCACAGCGCCTACTCAGTCAGCACTTGTTCTAAACAGCTGTTGCCAATCTAATTCAAATTCTTTGTGCTCTTCTCGTGGTTAACTCAAAACAAGTTGCAAAGAGACAGTTGGAGTGCGAGATACCCTCTACCCAGCTTATAAACTTACGTTTTGTTTGACAAAATTTATTGCTCCTAAATTTGGACAGCCATAACTTTGTCAAAAAGGTTCAGATTTTGGAAAACCATTGTTTTTAGTCATGGTTTGATCACTAGAATAAAACTGCATTTAAAGTTGCAAATGTAATTCGGACTCCAAATTCCTGTACCTAGTCATAGCTCTGAAATTGGCATAACCCCTCTTTATCCATTCTCAGTGGGTAAAGCGATATTTAAGTCGCCAACTCATTAGAACCTAAACCGAAAGCCCAAAATAAGAGAATAAGGGCCATGCCTCCAATTAAGCACAAGACCACACAAATAATGAATTGAAGGCCGCTTGGCAACAGGCGTTTAGTGTTTTAGTCATTTAATTGAGGTTCCGGCTTTGGCTGCTTTGTAATTTGAAATGGGAATGGAAATGGGAAGTGGCATGGGAAGTGGCATGTGTGGGCTGTGTGTTGTTGGAGTTCTGTACGAAGACAGGCCAGACAAGCCCTTGACAAGCCTCGACTGAAATTAGTGGATTGAGCTGGCGGCTGACTCTGACAAATAGTCGCCCACATTTGGGCTTCTTTCTCAGCTTAAATTAAATTACAATCTGAGCACATATTATTGCCATTTAAGGTAAGAGTGTGAGCTAACTTTTGGCTACAGGGTATTGCTGAGCTTACACCTCAAAAAATGCATAATATTTTGTGAATAAATTTAACTAGATGCGAAATTTGTAGAGAAGAGCGCGGAGTTCTCCACTGCAATATAGCTTGCCAAAAATCGAACAGAATAAGAGAAAGAAATCAAATCTATATGTATATATATAGTATCAGAAATAAACATGTGCCGCATGTGCCGTATGTTTTGGCAGCTTGCTGTTTGGCTTTTTAATAAACAAACAATTTGGATTTTGTTGCATGTTAACGATCGGTTTGATTTGGGCGGAAAAGTCGACTAAACTAATTGTTGGCAGCAAGGAAAATAAAAACAGTGAGTTGATTTCGCGTAACTAAACCAACAACAACAATTGGCTGTACAACATTTTTGTGGCTTCGGCTGCTTATTACCAAACGCTGCCGCTTGTTGCTGCCACTGCTGCTGCTGTATGGCAAGCTGATTGATCGATTGCCTTGCTTCGCTTCGTTTTGCATGGCTTTGTTTTCCTTTGCGTTGCATAATTAATATGGAAAGTGAGGAGAAACAGCCGTTGAAGTTGAAGCAGCCATTGCAGCTTTGTGGCAACTCGCCTAAGCTGCTTGCCACATGTGTGTGGCGGCTGCATCGCGCACTCGTATCAAATTGTCAAGGCGCACATTTTGTGGCAGCAAGTAAAACGTTGAATCAATAAACTGTCTACATAAGAGGCAAGTAAGACAAGCTGTAATCTAGTGAGCTCGTCTACGATACACCCTGCACACAGCTGTTAAAAATATTCTAGTTTTATTTTATAGAAATGATATCAGTATAAGAATGCTTTTTCGACTACATCTTTTCTTTTTTTTAACCGATATTGATACTTAATAATTAATATAAAATTAATAATTAAGTAATTTTCACAGTTGATTAATAGTATGCCCATACATATTATATATCAATTGGAAGGCTCTGCCTTTAAGATTCTGGCTCTTATTGCTATCGGAAATCGATATGTATAGATATTTACGAAACAGAAGCAGTTATCTATACAGTCTTTAGCTCTTATAGTCTTCATAAGAGGGACATGGCATCATACCCTCTTTACCCGTTTGTAATGGGCTCGTGGTATAAAAACAAAAAGCAGCAAAGTGAATATTTTGCAGTTGCAGTTGTTGTTGTTGCTGTCGACATTGCCTCGTCTCGCCGTCTCGTCGTCTTGTCGTCATTTCTTCCTTTCGCTGTTTACAGTTGCAGTCTTATTTTTAAACGCAAGGGCAAACTGCCCACATCGACGGCGCGTCAAGTGGCAGACAAACTGTGCCTCCAACAGCCACCTCCTCCTCTATGCTCCTCCTCGCCCTGTCTTTCTTCTCAATTTTCCTATACGCCGCTTGGTCTCTAAAAATAACATTCGAGTTTTTTATGCCGCCTGCCAATGCAATGCACAAATTTAATCACCAAATAACTTAAAGAGTGGGCTACATTCACATTCACAGCCACAGCCACAGCCACATCGATATCTTCTTGGGGCGTGGGCTATCTTTTGAATTTTGTGGTACTTACTTGTGGCATATATATATATAAGTCTAAATGTGGGTGTGGCTCTTTAAATGAAGGCTTGAGACTTGGCAACAGTTGCCTTTTTTGTTGAGAAAATATTCATTTTCAACTATTTCAACTGTTGACTGAATGATATTTAATTGATTTTTCAACTGTTGCTAGCTATAAAAAATTAGCTAAGCGTTTAATAATTAATTTGTGCACCAACATTTCAATGAACAGAGAGATCAATGCCAGTCTTAACGCGTATCTTCCGCTCAAAACTTGCTTTAAGCCGTCTTCTGTTAAAGTAGAATCGTAAATAGCAATTTGCAAATGGTCTCTGATTGGAACATTGTTCAAACAAAACATAAAAGCGGTCGTACATCAAGACTTGGACAACAAAAAGAGAAAAACACATATGATATTAAAAAACAATCACATCAAAATAAAAGCTGACAAAATTACAACAAGCAACAACAGAGACTTACAAGCCACATCAACAACGACAGCTGACAAATGACACAAGCTCGGCTCGTTGCTTTTGAAGCCTTTTATTTTATCGAAAGGCTAAGAGGAACAATAAACTTTTTGATAGAGAGTAGCTCAAAGCATTTGGTGGCAACAATACAAAACAACAATTTGTTTGGGGCTAAACAAAAGCAAGACAAATCATTAACAGTTATTAAACAATAACACATCAAAAAGCAAATTTATATATAGGAAAACGTTGCTGCGATAGCTGGACGACGACGCCAGAATCTATAAATAACCAGTGATATTGTCTATGCACAAATGTGTAGTATATAGAGAATATGAATACGACTGCCAGATACCCTACACTAATAAATATTAAGCACGCGATTTTTACACAGACTAATAACTCGATTACAAGGCATATACAACCAACTTTTGTCAGTTTTAATAACAAATGGCGTTTGGTAGATTAGCATTCATATCTAAGCGAAGCAAACTAACAGCTAACTAAACCCATATATACATATATATATACAGTTGCGCAAAAACAATAGCACCACTACGACATTTATTCTTACGAATGCAAAAGCAAACAATTAGATTTGTAATTTTTTAAAATGTTGATTTCAATTATTATTATAGAATAGAATAGAATTATTATAGAAATAGATTATTTATTTCTAATTTTCATAATTGTAAGTGCATATTTGAAAAATGCTGCTATTATTTATTTCGTGAATTTTTTAATAAAGTTTAAATACATTTATAACAGTGAATAAAAATGTGATATTATTCTTTCTCACTCTTTTTAATAGCCTTTTTTTATTTCTAAGAACGAATTTATACATTTAAAATACTATTAATATTAATATGTGAGAGTGGTGCTATTATTTTTATTGCAACTGTGTATATATGTGGCACAAATTACTAACTGCGATAGCGTGGCATATCCATATTGTTGCTACTTCTGCTCGACTGCAGCTGAAAGTGTCGCTGTTGCTGCTGCTGGGGTACATCCAGCTGAAGCACACCTTCCCGAATGAGGCACTCCTTGATGGCCAACATATTTTGTTGCGAGCACACACACAACGCACCACCAAAGTATTATTCGATTTGCCACACGCGTCAGTTTCTTTCTTATTATTTCTCAGTTGGATTTCAGGCGTTTTTGTTCTGCACTTGAGGCGAAAATAGAAAAGCGATTTGCACTCGCTGCTTGTCTGCTTTGCAATATTGCTCTTGCCCAAATTCCTCTTGTTGCTGTAATTTTCCCAAGCAACAGTTTTCAGTTTGCCGTCGTCCGACTCGGCGCTAAACGCTTTTGCGACTGAATGTATCTCGCTAGACACCAGAACTGGCAGCGGCGTCAGGCATTTGTGTTGTTCACAATTCAGTTGCCGTTGGTTTGTACACAACACGAATTTTCTTCCTCTTCTTTTTCGTTTTCATTCTATATCTTTTGGGCTCGCGACGAAGCAAAAGAATTAAAACAAAAACAAAAACAGAACAGCAAGCGGCTGCCGTTTTATTATAAAACTCTAAGAGTATCTATGTTAGCTACTGCGTGTGTGTGCGAGTGTGTCTGTGTGTGTGAGTGTGTTTGCTTTTGGCGTTCGAAACTGTGTGTGTGGGTAGAAGCAGCAAAATCAAAACAAAACGAAAAACGTGCAACGGTACCAGCTAAAAAGAGACAAGAGAGAGAAGAGAGGCAGGGAGGAGAGAAGAGCGGGAAAGAAAATAATACGTAGATAGACACAATGTAGACAGATGATGCTCAGCTGTTGGCGAAGATACTGTGAAAGCTGGCAAGCTAAATGGGAGTTTAGATTGAACTAGTTTACCGACTGCCTGCCTCTGTTCAGATGAGATTACTCTATGCAAAGAGTTTATCAATCTTCTATATTGCACAAGATAAATGTGCCTTTTTTGTGACTAGCCAACTTTGCCAATGAGTCAACAGCAGTGTATGTGTGTGCGGGTGTGTGCGTATGTTGTGCCCCATCTGCAAATGGTGCAACATGTCATCATCACACCAGAACTTGACCGTCATCAGCAGTACAAACATATCTATGCTACAGCGTGTGCCTCCCAATAACAGCAAGCAGTACACTCAGCAAAAAATTCGACTTGCTTATTAGAAACCTCGCTAGCTTGCTGAAGTACTTTACATTACAGACAAATGTTTAATAATAATATAAGTAACATAAAATGTAAGAAGTGCTAAGAGTAAGCTTATATAAAAGTTAAGTAAGACTAAGTAAGAAGTCATCAGATAAATCGTCATTCTAAATTTTAGAAAAATGTAGCCCGTAATTAAGATAAGAAAAACCAAGGTAAGAAACACTCAAGATTAATAGAGCGAGTTACTTTTGATGCCAAAAGGCTATTTTTTGCGAGTGTAGCAAAACTCATTAACTGCCACCGCTAAGAGTCCGAGACGAACAGACATTATCTGGCTTTTGAGGCCAACTGTAAATGTTGCAGTTGCAGGAATCCCAGCTACGCACATTTAATGGCTGCACACCATAATCTATCTGTCTACGTATCCGTGTTTGATATGTATGTGTGAGCTGCTTTTGTTGCCACAAATAAGTATTACGCATAATTTGTTAATTGGCCTCAACTTTGGCTTGTACAGCACATCTGCTCGATATGCGTATTTAAGTTAGCTACATGGCCTGTTAACTGTCAATTGTGTGTCAAATATGTCAAAGGTCAAATGAAAACTTTTCCAGCTGCCATATTGCATGAGTGTGGGCGTGTGTGTGCGAGTGTCTGTGTGTGTTGGTTAAGTGCTCCTATAAATTGTTAATAAAACTGCACACTTGGCAGAAGGGAGGTCGCAACTAACGGCCTCTTTCCAAGTATCACAACAAAGCTAATTGAGTTTCATTCTAATTTAATCGAGTTGTTGTCCAACTGCTTCGCTCGTGAGGGCGTTGTGCCAGTGTTTGCGAAATGGACAGCTTGATATGACGATATTATGACATGTCTGACTGAACCACTAAAAATGGCTAAATAGAAGAAAGGGGTGTAGTTGGATTATGGATTATGTAAAAGCCACAAGGAAGCATTCAAGAGCCCATTAACTATATGTATTCTCATTAGCAACAGGCAAGAGAGCTGGACACGATGTTTATTCTTTCTGGATAAATTTAAATTACAAATTATTATAAAAACAATCAAAATCATGTCTATGCATCCTGGAAAGTCAGGAAAGTATATCAACAGAAGCGAGGATGTTTGATCTGTCGGGGGAAATGGCATATTATCGCTAATTATAATCGATTTCAGTTTTCCGAAGCAATTATAGCGAGAGGATAAGGAGTCTAGAGTCTAGACGCATTTGCAGCAGCAAACCACAACCCAGACAAGATTCTCGGTAGGAAAAGCATAATTGTAGGTAGTTTAAGATCATTTTCGAGATTTTTATGCTCAGATTTTTAACCACGTCGTTGCTTCAGATACAGCTGTGTTCAAAATAATAGTAGAGCACACATTTATATTTGGAAAATGTTTAAGGAAAGTTGAAAAATAAAATATAGTTAAAAAATGATGAAAACTTAATTTAAACATAGTTTGTATTTCTAGTTTCTACTCGAATGTTTGAGTATTTTACAGAATCTGCAAATGAAAACACAGCGACATCTAGCGTCGATTTCAACCGTTCATTTCTGAGCAATTCGTATCTGTATCTGAATCTGTATCTGAATCTGCCTCTGTTTGTGCACATCCTATGTGATTAACTGCCTACGCAACATTTCTTGGCAATACGTTCATTTATTCATTATTCATTATTCATAATGCATATTGCGAATTCCCAGTTCTCGTAATGAGCAGCCTTTTATTGTACTTGTTGCTATTTAAAAACACACCCGCAATTATTGAATTTGCAGTCATGGCCAAATGTGGCTCGTAATACGCTGCACGATAGCTGAAATTGGGTATATAAAGTGGTCGCAGAAAAATGTGGGAAATACTTAAAAGAAATATTTAGACATGCCAGGTGTGTAGTAGAGAGTGACTTGTAATCGACCAGCTCTTATGAGCCTAATCAATTTATCCTAACTTGTCTTGTTTTTTATTTTTATATTGTATTCTTTGTCTCTCTGCTTTTGCGTCATATTGTGAAAATATATAAATATTATTCAGATGGGTGTCCACAGGCTGCCACATTTGTAAATATTTATATTTTGTTGCCTTCATTTCATTAGCCAGTTTATAAATGCGGTAATTATTAATGTGCAGCTGTGTTTTTGGGTTCGTCAGCTCGGCTCATCCAATGATTTATGCCATAACTACTTCTTGTTCAGATATCAATATGCAGGATGTGCGGCGCATGATTTATGCGATTGCCTGTCCATCCATTTATCTGGCAGTGCGCATACGACAGGTATGCATTATTAATATGCACATTTTGGCCTTGAGCAGATCAGAGGCCAGTAAAAAGGAACTCAGATACATAATCTTCATTGCTATTTCTTCAAGGCAATAAGCGCATATCTATACTTATATATATAGAGAGTTGTGCACAAAATAATAATAGTAGTGATTGTTCGATATTTTCATATCTCCTTTCGCAATTCCTTAGATACTTTGCATTATTTTACTCTTTGATATATCTCCTCACAGCCCTTATTTATATTTGACCTATTTTCGATTGAAATATCTAAAACTGAACGAGTTGATTAAAAGACAATTGATTGATATAATATCCCATAAAAAAATGGCTCATTTTATGGTGGCAAAATGTAGCTTGGAAAACATTACGCTGGTTAAAATCGACACCTCTTAAAAATCTTCAAAAATATTTCAGAAAATTTCCATTCTGAAAAAAAACAAATCGTCGGTTCCTCATCGAGAATTATTTAAATAAAAACATACAGTTATACGTATAGAAATAAACAATAAATAATATATAATCAGACGCATAATTTTAAATTTTGGGAGACTGAAACTCTTGGCTAATGACAGCAAATAAAACCAAGCACGATAAAATCACACATCATATCTGGTTTTTCGAAATGTTATTTGGCCACAGAGAAAGAAAGCTTCACTAATATTCTATATAATAATAATAATAATAACCATAATAATAATAATAATAACCATAATAATAATTATAATATTAATAATAATAATATTAATAATAATAATATTCCATTACTATTATGTTGACCGCCTCATTTGTTATAAATTTAAAGACTTTAATTTTATTTATAAATAATTTTAACGTTACAGTATTGATTGCTATTGTTTAAATACTATTTTCATAATTTAACCATTTTGTTTTTAACTTTCTCCCAAACATTACCGTTCTTTGGAACACAGCTGTATGTATATATGACAGGGGTATTTTTTTGCCAGGCGTTACACATCCAAAAAAATATGCACTCAGAACACAACAGAAATACAAAAAAAAGTAGAAGCTATAAAAGTGCTTTTTGCTTTTTATTTCGGTTGTTTGTTTTTTCAGGCTCATAATACGATCAATGAAAGTGGATTAAGCCCGTGCTACAAGCTACATGCTACATGCTACATGCTGCATGCCACTCACACACTGGCAATGCTCAAATGCAACCTACTTTCGTTGCAATAACAACAACCACAATTGACACGCTTCGAACCATGTCAATATTTGTGACGCCCATTTAAACAGTGCATAAGGCGTGGCATTCCACAACAATGTTGCACAGAAGCAGCATGCGCTTAATTTAGCGCCGTGTTGCAGGACGCATAGCAGTATTGCAAGGCTGCAAAGCAGCAAAAATTGTAAACCTGTTGTGTAAGAGTCAAGTGAAAAACTCCATAATTGAATAGAAAAGGTTCATGGAAGCTATCAGAGCTAACTATGCCAAATTTGGTGTGAGCCAAGATGTTGGCAAACTGATTGTTGGAGTGATTCTCGCGTTGCGTTGCAATTAGCGACAGACAATTAAAGCAGCAATGAGATTAAGTTGCAACAAAAGAGAGGAAGGGGAATGAGGGGAAAGGGGGAAGGTGCACATTAACTGACACAAAGTGGCAATGGAAACGACGACAAAGACGTCTGAAGCTGACGCATGCCACATGCAACAGACATGCAACTAGAAATGTAAATTAGGGGCAAAGAATAAGACTAATGGACAGGTTGAGAGCAGCGAAGAGAATCGAGAGGATGGAAAGAGTTGTGAAGAGGGGGAGGGGGAGGGGGAGGAATGAGGCAGTCTTGAGCTGAGTGAATAACTTGATCAGCATTTAGTGTCACAATTTAGTTACATTCAATTTGTGGCGCTTGGCACAAATTTAAAATGAACAAGGGGCGAATAATGTCGCTTCGAGTGTGGCAAGTGTTGCAAGCGACACATATGAAAACAAGTAAGGCAATCTGTAGTCAAGCGAGCTCTACTCCGATACAGCTAGTTATTTAATATATTCTACTTTAATGTCAAATTTCCATTTAAAAGTCTTGCACACTAAATTGTCACAAATTCTTAATTGGGCCCTTAACATTGTTTCTTATTGCTATCAAAAATCAATAAGTATCAATATTTGCGAAACGAAGACAGATACCGATAAAATGAGACAAACTTCATCTGCGCGAAGTAAACGATAACCTATATTCCAAATTGGATGTCTCTTGCTCCTATAGTCTCTGAGATTCGCGTGCTCATACAAAAGTGCTCTATATTAACTCAGCTGTTGCTGCTGTTCAGGAAGTTATATACATCACATTGTAAGTGCTGCTTACCTCTGCCTGTTACATACTTTTGTCACACATTTCTAATGGAAAAGGTTAAGGATTGTCGCTCAAATAAACAGTTTAGGTATATACTTTTTTACTTAACAGTAAACCGATATTTAAAATATCAAATGTGCATTGAAAAAACAACTGGGAAAAGCCATCGATAATCGCGGCGAGAAAGAGAGAATTGTTTGACTGATCGGGAATGTAATTGTATATTCGAGTGTATATTAAATGAAGTCGCACAGTACTTGAAACGCAGACTGACGCAATAGATTTTCCAAGTGTGTCATCATAGCAGCCTAGAGGCAGAAGGCAAGGGGCAAGCGGCAAGAGACAAGAGATAAGAGATAAGAATACTTTGCGACAATAAGGTCGTCGACCGTTGTTGAGGTCATTTCACAGTTGAAGCAGCTGTCAGACAACAAAAATTACTTAAAAATGTGTGTAAAAGAGAGGGAAAAAGAAAGAGAGAGAGATATATATATAGAGTTAATTGCAAATAATTGAGCCATAAACTAATGCCAAACTTATAAAAAGATACACAATTTGATTTGTGGGCGGCAACAAAAGCGAAACTAGATGCGGAAGCCAATTGCAAGATTATAAATTGAAAACACAACGAGACATTATTTATTGTGGGCAGTGTAGCTAATTTGCATAATCCTAAGTGTTAACTACAAAAAAATAAAATAAATGAATAAATAAATGCCAAACCCGACCATATTTCACCAACACTGAGCATGAAAATTTAATACCTCAGGATCTCAAACATATCGAAAACAAAAACCCGGAATTATTTAAATGCTAAATCAAACCAATATCCATTAAAAATGTGTGAAGAGGGTATAATGGTTTTATTTAACATATGTAACAGGCAGAAGGAAGCAACTCCGAGCCCATAAAGTATATTTAATTTCATCTCTACAAATATGCAGATCTCAGAGACTATAATCGCTAGAGACTTCAAATTTGGAAAATAAGTTATCGTAAGCCTCGTCAATTTTATTTCATTCCATTGATATCTGACCCCGTTTCGCGAGTATCGATACCTATTGATTTCCGATAGAAATATAAATCACAAGTTTTAAAGCAGGTGCTTCTATTTAAGTTATAGTCCGAAATCTATTTTTATATTGATCTTGTTACTCTTCGGCAATCAAACTAGAATATATTTAACAGCTGGCTGCAGGGTATATCGTAGTCAGGAAAACTCGACTACAGCTTGTCTTACTTGTTTTCGCTTTTATTTATGCGCCAAATTGGCCAGTCCACTTTGTTAGCTGACAATCCGCTAAAATCATGATGCGCACTATTTTTTATCTGCCCACAAAATAAACTTGGCTTCGCATTGGGGTCAAGTTAAGTTTTTACGTTTTACTAAGCATTATTAATATATATGCTCAAATGCTGAGTATTCAAGAGATTTCCGATTTTGCCATCTTCCAGTCGAGTGGATTATTTGTTATTTAATTACATTTTCTTTTCTTTTTGTTGTTGTTGCTTTCTGTGTAAATTTGGATATTGAAGGTGACGGCGACAAGAGAATTGCATTTTATGATGACTCGACAACATTGTCCGAAACATCGTTAGTTGGTTGTCCGTGTGTGTGTGGGTGTGTGTGTGCCAGGGAGTTGCTTAAATGCTTAAATACATATATATATCTATATATAAATATACGTGTTTTTTGTTAGTCAGGCAATAAATAAATACCAAAGTTCGGAACTCGAGCTAACTTCCAAGTTAAGGGATGTTTTATAAGGCATTTAATAAAAAACTGTTTGACATAGCTCATCTGAATGACTTTGCCAGGCCAACAGAAAGTGGATATCAATCACCATCAATTATCAAGTGTAATACCTGTCCGGAATTGGGTCTTCCTTCTTCTCAGACATAGCTAAGGAACTAACCAAGTATTTATCTGATAACATATACATATGAACAAGAAATGCTCCAAAAGCAGGCAAGTAGCTTGCTTCTTAGTTGCACTATTCGTTAAGCACACTTGTAGCAAAACATATTTGAAACATATTCAAATCGCTGTAATTGATTGATCAACATAAACATTAAACAGAGTTTTATATGCAAATCGCAGCAATTACAAAACTGTCAGAAAGACAAAACAAAATATTTCAATTTAAAAAGTGATTTGTCGTTTTTTTCTTATGCAAGATGTGAAAATGACGTGAAAAAAATACTAACAATATATTTATATATATACATATATATATATATATACATATGTGAATGTAAATTTTCCACTGCAACTTGTGATGCAAATACGAATGAAATGCATAATGCAACATGAAAAACAATCAACAAGAGAAAAAACAACATAAACAAAATATGCAACATTTGATGATGGGAATAAAGATGGGGCGAGAGGTATCTTTATAAATGAATTAGAAGGCGTCATATAATAATCTCGCTGGCATTGTTTGCATAATTAGCTGCAACAACAAATAGACAGAGTGAGATGGAGAGTGAGAGAGAGAGAAAGAGAAAAGCGCATTAGCTTGAGCGTTGCAACAATGCTGATTGCCATTAAGCTGATGGTTAGCTATTTGCACCTGAATTTATGTTACTCAAGTTGCAAGAACTGGGAAAACTCGGAAATGTCGGAAAAATGGGAAACTCGGCCAATCGTTAAATTGCACTTGAGCGTGTGGCAAGTGTGGGCAAAAACTAGGGAAATGCCTCTGCCCCAAACGAACAAAATACGTTTTTTTTTTCGATTTGTACTCACTTTAAGTGTTGCCAGACTTTTTTTTTATTATTGCTGTTTCCTTGATAACGCTTGTTTTTGCTTATAACTGAACCCACTGAAAATGTGTACAAAAGGTATAATAGACTCGAGGGAGGGTATGCAACATGCAGAAGGAAGCATCTGCGGCCCCTTAAAGTACATATATTCTTTCATCAGCATCAAGTCGATATAGCATCTGTCGATATGCATCATTTTAGAGATAACTGCGACGGTTTCGCCAATATCGATACACATCGATTTCTGATAGCAATAAAAGCCACAATTCTAAATTCAGTCAATTAGTGAATTTTGGGTTTAGGGGATTTCGTAGTCGAGTTGACTCGACTACAGATAGGCTTACGTGTTTTTTTTTCTGGTGTTTTTGCGGATGTTGTTGTAAGCCTGGCGACAGTTTGTTGGCATGGCCCGTTTGATGGCTTGAACTTTTGCCAAGAGAGTAGTTATGTAAGCAGAGCACTCACAAAATAGGGAGCAGGCGAGGGGGAGTTGGGAAGTGGGCGGTCCAGAGGTTGGTATGTGGATCAAGCAGTTGGGGCACAACCCCAAAGAGAAATATCCTAAATTGCGTACATAATTCAATTATCGAGATGAAAGCGGAACACAAGTGCCTTACGTAATGTCAAACTCAAACTTTGTGGCTAGTTAGATGAGAATAGTGAAATCAAATTCAACAATTTGTTATTTAATATGTAATCCTTTTTGGTACCTTCCTCAATTCTCATATTTATTGCTGCCCTTTACAAAACCTGTCAGAGCCGAGTTCTACTCCACAAAGGGAGGCGAGGTCAAAGCGAGGCAAGGATGCCAAGCAGAAAAGTATCTCAATACAAAATACGGCAAGCAAATAACAATGATGCAACATCGCCTTGCCTCACTGAATCATTCCTGCATCAATGAGGTAAACATCCTTCAACTGTCTTCTTTCACTATCTCCAGCTGCTGATACACTCAGAAAAAAAACCGCTCTAAATTTTGTTTTTCTAGGTTTTACAAATAATTCCTAAATGTAAGAAATCATATTTCTTAAAAATATAAACTATTGTGATTTTTTAATTTTTTTAATAAATCTTTTCTGTTATTAAGAAATGCCTGTCTATAAAGTATAAATGTAACCCCTGATTCTTTACAGATTCGACTATTATACTGGTGTTAAAATTAAATTATATGATTTATAAAATTATCTAAAAAGTTTTATAGATGAAAGCTTAAAATACTAATTTTTGTTAATAATGAAATTTAGAAAAACACAACCATAAATTTTGTAAATTTACTTGCTAAATATATAGATCATTCACTAAAATATAGTCCGATTCTTGTTCTGACTGAATTTAGCCCTCGTTTGGGTTAACAACAGAAGCTCAGTTCGACAGCTGTCACTTTGAATATGGATGTTGCAGTCATTGTTGTTGTGTTCTTGTTGTCGCTTTTCTTGCAGCTTTCTTTGGAATCATTGCTGCACCAACTGATGACTGTTCCATCAATGTGTGGCACAGTGCTTGTGGCACAATTTTAAAAGCGTCCATCAACACTGCCCCATTTGTTCGATTATTTATTTATTTGTTTCTTTAATAGAGCTCTTTGTTTTTTTTTATTACTTTTGTTGTTAAACTTGTTATTTTGATTGTCAACAAGCTGAACTGGGCCTATTTTTGACAGGCAATGCTGGCAATGCTCCTCCTCCCCCCATAAGCTGCGAGCTTTTGTCACCCAAACCACTTTCCAACAGAGTTTCTTTTTTTTTGACGAATGACAATCGACGGCGAAAAGTCGAATGCTATTTTCGGATTTATCGATTGATAACCACAAGCCAAATATAATTAAGGGCTTTCTGCTGGCATGGGCATAAATTATAGACGGATGCTCTTTATATGGTTTTATGCAATCAAATTTAAGCCATCAAATTTTTGGAATCAAATTTTGGCCAAAACATTCATCAATGTCTAATGGCCAATAAATCAAACAGTACGCCACCTGGCGTAAATCATAAGAAGCAAATTGATGACAGTTGTGAATTAAATGCGCACAATTTGTCAATGTGCAAAATTACAGTTAAATTAAATGCAAGTGGAAGAAAAAGAAGCATAAAAAACTTTATGAAGCGTGAGCTAAAGAAAAGCAATGTGAGAGAGAGGGGAAGAGGGGAGGGGAGGTGGGAGAGAAGGAGAGAGAGCAACTTTATCTTTGTTCAATGCCAAGTTGTCAAGTTGCCTTGACAATGGGTTAAAAAATACAAACTTTGTGGGCGTCGTTGAAAGCTTCGTTTTTGAAGGTTTTGTCGCAGCAAGAACATTTTTTTTTTTCAGAAATTGACTTTATAATTTTAACTGACCTTTGTTTCGTGGCCCTGGTTATAAAAAGGGAAAGCAATGCGCAAATCAAACTGGAAAAAGTCACGTGTTGAATTTATGAAATTTCTAATGTTTTTACACGCACTTATCAGTAAATGAGTATTAAATTAAATTTGTTTTTATCACGTTACAAACGCCCACTGGGACACTTTTATGGTAACCATAATTAAGTGGAGTAGTGCTGCGTATCGACCAAGAGTTGGTAACATTTGAAAAAAACATTTGTTTTATGTGTGTGCATTTTTTGTTTTTCCAAGCAGAAAATTAACGCAGTACAAAAATAAGATACCTAATATAATAATGATTGTTATAAAAATATTAATAATAAATACAATAATAATGATAATTACAGTAATTATAATTACAATGAAGGGTTAATGCATATTAGCATTTTACGAGTGTAAAAAAAACCGTCGCCACATTGAAAAAATTATTTTGTCATAGAAACAACAGCAATAATAATAATAGAACATAAGCAAGCAAAACGCATGGCTGACTGACCCCAACAACAGCAAAAACCACAGTAACATGAATGAACAACAACAATAATTCTCTCTCTTCCACTCCTTATTTAACTGTTCTCTCTCACTCTCTCTCAAGCTTAACTGTAAAAAAAAAAACAGACGCAGACAGTGCGACGTTGAGCCATTGAATTAAATAAATGTCAAATTTGCGTAGTAAGTGTAATACACACACACACATGCATGTTTAGCTCGCAACACGAAATTATTTAAAGCGGCTAAGTGTACTAAAAATAAAACATTTGATAAGCCGCCGACGACGACGCGTCGCTGTTTTAGTCATCTGCAAGGCAACAGCGCAGCGCAGCGGCGCCGACGCAGTTAGCTAAAAATAACAGCAGCAGAGTTGCGAGCGGGTCTAAAATAAGAGGCCGAAAAACGCCAAGGACGGCAGTCGACTGCTGAAGCACCCAAAAAAAAAAGAGTGTTCGGTAGAAGACTAAAAGTAGAGCGCGACAAGCGCATTTACCGTTGCTGCTAGTGAAAAAGAGCTAATAGCAGCGGTTGATATGACATGGCTGAAAACTAAACGACAACTGCAGCGTCACTTGCCTCTATGAGCATTTCACACAGCAATTAAGAGCGAGCAGAAACGGAGAGATAGGGAGTAAGAGGGAGAGAGATAGAAATTAAGACAAGGAGGATCATCTTGCGCTCTCTTTTTCCACAGCAAATTAACAGTTGGCTTAATTGTTAAATGTCATTTTCTGTTGTTTTTTTTTATACTCACAACTTTTTGTCGACTACTCGTTCTCCGTGGATTCAATCGACCGCAACAAAAAAAAAATATCGACAGCCGAAACTGCAGATTTGAAACGCATTGCTGAACTTGTTTCAATCACACGAACACACACAAACAAAAGCGAGTAGATAACAACAATAACAGAACGGAGAACAGAGAACGGAACAGAGCGGAAATGGAATGCAGGCGGAAAACAAAAGCTCAGCTTAATACTGGCGACGACTGTGACGCGATGCAGCTGGCAGAACTTTCATTGCCAACGTATGAACACAGCATATGAGGTAAAACATGTACCGACGTCGAACAGCGCAGACAAAAGACTGAGCTGAAGTTGCGCCAACCAACGAAGCCGAAGCTGCAAGAGACAAACACGAGTACGAATCGAGTACGAGTAATCGTGCTCTTGTCTGTGTGTGGAGCGGGTGGCGGTGTTTGCTATTGTAAATGCAGTCGGGAGAACATTGAAGTAAGAAGAAGCAATTGCTAAAAACAAAAAAAGGAAAGGGAAAGGATCGCCAAAAACTGCACAGAGAACTTTAGCAATGCTGTATTCTTCTTCAAAGTAAAAGCTTTGATTTACTTTCTTCAGCTGATTAATGTCACATACAAATTCGTGCTAATGCGCATTTATTTATTTATTTATTATTTAAGAAATTTCTTCTGTTATTAGGACTTTTTCTGAGTGTATAGTGATATTGCAATGATAAGGCAGAGACTGGGTTTCATTCCTAATTAGGCAGTTGGCAATGCAGGTGCCGTTAAACGCAATTAAATACGCCAATGAATGGGTGCATGGATTAGTGGATGGATGGATGGATGGATGGATGGATGGATGGATGAATGGATGGATGGATGGATGGATGTATGGATGGGTGGATAGATCGATGATGATGGAAAAAAGTGCGGAAACGTGAGTTGCTGTAGAGAAAATTGCTCAATGCACCGTTTTCATTTGGCCGCGTTTCACGTTTGCTCCAAATGACAGTGATTCTTACAAACCAGTTCACAGTTCTATCCACAGATCGATCAAGCGAGCGAGCGAACAAGTTCAATGCCATTAGGCATTCTACCAATGATAATATTAACACTAATTCAGCTACAACTATTACACTGTTACTAGTAATTCACCCAACTAAAATTTGAAATATATACAGTTGAGTAAAAAATAATGATACAATCTAAAAAGTAATAATAAGAAAACTA
Organism: Drosophila cognata; assembly: GCA_035041535.1. Taxonomy (NCBI): domain Eukaryota; kingdom Metazoa; phylum Arthropoda; class Insecta; order Diptera; family Drosophilidae; genus Drosophila; species Drosophila cognata. The sequence continues at coordinate 173,334 of JAWNLC010000715.1, read as the reverse complement.
ATAAAGTCGTAATGGTTGTTTTGCAATATCGTTTAGAATCGAAAACGCTTTTATTTATTTATTTTGTTTCCTAAAACTTAAGTATTAAGTTTAATCAAATTGATATGCATTAAAAACGGTTAAGAAAATGAGATACTTTCTCACTTTTTTTAAATCTTCTTGCAAAAAAGACACATTTGAAAACATTTCCTGTGATAGTGTGGCTATACATTTTTTTCGCAACTTTATGGGTTAGTTAATATCAGATAAGTGTAAATGTACACGTAAAAATATAACTTAAATTTTGCTTGTTTTCCACTCGCAGAGACGAAAAGAGCAATAAGAAAGAGAGAGAATACAAATGGATTAGTTTTGCAAGCCAAGGTGAATTTGAGGCGGATGGTTGCAGTAGGTGAGAGAAATAGAGAGGAGAATAGGGATGAGGATTGAAGAAGTCTCAACAATCAGTGTGCTTTATACTTTATGTGTGCTGTGGGTTCGGATTGAGTACATAAAACAGAGTTTTACTCAAGCGGAAAGAAATAATAATCGCTAAATTGCAAGCAAAAGCTTTGACTGTGGATTCTTCGATTTTGTAAAGTGTTATTTGAATTTAGAGGTGCTGTTTTTGTTTGTATTGCCCAAAGTCTTTATTTGCAATAATATTTTCAACTCACCAATAAATACGTTCAGTTAGGTTATTGTGTATTATTTCGTAAGGCTCACCTGCAAAGAAACACAAGAAGAGAGAAATAGACAACGAGTTAGTACCAAGTAAATAAATAAAATTTAAACACAAAATGTCACTTAAAAAACTGTCGCAAATCAAATTAAATGAAATCATCAACATTTGCCGTGCTTAAACGGCACGTGCTTCACGCACCCTTTCTCCCGCACAAAGAGTACGAAGACAAGCAAAAATTAGCTAATTAATTTGAGTAGCGATAAGAAAAAACAAAGCAAAACAAACTAAAAGTACACACACAAACAGAAACATCACATACAAAGAAAACAGAGTTCGCTGCAACAGAAAACGAACTAAAAAAGCTCTGCACGTCACTCAAAACTTGCCTGACTCAGAAAGAGAGGGAGAGAGTAAAAAGACGCATGTGGGTGGCGTAATTTAAGTGTCTCTCTCTTTCTTAGTGAATTATGAGACATAGGCAGCAACAGGAACTTTGGTCAACTTGGCGTGTTATAATTTATTTAACGCTGGCGCCAACAACTAGATCACACACATACAAACACAGATACACTCATACAAAAAATCGCGTAACTTTTGACGAAAAGTGTTCCAATCACCTTAATATTTTAGGTTAGACTTTTCAAAAATGTAGAAAAAATATTTCTCATTTTCAGCGTGCTTTGTTTTCAATGTTATTTTAAGTTATTTATTTTATTTTAAACATTAGTTTTATAAGAAAACACATGTAGAAACATTTTAGATAGTTTTATAAATTCATATAAATAAATTTGTACACAGCTAAGCTCAAATATGTAAGGTGAGCCAGTAAATTTCTATGCTTGTTTCTGAATTTTAGAAATGAGTTTTTCTAAAAATTACGTTTTACATTTCGACTCTTTAGATATACATTTCATAACTATAAATATTTCTAAAAAATATAAAAAAATCCCCATATTTTTGGGATTGTCAATTTAGCGCGGTCTTTCTAAATATTATAATTTCCCTATGTTTAGAAATTATTTCTAAGACTTTGGCAAATCTCAGAAGAGTTGAACTTTGATTTGGCCACCGGATCGGGCATTTTTTATTTTTTGACCTTTGGTTCACTTCGAATATAATTTTTTACCTGTGTCTGTTTCTAGACCAATTCTGTCTGTTTTACACATTTCACAAATTTTGTTAACATATCACAAATTCCGCTGGGTTTTCACGACACTTGAACAAATTATGCAAATTATGAAAAAGTGTTGCCAACTTTTTTACTTGCCTAAAAAGTTTTCAAGAGACGTCAAATTGAATTATGCTGATTTCCCTTTTTAATGGGATAAGGAAGTGGGCAAGGTTGTTGGGGTGGGGGATGGTACGGTTGTGGTAAGAACACGCTTAACAAGAAATCCCTGGCCAAATGCTTTTCTGGACTATTTTGACCTTGTTTTAATTTGAAAACTGAAAAAAAAAACAAAATAAAAACTGGACAAAGAACCAAAAAGTGTTGTTCTACTTTCTTGATTGTGATTGCGCTTGTTGTGTTCCTATTTTTTGTATATCTTTTTGTTTCTTTTTGTTTTTCCGATTTACGAAACGTTTGTTAGAGTCAAAGTTCCAAATTAGAATCGGTGGCCAACTCGATCACAATGATTTTCATCTTTCTGAGCTTTTTGTGGATCGAACAGGTGATTCAACAACAAAGCACTTATCAGATAAAAGCTCTTGCTTCTTCTTCTTTATATTTGTCTCTCTCTTTTTGCTTCTGTGTCTTTTCCTGTTACTGTGTCTGCTTACGGAACGGAGTTCGTATTTAGAAGCCCACGAGCAAACGCCTGCGCCTGTCTTACATCATCCACCACTCTGTTCGGTGTCGAGTACCGCTGTTTGGTGTTGTTTGGTAGTTTAGTCTTCTTCTTATTCTTCTACTATCTCTCTCTCTGTCTTAACACTCTTTCTTGAAATCTTCAGTATCACAACGAGCCAAAACTGGCCTAAATGTGCCGACCTTGGTCGGCAACCATTAAAACTTAACCTAACCTACCAAAGAATATGCCTCATTTATTTATTACAGGGTACAAAATTGAACTTGTCGGTTGTTGACTGTTGTACTCAACGTGCAGTCAGTCAGTCAGTCAGCCAATCAGACTCTTCCCCCTTCCCTTGTCATTTTAATGGTGCAGGCGGCCAAAATGAGAAAAAAACACAAACCACCAAACAATCAGTTGGCAATTTTCTTTCTTTTTTTTTGTTTATATCCAAATGTATGTTGAAATAATACTTTAACTGGTAATTCGTGCATACTTGCTTATAACCGTTATAATACACTTAAAAGGCCAAACGGAGGGGATGGGGAGGTGTGTATGCTTACAAGTGCAGATCAAGCAGCTGAAACATAATTATGTTCAATCACACATACACACGGCTACAAAAGCAAATTAAGTAAAACTCTGCTCGACATAAATATATGTGTATATGTGTGTGTCTGTGTTTGTGTGTGCATGGGTGTGGAATTTGTTGTGCGTTGTGTGATGTTTGTGACTGAAATCGTCGAATTCGCAAATTGAGTGCTTGAGTGGTTTGCTCTTATTACAGAGCATTAAAGAAGCCACACTTGAAATGTAATGGAAATATATAAATCTCATAAATCTTATTTTAGGTATCTGAACTATATTGAAACCTGAAGAATTTTAAGTCAAAGAATAAATATGATTAATCTATGTAGAGCTATCTAAAATATATTCAAACTTGAAGAACGCAAGAACCCACCCACCGCAAAGATTCATTTAATAGTAGTTAATGGACTCAATCTCCATCTATACTATCTCAATCTATACTACACTTAATAAGCATTCAATACCACCTTTCCTTTAAGACTCCGTCTCTCTCTCTCTCTCTCTCTCTCTCTCTCTCTCTCTCTTAAAGTAAACTTTTAAATCTGGTTAGTCTAGGTGGAGGTATCCAAAATATGTTTATTGAAACCCGAAAAACTGAAGCAAGGATTAGCATTCACTTTATTTATGGTCATTTAAAAACACTTTCCTTCAAGATAGAGGGAGTTTTTCCTCTCTCTCTCTCTCTCTCTATCTATTTGCTTCTTTTAAAGTCAAGATATATTTCTATTTAATTTAAAAGCACTTTTTTTAAGACTTTGTAGCTGCTACAGCTTTTTTCCCATCAGCTCTCACTCTCTCTCTCTCTCTCTCTCTTTTCTCTCTCTCTCTCTTTACATCTTAAAGTCAAGCTTTGCCTCTCAGAAGCCCTTTAAAGATATTTGTTTTAGTGTAATCAGGCAGACACTCGAAAATAATAAATAAACGAGTATTTGCATTGAGTGCACTCATTCGAAGAAGGACGATTTACTCTGGACTCATTCTGAATTCATGGCTTGTGCACAGAAGCAGCAACTAGACGAAAATTGCATTTGTCAAAAGACGACGAGTGAAATTTCAGAGCCAACATCAAACTCCCCACTCAGAACCAACTAACTGACAAGACAAACTCTTTGGGCCTCGCAAAAACCCCTCGAAAAGTCAAGTTAAGTTAAATAAGCAAAACTGAGTGCAGCTGGCAAAAGATGAATGATGCCTGAAGACAACAGAAATCAGTAATAAAGTTGAGCAAAAACAGTCTTAAAAGCAGTTGTTGCTTTTTAGGTGCGTTGAACTTCATTCAACACTGCCAGAATTTGCCAGACGACAAACACTGGCAATGGGTGGGATGTGTGTGGGCGTGGCATGGGGCAGACAAAACAGTGCCACAAATGCCACTTAAGTGAAATGAATTGCAAAAAAATACGCTTTCAGTGATGAGAATCGCATAGAAAGGTCATATGGAAAGCCAAATATTTGTAGGCGTTGCCAAAACCGATTTTAGCCGGGCACAAAAACAAAAAAAAAATAACATTAGTACTCTCAGTTTTACCTGAGGATTGTTGTATACTTTGCATGCCGGAAAATGCTTTTAATTGTTTTTGTTGCCCCAAGAGTTTCCGCAAACACCCAAACACACACACACACACAAATTTATATACAGTTGTGAAAAAATAGTAGCACCTTCTACTCACTTCATGGAAATAGTTTATTTTTTTCTGTTTCTATTATTTTTTCCATAATTTTCTTTCTTTTTTACAAAATTCAAATTTGACTTTTAGTTTTAATTAAATTTAGTTAGAGTGGTGCTATTATTTTTTCACCACTGTATAATATATATATATATATATATATATATATACACATATATTTATATAGATATATACTCTCTTAGACGCACCTTTTTTGCATTTGTCGTCTTTTCCTTTGCTTTGTTGTTGTTTTTAACTACTTCCGCTAATAATTTCGTTTTTTGTTTTGGTTTTTTTTTGTTGTCTGTCCTGGCATCTTTACGTGTTTTAGTTTTAGTTATTACGCCTTTTTTCGGTTGCGTGAACTTTAACCCGTACTGCAATCTTCCGACACGTACTGCGAGCCGTCGAAAGTCTCGCTGCGTACTGAATTCAAATGTGTCTTGGTGTTGGCCAGATTCAGACTGCAGCCAAAAAACACATACAACACCGAAACAGCAGCCGAGCCAACCACTCGGCCAGGTTTGCTGCCAGCAGCAGCAGCAGATTTACAAGTCTGGAGCGTTGCAAACAGCAAACAGCTGATGTTTTAGCCGGTTTTTGTATTTGTCATGTTTTCAACTTGAAATCGGCGGCCAATTCAACAATTCTCTTTTCCTCCCTCCATCTACTACGCTTTGCCTTTCTTTCTAATGGGCATACACTGCAGAAAATCATTGACATGTATTCATTGCTTGTTTCTTAATCTTATCATATGAAAGGATTTTAATATATTTACTATTTACTTGTATTTAGTTTTTTTTTTTGCAACTGTCTCTCATTCTAATGGGCGTACACTGCTCAAAAGAGATAGCAAAAATCAGTGATATTACTCATTGCTGGTATCTTAATCTTATCATATAAAAAAGTACCTAAAAGTCTTGATTTATTTATGATAATATTTGAATACTATTTCTCTCTCTCTAATGCAATTAGAAATAATTGATAAGCATTCAACTCTTGCATCACTTTCTTATCACATAGAAGAAATTATATACTTTCTCTCTCTTTCTAATGGGCATACACTGCACAAAATAGATAGCAGCAATAATTGATATGTACTTAACCCATGTACATCAATCTTATCATATCGAAAGAATGATTCGAAAAGCACTCAAGACTGTTCACTATACCCTGACCCCAATCGAAATGGGTAAAAAGGGAATAATGATTTTGTGCACATGCATGTTACACAAAATAGGAAATATTTCCGACCCCATAAGGTTTATATTCTTGATCGATATAGCCACAATTGTCTGTCAGTCTATTTGAAAAACAAAGTTCTGGTCGAGCTGGCTCGACTAAAGCTAGTCATACTGGTTATTTACATTTATTTATTATACTTGTAGCGTTTAAAGCATTTTCTGTTGGCTTGGCAATGCTGTCAGAAAAAACATAATTTCTTTTTCTCTCTGACACTCTCTCAATTCGCTCACTGCTCCTGCGATTTCGCCGTGACCACCAAAAATTCAGAGCACAGAGCAACCTATAGCAACAATGGCAGCAACCCTTAGGATTGGGGCCAGTTGGATTTTGTTTGTACCTGCGCAGTGGAAAAACCCCAAAATTAACTTTAACGCTTGACAATTGAAACTCATTGCGACCGCAGCGCGTTGTGAATCCCTCCAAATATGTTTGCACCCAATTTAAGAGGGGAAGCAAAGGGGGAGAAAAGTCCTCTAATTGCAACTCATTTGCAACTGCAACCGCGACCACAGAGCAGTAGCCAAAGAGCAACCCACACTTGACCGCATGATCCAAGAATCTTTAGAATACTGCACACTCAAAGTAGTGTAAACTGTATGTAGTGTGTGTGGGAGTGTCTGTGTTTGTGCAACACGCGGTGGCAAGTTGTCTGTCTGCTTTGCCTGTGATAATTACTATCACTCGAACGGTAGCAATTCGCAACTCATAATTGGCAACGAGTTGTGGCATGAATTCAAACGCCCACTTGGACACGCCCACAATGTGTTGCAATAACAGTAAATACAACTTATGCGAGGAGAGGTTTGCTCAATTCTGAGCAACTATCTCAAAAAAATAAGAAGAAAATTTAAGTTGCTGATTCCGATTAAATATCTGAAATTCCATATTCCTCCCCAACTTAATTTTTCAACTCACTTCTAAGAACAAGTTGTAGACTACAATCAGAAAATACTTTTTATTATAATATATAACTGGATATTTGACAGTTGTCAGTTGTAGCAGAAGTTCAATTTTACACTCCTACTTTCATATTTTAACTCATTTTAAATATAAATTTATAGATTTTGGGCCCCTCAGCTTCTTATATCCCGAAAGCAAACAAGGAAAAACCCTCGCTAGCATTTCCTTGGGTTTCCTCATTAAAATATCAAATTGTAAATTATGATTAGAAACTCTTTTTTTATAATATCCTTAAAGCCACACTCAATGAATAACCCTCGCTGGGATTTCCTTGTGTCTCCCCATTACAAATTGGGTTAAGTGGATTCTTATTATTTCATATTCGAGTTGGAAGTGGCTCGTCAGAGGGTATAATCGGTGCACCCGACAAAAGTACAAGAAACATACGTAATAGTCGAAAGAACGCAAAGTCGTTACTTTTACCACAGTAGGCCGATCTGTTCAATATAATGTAAGCATGTATTAAATGCCTTATATATTTCATGATACAAGTAAGATATATCCCCAATTAGGCTCTAAAAGCCTGGTGCACCCGACAAATGAATAATATATACATATGTATTGGGGTCCCGCTAAATGCCTCACATATTTCGTGACAAAAAATATGACATGTGCCCAGCTAGGCTATAAATACTCTTGTCTGACTGTCTGTCTGACTGTCTGTCCCCTTATTTTGTTGTAGGCTCGCAAGAAGGAGCCTTATTTATGGCAGCAGGCGAATTGCGGCCGTGCCTAGAGTGTCAGCCAGGGACTGGAGAGGGGGAGCTGGGGGTGGTTGCGGCTGGTTGTGGTTGGTAGGTGTTGGTTAGGAGGTAAGGATGTGACAGAGTGGCTAAAACAAATTAGATCTGCGACATTTTTATTGCTATTTAGTTTCGCCAGGCTGTGCGCAGGTGAATGAACTCTTTGTTGGCCTACACATATTAAAGACCTCGAAAAGCCTAAAGTTCCTTTTGTTTTGTAAGTATTGATTTTAAAGCTGCCCCATTGGGTATGGAAATAAAAGGAAATCGTGCGCTAATAAATATTTGTGAAATGAGAACATTTGACATTAGAGCAAACGCGCAAAGCGGATTATATCTATAAAATGTAGAACTTTCCCTCATGAGTTTTGTCTTTTGAAATTTGAGGAGCAGTCAACTCAAAAAGGTCGAGCGACCTGCAGTTGAATGTCCTTTTTATGCCAGAGCAACAGACAAGCGACAACAACAATAACAGTCAACAACAACAACAATCAGCAGCATTATGTGGCGAGACTTTCGATTTTTGTTGCAGACAAGTATTTTTTTTGTTCGCTTTTGTATTTACTTGTCCCGTGTCTGAGTGGGAAAACCAACAACAGCAACAACAACAAATGTTGTGAACAGATACCAAAACAACAATTACAGATTATATAGAGAAAGAGAGCACATCAAATACAGACGAATTCCCGCGTGTGCAGTTTATATTGACTGGCGAAATGTTAAACTCCCCAAAAAGTTTTCCACCCCTTGTAATTCTTAAAATGTCTAGACAATAATATAATCATATATTCATATAATATAGATATGTTAAGTTAAGCTTGGGCGACTTTATCGACAAATTCCATTATAGGCTGACATTTTCAATTTTATAATATCAAGAACATATTTGATGCTTTTAAGGCCAACAAGATAAAATATATATTTTTAGATACATAAAATAAGAAGAAATTTTCTTTGTATGCTCTTGTTCAAGTTTCGAACCGCGCGCAAGTCGATATTTCAACCAATTCGAAAAAGCTTTCGAAGTTGGCAGCGTATTGTTAGCCGAGACCCGAACCCGTGACAAATTCAACACATTTAGCTTTAAAAATCAATTTTCTTATTTGTTAAAATATATCTGAAAAAATTTTAAAGAAAATAAATTGTATATCTACATTTTGAAAGCAATGGCATTTTTTTTGGGAACAAACAAGATTAAAAGAAACGAGCTGCATAGCTTTTAAAGAATTATTTTTATTATTAGTAAAATGATTGTTGGCTTTTCGATATGAAAAATAGATCACATCTTTATTCAAAGCACGTAAAATGAAATGGATTAGAAAATGCATAAAAAATATTATAAAAACACTAATTAAAAGATAATAAAATAATTACATACGCTACAAAACAAAAGCATAAACAGCAGAAATTTAAACCAAAAATGAAATAACAGCTACAAAACAAATAAAACAAAATATTGACAATAATATTGCACGCTTATGTTTTTTTAAATAACATTTTATTGCTAATAAATTTGTGTGTAGGCGTCGCAGGTTTATTTTTTGATTAATGATAACATTTATAGAGAAATTATAGCAAACATTTCTACTTAAATAAACGTAAGGAAAATCGTTATTTGCAACATATATTATGGTAACTTAAATTATTAAATTTTGAGCTGAAAATATACAGAGAGATTTTATAAATGTTTTATGATTAGTCAATATATAAGATATATACGTATCTATACTATATTTTTCGTTGTTCCTGTTTTACTGCTTTTTGTTTTGTATTTGATCGTGTGTTTAACTTAAAATAATGATTAATATTAATAATTATTGAATAGAACGAACGTAATTAGGCAGACATTCAAAATCATTGGCACAAGTTGCAGTCAAATTAACAATTAAAATTATGCATTAAGAAAATAATAAACAAATGAAAACGATTAGTTTTGAAATGTGTGAGTGAAATGCATTAAATATATAACTATATATATATAGATTAAACATATCTCTATGCAAAAATTGCTTGGAAATGAGAATACTTTTGGTCTATGTGGAAATAATAGCTAAATGCACATTTTACATATGCCATACAAAAATGTTGCACATTAATTACAACGCTAACAAGAAGAACAACAATAAAGAAGTGCTACTGCAAGTGCAACTGCAACAAGTTCGTTCAGCTGAGCGCAATTGCAACAATGATAATCACACCAATTACAATCAGACACAAGGTGAGCAAATCATTGGGCGTAATCAGACCCACGGTGCAGGCGACAACTATGTGCTCCAGTGTTGTCAAACCGCCACGTGCCAACCCCGCCCCCGCCCTCGCATCAGCCATTTCCGCTGGTGCTTGCAATGTGCGCAACTCGCCGAAGACGGAGAGCGCTTTCAAACTTGTCGTAGGCAGTTCGTCGTCAGCGTTAGCATCAGCGTCGTCGACGACGTCAACGTCAACGCCAGCGAATCTGTTTGTCAATGCCGGAAGTCCTTGGCGTCGCTGCGACGTCTCAGTTTCGTCACGACTGCGCTGCTGCTGCTGCTCGTTACGTGCTAAAGTATCCTTAATTGGCACATTTTTGCCGGCTTCTTTGTTAATTTCTTCTTTGATGGCTTCGGGCAGCGACGCTGCTCTGGTTTCAGTTTCGTAATTGAGTTTCAATTCGGAAATGCTCAGTTTGATTTGCGGTGTCTCGTAAACGATGCTCTCAATTAGCCCAACTGGTTCACATTCGTCGAGTTTGACAAGCAGCGCTTCGTCAAGTGCACTTGCCACCAACTCAGCATCGTCAAGTTCGTTTTCGTCAAGTGCCGGCTCTTCTTTTATTAGAGCTTCACTCGCCAAATCATAGACAGCCTCGCTAAGTGCGAGTGTTTCGTTAAGTTTTAAAATGTCAAGTTTCAAATTGTCGTCAAGTTTGCCAACTTCGTGCTGATCTTTGTCAAGTCTGGCCTGCTCACGCAAACCTTCAAGCAATTCTTGCTCTGTGGGCAAACGTGGAAATTCCTCTTCCCCGTCCAAGACCAACGGCTTCTTCTTCCTATCGATATCGTTATCGATAACTGTAGCATTTATCGATACCTGTGTGACGTAGTGCTCCTTAACCTCAAAGCGACTATTGTAAGTCGTCTGCAGCTCAATGGAATTATTGGCTTGCGCTGTGGAAAGCGGAAAATCAGCCAAGCTGGCATTACCCGAATCCGGATTGGAGGATGTCTCCTCCTCCTCCTCTTCCCCAAGCGAATTGAACGAATCAAACTGGGTCATGTTGGTAGCTGGCGCAGTTCCAGTTGCGGTTGCAACCTGCTCCAACTGTGGCCTATCCATAACAATGTTGATTTTGCTGGCATAGATGCGATTAAAATTGGGCGAAAGTTTTAACTTTGTCTCCGTCTCCGTCTCGTTCTCCTTCTCCAGTTCCGTCTCATGATCCCGCCTCATTTCCTGCTCCTCCATTTCGAGCTCTAGCTCTGGGATGGTGGCTAACTTACAACTATGACTACTGCAATTACTAGCATTAGTGGATGTGGATATGGATTGGGGGTTGTCTGGTGAGTAGCTGCTGCTGCTGCTGGTAGTGCTAGTAGTAGTAGTGGTGGTAATAACATCGATTTGAGGGTCAACATTCAAAACTGGATTAGTAGCGGTAGCTTGAACGAGAGCACTGCGGGGATTAGTAGCGGCATCTGAGGAGCACAACTCCTGGCATTCAGATTGGACCTGGCCAACTTGCTGGGCGGGGTCAAGGCCTTTACCTGTTGTTGGCTTGCGTTGTTTTTGCTTCAGCTTCTGCTTCGGCTTCTCCTCAATGCCAAAGATGGCGGCCAGCTCCTCGCTGGAATTGTACTGAGATGGCGAGGAGGAGCGTGCTCGCCGCTCACCCACCGGCGTCAATTGCAACGGAGGCGAAGGCGATGGTGACGGGGAGGCAACGCTGGCGGTTTGATTCTCACTCGTGTTGCTGTTATTGGTGCTCAAGGTGCTGTTGTTATTGCTGTTGGTGCTCAGTGTGCTATTGTTGTTGTTGCTGGTGCTGTTCGATCTGGTCGATTGCACATCGTAGGATGTGGTGCTGAATGTCTTGATGGGATCAGTGCTGGGTGCGTGGTAATCACTGCTCTGCGACTTGATGTAATCACTCGAGGAATACGGATTGAATGAGGTAATGCTCGAGGAGAGAGCCCGACCCACATTCGAGGGACTCGTCGACTTGGCCAGACAATCGCTGCTCGAACTGAACGAGGAGGCAGTGGTGCTGACAGTGGCACCACCCCCACCACCACTGCTCATGCTGGGCGCCGTGGTGCGCTGATCATCGGTGCCAGTGCCAGATGTGGTGGTTACTGTTGTCATGCTGCTGCTGCTGTTGTTGCTGTTGTTGTTGGTTGCAGCTTGTCGAGCTTGTCGCTCGCACTCGAGCATAATGCGATCGATGTCCTCGTTGGGAGCTGCTATTGTTGCTGTTGTTGTTTCTGTTGCTGCCCTCGCCTCTGCAATGGGACAAATGAGAGTGGCATCAGCGTGGACTTGTTGTTGTTGTTCGCAACCAGCTGCAACAGCTGCTCCAGCTGTGCTCAGTGTATTACAGTTGGCCAGATTATCGTAGTCCGGCGGTGGTTGCGTCTCGGCCAACTCGCTCAGTTGCCGCATGCAACGTTTGGCAATCGCCTCGATCTTCTCCGATTGTATGGGATCCAGTTTCTTGATCAGATGTGGCATCACCAATTGCTGCTGCTGCTGCTGTGCTGCAACTGGTGGCTGCTGTTTCACCTGTCGCGCCTCGTGCACCACCACGGGTGGCTCTGTGGTCACAATATCTTTGAGGATCTTCTCGCAAACGGCATTCGCCGCCTCGGATACCTCATCGATGGCCCGTATCAGTTTACCCTCCTTGTGCAGCTTGCGCTGATTGGGTGGTTGTTGGCTGCCTCCTTCTTGCTGCTGACTGTCCGTCCGATCTTGGTCGGGCAGCGTTTCCAGCAGCAGTTGGCCGCAGCGCTTGGCCGCCACGGAGACTGCCTCGATCTGCTGCAGCTCCTGCTCCAGTTTCAGCTGTTCAGCATTCATCTTGGGCCTTGCGGCCGTGATAAGCGCCTCCTTGCGCAACTCGTCCAGCTCCTGCGTCAGCTTGATGCTGCTCGCCTGCGCATCCTGCGCAATCTTGTTCAACGCATCTTCCAGCAGCGGTTCGGGCGTTAGACTCTTTCTCGGCGCTGGCACAGGCGCCAACTTGGGCGTCGCCGCCTCCTCCTGACCTAGTCGCTCCGGCAGCTGGGCAATGGCGCCACCCAAACTGGGATGCCTGAAGGGTATGTGCGGTTTCTTGGCCAAGTCCTCGTCCTGCGCCTTCAGCTTGCGCAACAGATCCAGTGTGCCGGGTATGTCGTTCGTCTCTTCCTCCTCCTCCTCCCCGCCGCACAGATTGGACATGGAACCGGCACGTTCGATGCTGCGCGTCAGTTCCATGTAGCTGCCAAGATCACCGCCCGACGGCTTGGCCGCCGCCCGCTGGATGAGGCTGTAGATGTTGGCAGATTGAGTGCGTGTTGCGCGCTGTTTCTTGCTCTGTACGGGGTAGACGTAGGTGGACTTGGGTCCGGGCGGATCTTTGCGCAGTGCACGCACCGCCAAATCATCCTTGACGATGTCCGGGGAGCCGGTCTTCTTATTCTTCTGCTGCTGCACCGTCTGCACATGGAGGTAATCGCTCTGTGGAGCGGGCACAATTGGGCCAACGGGTATGCCAAATGGAGGCTGTCTGTCCGCATGGCGATGCTGCAAATTGGACAACTGCAGATTTCGATAGGCGACATCGTCGCGCACCGGATCCGGCTCACCGCCAGGCGAATCCTCATCCTCATAGTCATCGGCATGAGCCAAGGCGAACTTCTCGAAATCACTCGGTGTCGGCATGCGTGGCTTGGGCTCCTTCTTAAGTTCCGTCTTGGGCTCGACTGCCTCTGCAGGCTCGGTGAGGCCCAACGACTTGTAGATGGCCTCCAGCTCGTTGATGGCCTCCTCCAGATTAGCGGGCTTCTTGAGTGGTAAGTAAATTGGAGGCACTGGTAAACTATTTTTGCGTTCGCTGAAAATGGCTGGCGGCGCCTGCTGATGCTGTTCCCGCTTCTCGGCCACATACTCCTCGTACTTGTTGGGCAGATCCCCTCCAGAGCGACGCTGCTGATAGTGGTGCGGCATAGAGTTGGTCTTGTGCACATCCCGATGACGTATTTCCACATAATTCTGACTGCCATGCTCACCGGGCTTAATGCGCAAACTGCCGCAGATGACGGTGTCTGGCTCGGGAGCTGGAGCAGGAGCTGATCTCTTGGGCTTTTGCACCTCCGAGTACATTGGCATGGGATAGCTGCGCAGCTCACTTATCCTCGAGCTGGAAATGGAGCGTGGCTTGGCCAGGGGCTGCTTCCATGACTCGTTGGAGGTGGGCAGACCGCTCTTGGAAGTGCGCAAGACACCGCTGGAGGCGGGTAGACCCGTCTGCGATCCATCAGCAGCCGCCGCACACGTGTCCAGCATGTGTATGGGCTTCCTGGAGCGAGGTGTGGCATCTGCGACATAGTGAAAATCAATGATGCCATTGGGCAGCGATTTCTTGCCAGGCAACGCATTGCGCTCCGAGCGCGTAATAAAACGACGATGATGCGGCTGAGATTGGCTGGCCTGCTCCGAGTTAGTGCTACCTGGCTGTGAGTTGAGCGAGTGAACCGATTGATAGTGCGGTGGCTGCCACATGCGATCGTCCGACACACAGCGACCCCCCTGATCAAAGGCATAAGAAACTGGCCGCAAATCCCCCGAACTGCAGCCGATGTGAACTCGACGCAGTGGATCCCTCGGCGGCGGTGGGGGCGGCAACACTGGTTTACTCGACATCCTGCGTGCTCCGCTGGCATTCTGCAAGTGGATTTGGCTGTCGTAGCTGATACTACGCTTGGCATCGTTCTGCATGCTGTTCTGCAACGGACGCCATTGCACGTAGGCTGGAGAGGCAGAGGAGTTGCTTGGCGCTCCAGCCTGGTAGATGGACAGTGGCAGTGGTTGCGTCTTGTAGCGCTGAGTGGGCGCGGGCACATGATGCAAGTGCAACTGCTGCTGCTGCTGGAGGGGAAGTTGCTGCTGGAACTGTTGCTGCTTTTGCTGTTGCAGTAGTTGATGCTGCTGTTGCTGCTGCTGCAGTTGCTGCAGTTGCTGCTGCTGTTGTTGCTGCTGCTGCTGCTGCTGTTGCTGCTGCTGCAACTGCTGCTGCTGCTGGAACGGCACACCGCCATGACTGACCTCTCCATCGCGAGACAAGCGCTTGTAATACCGCTCATTGCGAGCGGCACGACTGCGTCGACTGGACGCACCACCGAGCAGTGCCTGGCCACCACTATGAATGCTTTCATCGCTGCGATACTTGGAGAAGGTGGAGGAGTTCAGCGAGATGAGCTCCTCCTCGCTGGAGTGACCAGGCTTGCGACTGCCACGCTGCGTTGAACGCGATTTCTGTGGAGGCAGCAACTGTTGCTGTTGCTGCTGTTGCTGCTGCGAGAGATAGAGCCGGCGATCGAGGGAGTTACTGGAGCGACCATAGTAACCAGGTTGATTCTGGTAGAAGGGCTCTGGTGGCACCATTTCCACGGGCAGAAAGAACTCGTCGTGCGGCGGATGATGTTGCGGGGGAGTGGCTGCTGGTGCTGCTGGTGGCAACACAATGTGATCGAAGCCAACTGTTTTGTGACTGCTGCTGCTGCTCCGATTTGATTTCTTCGCTTTGGGCTTGGGTACAAAGCCCGCCTTGCGATCCTCCTCGCTGGAACTGGCGCTATTGTTCTCCACTTCCTTCTTCTTGTTGCGAAACAGTCGGCCAAATGACCATTTCTGCTTATTGGACAACTGCTGGCCAGGCCCAACGCCTCCTCCTCCACTCGGGTTGTTATGTTGCTGAAGGCTGCGCAAACGATCCATTTCCAGTTCGATTAGATTGCCGTTGGTTGTTGCTGATGTTATTGCTGATGTTGCTGATGTGTCCTTGTTGGTTTTCGTGTCGTCGTCGGCGCTGTTGCGTTCATCGGTCAAGTGAAGCTCCTTGGGCAGCGGCAACTGTGGACGCCAAGTTGTTTGAACAGTCTACAGAGAGAGAGAGAGAGAGAGAGAGAGAGAGAGAGAGAGAGAGAGAGAGAAGAAGATATTAATTAATTTTAGGCGGTAAAATCAAGATTAGTTTTATTTAAACACTTGTTTTATTTGTTGTTGCTGCAGTCAGTGTATTAACTTGGCTCAAAGACCCCGATATAAATCTCTTTATAGATGGCTTTTTGGCTTAATGGCTGGCTTGCGAGTATGCCAAGCAGCGACTACCTTCAAATCATTTTGGCTGCTTTTTATGTTTTACTCTTAATGGCCTCACGTCGTTTACATAACAACTAAACACAGATAACTCGCCTCAGACCAGGGTCAATGCTCCGCCCTGCTTCAAGATTAGCCGGCTTGGTCTGCTCTCAGCTGAGATCTATTGTGCACTTGCAACTTGTTCTAGATTAATCAAGCCAAAATTTGCATACAACTCCCACGACACAGCCAAAAAAAGTTTACATTTGTCTGTCTCAGGCGGAAATAGCTCATTATCATATTATTTAGGTACTTGACATACTACGCTAATTGCTATGCAGAAACTGGAATGACTACAATGAAAATCTTATCAAGCAACCTGATAGAAAGATAATAAATACTTTGAAAGCTGATGACAAGTTCTACAACACTCGTGGAATATATCTATCCACGAAAGGCTAGTTTAGCACTTGTTTAAAAGAGATTATGCTAAGTCATCATTTTGTAAAATAAAATAAATATCTACATCAATCAGATTTAGACTTGGTGGCAGAAATATGATTAATTTTACTTAGTCCTCCTCCACTTTTCAATACTATATACAAATATTGTACAAAAATAAACGAAATTGCGTGTGAAATTCAATTTCTTTTCAATTTTTTGTTTATAGGAAGAAGAAAAAAAGCTCTAGAATTGGGCGTGGGATTCAAATACGATAATGATTACGATGATGATGATACATCATTTTCACTGCTGACGCCATTGGGGAACTGCTGCTGCTGACGACGACAACTACGACCACACTGATATGGCGGCATATCTGAGATCCAAGAACAACACTTGACTGATACATGCCGAAGGGCAGATTTTATGGGCAAATAAACAAGCGTCCAGTATAGACATAAACATGATACGGCGGCACACAGAGGGATTATTATGTTTTGATTGATATTCGATAGCTTGACGCAAAGTGGTTGAATGGAAATTAAAGATCAACATGACGAATAAGATGTTGCAACAAAATAGTTTTCAATCTTGATTTTAACAGACTTAGAAGCACAATATAATAATAATAATTTTGCGAGAACTATTTCAACACATTTATAGCACGTGTTTTTTACAAGAGACATTCACAATGATTTATAGACTGGAGCACATTAAGCAACTCGATTCTAAAAACTGGCCACATAAACAGCAAAAGCAACAACCAGCTACGTGACTCAGTTTAAGGCAAAATTAAAAATGTTTAACTGTGTAATTCTGTAAAATTATAAGGGAATTTATGCACCGAAATTCGGACAGCTGCGTAATATCGGGCAATTTGCCAGCGCACAAATCACTCATACGCACTGTGCAGCGCGTGTCTGCGGCGCAAATAAGGAATACACAATAGAAACACACGCACACACACACACAGATGGAGGGGTGTGTGTGAGTGTGGCAACTAAAAATAAGCACGCAAAACTTCAGCCACAAAAAATCTACAAAAGGAAATCTCAAATTCTGTTTCTGCCGAAAAAAGCGAAAAAAAAAACAAATCGAATTGGCAAATCTGAATTGAAGCTGAACAGCAAACGGAAAATGTATGTGAAAATTCATATAAAAATAAAATATATTAGCTTCAAGTGGAAAATGTAAATTTACGCGCGCTGTAAACTTGTAGATGCGAAAGCGATCACTCGACTGATAGGACATGAAAATCTGTGAAGCGATCACCGTGAACGGAATGCTTCCAAAGCTTTTTTTCGGCAAGCTCTCTCACTCTCACTCTCTCTTAGAACTTAAGAGAGAGAGACGATAAGAGAGAGAGAGAGAGAGAGAGAGAGAGATAGAGAGATAGAGAGAGAGAGATAGAGAGAGAGAGATAGAGAGAGAGAGATAGAGAGAGAGAGAGAGATAGAGAGAGAGAGAGAGAGAGAGAGAGGGAGAGCCGATGCCTTGGGCTGATTGAATGGGTTCCTCGGCATAAGCATCAACATTGCAATTAAGTAAATATACTCGTCGTAACGAAATTAAAATGTTTTTCCATTTAGTTCTCCAGATCCACATCAGATCGTTTTATTTGCTCTAAGCAGTCAATGACCTGGTCTCAAAAGTGAACCAAATATATACTCGATTCAGTGGAAAACCTCAAATAAAATACTTTTCCACCCACTTTCCCAGTGGGAAAGTCAATGTAGATCGGCAAATGTGTCACCTTAAATTAACAGACTCATTAAGGCCACGAGTCTTACATGCCACACAACAACACACACACATCAAGTAAAATAATGAAGTGAGTGTGTGTGTGTTTTTGATTTAAATAGATTGAATAAGGTGGAATACTTGAAATTTTCACATCTTGCTCCAGTTGGTCTGACAGTGGAATGTTGTAAGCGAGTGACAGATATTTTGACAGACATGTAGGGAAAATGGAAATGGAATCCGAATCCGAAACGGACAAAAAAACACAAGATTTGAGTGTAATGCGGAAGTTATTCGCGCTGTCGAAAAGTAAAAGCAAATTACTGTAAAGTGGGCGCAAGTTTCGTCGTCGTAGTCGTCGTCGTTCGCGCCGATCTATATATAGACAGATATCTGCTATATATAGAGAGCAACGAGACAAAAGCTACTCGAATATGGGTCAGTGGGCATTTTGGCAAAGTCACCGACATTCTGATCTAAAGCAAACTCAGAACTTGATATTTAAGTCTCTGAAGTAAGCAATAAAATGTAGCAATTAATTTGAATCTTAAATAAAATGGCAAAACGATTTGCAGCTGTTCAATCGAAAGTTAATGAACTGAAACTCAAACTGAGACTGAAAACGCATTCGTTTTATAATTTGCTGTAGAAATATGCATTTATTCACTGGGGCATTGCACGCACAAGTTTAATGACTGTACATCTTTTATTAGTAATTATTATTAATTTCTATTTGTATGTTATTTCTTTTCATTCTCTGACTAATATGTGAGGCACTCAAAAGTTCGCTGACTGCAATTTATTTCGTTACACATCTGATAAATATTTATCTCAAACAAGATATGTAATATATCTGAAGTGGGAAGTTATATAATAGCACTCCTCTTTTGGGCGAAGCATCTCGAAAACAAACATCAAACGAAGATGAAGAAATTTTGAAGCACACAACAAGTGGCAAGAGTCACGAGGCGTTGAGCTCGACACGCCAACTGCTAATAATGAATTAGGGATGCCACAAGTTGCTTAGTAGTAAAAATAATAACAACACACACACAACACACACCATGCATAATCCATACTAATTTTCTTAGGGTCAATGACAGACCCTAAAGGGAGAGCTAAGCTAAAAGGGGACCAACAAAGTTGGTCAACTGGAAAAAAGGAGTCAAATGGAAAAAGTCTGTCAGCAGGAAAAGCGCTTGAAATTGTTTGTTTATGCACAGCACGTGTTGCATTTCAACTGCAACTTGTGGCACAACTTGGATGTTTATCCAGTGGAGCTAATGATTGTTGTTGCAACAATGATATGCAATGCGTGAGTGAGCAGCGGGAGGCGTGGCATGATGATGGCAACAGGAAGTTGCATATTAAACATTGTTTTAGTTCTTCATTTTGGGCATTTTTAATTGTGTAATTTTTTCGTTTTTTGTTGGTTATAAATTAAATATATATACAGCTAGCTAAAATACAGTTTAATAAATAATTCAAACTGGAGCTAAAAAGCTTGCCTTCCCAAAACTATACGTTGGATTGAATATTATATATTGTATATTATTATAGATGTAATTGTATGGTTTTTTAAATCATTTTCTATGAGAAACTAACTAACCATTTTGTGTTATACGTAATGAATTATGAAAGGGGCTATGAATATGTTGAAAATTGGCACTCAATAAAGCAGCAATACTACCATTGTTATTATTATATTATATATATATATATATATATATATATATATATATATATATGTTATATTTGCCCATGCGCACAACATATAAAAAAAAAACCATTTAATTTCAACATAATTTTATATTTACAATTCTGCCCGAGCAAACTTTACTAGTTTGCATATGGACATAAACATATATGTGTATTTCCGTTAAGACGCAAACAAAACATTTGAAATCCGAAACTCTTCGCTTTCATTTTCAAAATGCCCGGCCAATGAACTTGGCCAAAGAGCCGCAAAAAATCAAGCTGACCGAGTAAAGGCAGCCAAAGTCATGTTAAATACCACAAAGATATTTGACACGCATCTGAAGTGGCTACACAGAGATCGGGCAGGGCCTGAGTTGGCCTATTGGTTTAACATATTGTACGCCGAATCTTTCAACTTTCACTCGGACGTCATTAGTTTTCACCCGTTCCCGACGCCAGAGGGCGCTGCTATGCATCTATATGTATATATGTAATCAACATACTCGTAATGCATAAATCGATTTTTAATTGTTTTTTCTTATAGTGGTTGTTGTTGTTTCGAAAACCCACAAAAAGCCGCACAAACAGGTGGCAAGTTCGCTTTAGTTAAATACGATACACAAATTAGTTGCTTGAGACTCAACGGAGGCCCTGACTAATTTGTAACACTTATCTATATATGGAAACCCAAAAGATATTTGCATAATTACGCAAAAGTGTTGATCAGTTTTTTACAAGACCTATGATATGGGATATGCGAACAACAACATTAACACAATATCTACAAACATTTGTGGGAACTTTTCAACTACTCCTCAACAAAGTTGAAGCTGAAGCTGAACTCGAAGCTGAAGCAGAAGCGACAAGTGAAGCACTCAACTCATGTGTCAAATGAGCCCGTGTGATTCCATTTCGAATATATACATAATTAACACTCGACGAACACATTTGATTCACCGTGTTCGCCGCTCTGATGTCTAAACAAGAGTTCGACTACGATATACCCTGAATATATAGTCTACATATTCTGGTTGTATTGCCAAATTAAAATTCAAATGTAAGCTTAGGTGGAAGTGCTTCCAGCATATGAAGAGTATATATCTATTCACAAGCCCTAGGTGAAATCGACTTCAAAAATAATGTCACTAACTCTTGTGGTCTCTGAGATCCGCAGGCATGGCCATATCGACTCATCTGGTGCTGCTGATCAAGAATATATATATATTTTACTGGGTCAGAATTGCTTCCTTCTGCCTTTTACTTACTTTTGCACAAAACTATTATACCTTTCTTTACCCAATTTAAAAATCGACTTTTAATATCTAGATTTATCTTCATTTGCCCTTATGACGTCTTCCAAAAGTTCAAATATGCTTTTCACCAAGTTATTATGTAATTACCATTTATGTTAACCTATTCAACTAATTATGCCACATTTAAAGATTATCTTAATGAAATCATGTGTTTTTTTATCGCCTCCACCAGAGTGTGCAAATATTTATTGGCCTAACTGTAGGTCTGAAGTTTGCCTCATAACTTGACCGCTTTACAATGTATTTCAATACATTTAAGACTGCTTCAAGCTGTAGCTTTGCTGTTAACCAGTCTTTAACACGTTTCCATTTAGACTCTGACTCTGGAATGACCTTGACCCAACAGTCGACGCGTTCCAATGTTTAATAATAAATGCGCGTTCACCGGAATAACTTGGCTTTACTATTTGCGATAATTGTTAAACAACAATGATACACAAATAAATTAGTTAAAATGGCTGTGCATGAAATTTATGTTATACGCAAATTGTGCAAAATCTGTGAGAAACGTGCGTCGCTGTTCAAAGTCTAGTAATTTCCGTACTTTTATAGTATTTACCATGGCCCAAAAAAAAAATCACATGCACTTGTTTAAATTATACACAACTTATAAAACCCCATAGCAAATACGAATTATACATATGCGAAAATAAACTTGAGTTGTTTAAACAATATTTCATCTTTACACTGCGGAGCAGACAAGTGTTAATTTAAATTTGTTGTTCACTTCGAATCAATTCGATGTGAATGAGCAGCTTTTAAGCCAAAATACATTATAACTTCAGGTTTTCGATAGTCTGCAGTTATTGTGTATCTTGGATATTCTTGTGGCGGTTTTGGTTTAGTTTCTTCATTTTAGCGCTTATGTTTATTTTCACAATTTCACAGCATTGTGTATTAGAATTTTGTGTGCTTTTCATTTTCAATTTGCCTCACAGTCTGACAGCAGTCAGCAAAAATTGTTGGCAAGCAGACAAAACTTAAGATGAGAAAATTTCAATTAATGTCCGCTAAAATTGTACACATAAATATATACATATAGTTAATGCCGGTCCATTTAAAGATACACACATTCATATATATACATAAATATAAATATATGCATAAATATATACCTGCGGTCGAAATCAAATGTTTATCACATGATTCACAAAATCAGTCAGACACTCATCAACTGATTAATACCTGAACCCGAACTCACTTCTGTGTTTATTTATAATTCAGAAATGCGAATAATAGTCTTATTTTTATTTCACTATTCACATTTCCTATCTATATACTCGAAGAATGTCGAATGTAGTATCTAAAGTGGTTGCCTCTACATTTAAATGCAAGCGTTTATTTAAAAATACAATAAAAATTTAAATAATATAATTTTTTCATCAATATTACTATTAGTTTATTTAATTATTTAATGCTGATGGCAAAATATAAATTAAATACTCTTTTAAATCTATTTTTCTTTTTATTGGATAGTTTGCAGAAAAGTGGTCATTTTTAAATTAATTGTTTAATTGTTAAAGTGCTAGTTTCGCAAAGTGACGCATAAAATGAGGCCGATCAGCTGTTCTATTTAAATCAAGAGATCATTGCGCCACAGCTGCGTCTCGTAATGGAATAGCGAAATGTAACCAATGTGAATGTGCAAAATGTCGAGCATTGTGGAAGAAAACCAATTTGCCAAGCTACTCTAGAACGAACAGGTACAGGCCATAAAAGCCATCTCATAAAAAGTAACCGTGGACTGACATCCTTCTGTGTCTAGTGGAAGTTGGCGGAAGCAAGTGCTTTGCATTTCCGCTACTTTATGGGGCATAATCACGCCGGATTGATTGATAGTTGAATAGCCAGCGAGCATTACATTATAATCGAGTCTGATAATTGTTAAACGCATGCAAAATATAACAATAACAATTACGATTAATAACGATAACAATTACCACACAGATGGTCAAAGCGTACTTTTGGTCTTCAGAGTTTGCCGCCTGGCTGCTGTTTCTGTGAAAATTGTAAATTGAACACATGTGGAAATTGTGCCGCAGTTTGTGGCTTGTCTGGGGCACCAGTGACAGGTGTTCTACATTTTTGGCTGTGCTTTTTCGAACTGTTAACAGTGTATTGAGTGTGTGCTGAGAGTGTGCTGGGTGTGTGTGAGTGTGGTGTTTATTATAGACCAAGGTTCGACCCTCGTGCCGCATTAGTTGCAATTATTGTGGCCTCTTGACATTCTTCTTTATATATACCACACGTACAATTCAGCACTTACGCATTATCGATCCCAGCATTAAGCCAACTGTCACCACTTGCCGACCTACGACAACTTAAAGTGCCATCGATTTTATTTCGATAAAAATATAAAAAAAAACACAAGAGAAAATCGGTTTTGAAATGCAATAAGTTCATTAAAAGGCAATATACACGTTAAGCGAACTTGCCCCTTAGAGGCTTCAATTAAAGCAAGAGTTAAACTAATTAAAAAAAAAACAACGCTAAATTGTTATTGAAACTAATTGGCTTAAAAATTACCTATACGCACTTTTTGGATCTATGTAAAACCCCACCAATCAGCGATTGGAGCAGAGCTAATACAAAAATTCAATTTCGATTACACAAATTGTTTTCGCTTATGTAATTACGTGCAACTTGCTGGCTCAGTTTCCTTTCTATAAAAATTATTATTTTATTTACCAAATCGTGTTTATCGTTTGCCAACGCGTTGTGTGGCGTGAAAAGTGCAGTAAAATCTCAAACAACAACTCGAAGAAAATTGTAATTAAAAATGCTGTAAAACATTTGATTGCACACGCAGGCCAACCCCAACAGTGAACCCCGTATATAGAGACCTCGTATGAAATTATAAAAACCTATAAAGCAGAGAAAAGTGTAAAAATTGTAGCAGAAAATTCATTCCCAGCCTAGCCTGGGCTGTAAACCTGTGATATACAAAGATTCCTGAGACAGTTAGGTCTGCGAAGAACAGAAATGTCAGAAATTAATTATTGTTTAAAAATTAAAAAACAATTAAAAAGCAAAATAAATTTCACCATTCATTAACTTATGTAGGCAGACAACACTGAATAATAACTATATATTTATATACATATTCATAATGTTTAGTATAGTTTGTGAACACTGTCTCGCTTAAGCCACACACACAGAATGCCACAGCACAGCTTTTCAGCTTTTTCCAGTGTTTTGTTTCTTAATTATGCACATTGCTTGTTATTGTTGCTTCTACTTTTTATGAGACTTTTGCTCAGTTGCGCACCAGCATCACGTAATAAATTTCATTATGACCACAAAATTGGAATCGAGTCGACGTGCAGATGTTGTAAGGTTTTCCTACTACTTTAAACTGTTGAGAGAGCTCTGATTACTCAGCACAACAACGTGCTTAAGCTAATTGAATAGTTTTGGAATCGCAGTGCTTATTTCTTATTAGTTACTCAGTTTTCTGCGACTCCATTTGCAATGGGCTTTCAAAATGTCAACAATTACACAATACTTAAAAACAAAACAAACAAAAAACATTAGTGTTTCATGTCGGCCAATAAAAGGCCCATTTCATCAATGTCATGTGGCAGACCAACAAATGGGAACCCACATCACACACTTGTCGGCTTTTCTTTCTTTTTTTATTTTTGGATACACGTGCGGCAATTACGGTAGGTTCCAATAATTTTGCTTAATAATGCAGCAATCGACAGAAATGGAAAAAACTCCAATAATAGCAACAATGATTGAAAGTGGTAGATGGACATGTTGAGGTTCCAACGAAACGATTATCGTCATTCGGTAAATAAAAATAAAAAAATTAAAAAACAAACATTTATTAACGTTGTGCCGAATTTAAAATGCCCTTTTAGAAAAGCATGAAAATCAAATAAGAATGCTGAACTCCTCCTGTTAAGCAAATTTTGCACACCAAAATGTAAGCATGCGTGAATTTGTTTTCATTTATGTTCTTATTGCCGGCACAGGCTGATAGTAATGAAGTCAATATGGGAATACATTTGCGACTGTAACTAGGGTGTTTCTTATTCGAAAGTACGTCTATCGTCTCTTGAGACTGATCAAGAATATATATAATTTATGGGATCGAAGATGCTTAACTCTGCTTGTTACATACTTTGGCACACAACGAGTATACCCCTTTTAAGCACTGTTAAGAGTAGAAAGCTCCGTTTAAGGGAAAGTAATTGTGTTTTAGGCAAGGAGCACTTCAGAGCTAAAGCTAATTTAAATCAAATTCAATTTAATGGCTCGTTTCTAACATAAATGTGAACAACGACATATAAGTGGGGTACACATATATTTACTGCAATACAAGGTCTTGTCTAGCCTTACCTTGCCTGGTTTCATGTCTAACTGTCGGGCTGAGACCTGAGGCCGGCCTTAGTCGAGCCAAGTTAATCAAGAAACAAGTTTTCCGAATCGATGCCATCGAATTACATTTGCCGCAACTTGTGTTTCTCCTCATTGAGTTCCGCTAACGAATTGCCTTTGGCGCAAATGAAATTAATGAAGGCGGCATCTGACTAATTTCAATTTGTCTACTAGCTCGCTGGGCAAATGCACCTTAAAGAGACCCCATAAAAGGGCACTCTTTTTGGACACGCCCTCAACGACAATGAACTTGAATTCCGAAAAAGATATTCAAATCGAACCGTTCAACAAAACCAACGCAATTGATAAGGCATGAAAATGTGAGTGTCAAAGATAAATCATATAAGAAATGCATTTCGCCGTTAAATGGGATTGAATCTTGTGTTTGGTATTGGGGGAACATTTTCCAGAGAAGAAGATGAACTCAAAAGGTAACAAACAGTGGATAAGTTATACTTTTTCAAGGAATTGGAAAATCGCTTATGCAGTCACCAGTCAGGTAGTCAATTGAATGGGTGTGTTTTGTGCGTTGCTTATGAGCTCAAAAGGCATTGAATTTAGTGTAGGGTTGAAAGTCCGTATTGCGTGTGCCTCAGCCGTGATTCACAACATCAGAGGACCTGCTGGTAATTAAAATGATACATTTTTATATGGCGGACCACGCCCAGGAATTCAATGCCTCACCCAAGCCAAAAAAACAAATCGAATTCCTTTCCCCCGGCTTATGATAACTGAAGCTAATTACTTAGGATCGGTCAGCAGGCTTGTTCAACTACATTATAAATGTGGATTTGATGTGATCCGAAACCGAAACCGAACCCAACCCAACCCAAAAACCAAACCACAGACATCATTTGAGCTCAGTGAAATGCAAAAAGTCGAGTTGAATCGAGTCGAGAATCGCTCGAGTGTAAATGTGGAGCAATTGAATATCAATATCAACATCAATATCAACATCATGTTAGACGCCTCTCAGCTCACATTTCAGCTGGGAAGTTGTTGACCCACTCTGTAACGGCTAAGATCAAGGCTCAATGACAACAATGGCAAATCCTTCAATCTCTCAGAATCTATGCTGCCAAGTCTGTATATATATTATCCATATTATTATTTGCCATTTGATCTATTGCCTTTATGAGGCTCCAACTCGCTGGACATTATCGCCAGACTTCTGCCCAGAGATCATTTGTCAATGTGTCATAGCTGTTTATGTTTTTGTTGTTGCTTTTGTTTGGGTTTCGTGTTTGTGTTGCATTGTTTATAGTTTGGTGTGGCATCTTCGTTTCATTATTATTTTTTATATTTTTTTGCTGTCGCATCGCCGAAATCTGAGCAATGTTATTGTCTGAAAATTGAGTAATGTGCTGCTCTGGTTCGGAATGCGGCCGAGATGGGTTAGCTGAGATTAGCATGAGTGATGTGGCACATTCACAGTGGGTAGCATAATGTGGCATACACTAAATAAACACAAATAGAACCAATCCCAAAGTATTGGTCAGGTTGTCAAGCGGTAGCCAAGCTCAAAGGCAGTCTAAAGAATGGGCTCCTAAGATTAAATAATAATGCGATCGCATTATCGAGAAGATTTTAATGCTTCTCAAAATCATTTCTAAATATAAGATATACAACTTTTAAAAGATAGAATTAATTTGTTCTATTTTTTTATTCTGACTACAGTGTGTTACTATTGATGACTCTCTAAATCTCTTTTATTCTGAGTGTACTAGCAAACCAATACAAATGCACAATCGAAACTTTAGATTTGACATCATTTTTCTTAAGAAATTTGCTATTAATTCAAATGATTCACGCTTATTCGCGGCAACAATAATTGAGCAATGCCTATCATCACTTCAAGCTCCCCGCTTATGGTATTTCAGCATTTCAGAATTTAGCATTCGAGTGAGAGTCAAGAGTGACACTTGACACCTGAAGTGTCGCCACTTCTTCGTTAATTCACCACCAAAATAACTCCAGATCGTTGTGGACAGTTGACAATTAACTAATAGCTATTCAAACGGTTTTTCACTTAACTGCTAACAGTAACTGTCATAACGTTAGCCGTAAATATTAAATCGAAGTCTTTTGCCGACCCACGTCAAATTGCAGGTGGCCTACAACAAACGTTGTCAAGCGTTGGCGTTTGCCAAAGAGCGGAAGAAATTGCTTTTGCTTCGATTTGATGTTTGCACAATTTGTATTTTGACTGCAGCATCAAACGCTCCAAAATGCTTTCGAATTCACCAAATGAGTTTACACATTTTGGCCAACTCGCAATTGCTTTCAAATTGGGTTAATTGGATTGGCCTAACTGTTAAAGGGCCTACACAGCGCAAAAAGAATATATTGCGTAGGCTTTGCAGCCTCGAACAAACCATAACAAAAAATATAAACTTTATCTAAATATGAGTGTGGATAATAATAATAATCCAAGGAAAAATAATAAAAAAAAAAATAATAATAATAATAAGCAAAAGTTCACAAACTAGGTGTGGAAAATAGTCTAAATATTCCCTAAACCTATAAATTGGGAATGGATAATAATCCAAAGTAGCCCTTAAACTGTAAACTTGGTCTGAATGGGAATATGGTGAATAATCCATTAATTTATCTCAACCTTTAAACTGCATCCGAATATGAGTATGAATATTAATCCAACTGTTTCCCTCAGGCTCAGTTGTCCGCTCAAGAATACGCTTTTAGGTATTATCTACAGTTTTGATTCGATTTATGTGCTGACGATGGCACTTCAAAGAACCCAAAAGAACTCCACACATTTTCACTTAATTATGTTTGCATTGTGTGAAAATGTGCAGCATTTTCCGACTAAAGTTAAATTGTTTTTGGCATTCTAGGCGATTGGTATTTCGGATCTGTTTGTGACTTTTGATTAAATGCATTAAGAAGCTAACGAAAAAAATAAAAGAAATGATGAAAAAAAAGAGAAAAACTTGTTTAGACAAAGGCTGCAAAGATAGCGGCAGCTTCCTGCCGCTTTTTGACAACGTGCCCCGTTGTTGTGGCAGACACACATGAATGCTGCTGCTGTTGTTGCTGTTGCCGAAGGTAAGCCACATTTTCGACACAGAAACCTTAGACAAAAGACACCTGCTGCTGGTGCTGCTGGCCAGGCCAACTAAGCTTGGCGTTAGCCGAGTCCAAAGCAAACAATGAGCCAGCAGCTAGCAGAATGTGGCAGCCACTTTGCGGCGGTTGTGGCATGCGCTTGGTAATTGTGTAGAGTGTTGCATGCAGCGCACGGCTTACTGCGAAAACTGACCCAGTTTGTGGCCAAGACTAACTCACAAACTGGCCACAACCAACTTCTTTTTTGGTAACAATACATTAAGCCACACTAATAGAGCCCACTCTTTTTGTTACAGTAGCCCAAGAGCCCACATCGATCGAGAGATAGAGACAGAAAGAGAGGGGGAGAGATATAGATAGAGCGCTATAATTGTATACACACAAGATAGTGCCATATTATTTATGAATGCGACACGTTCAACAAGTCTTTGAACTTTTAATGAGTTCTTAAAATTCTAACGCAGAACACTTTTAATAGATATTTGGTAAACATTTTTTTTCTCTCTATAACATTTAGAAAATTCGCGGAGTCTTCAGGTATTCACACCTATTTTACTGTTCACGCGTGTGTAAATCAAATCTGAAAAACCTTTTGAATTTTACATCATTTAAGCACACATGTTATTTTGGATTAGATTTTGTTTTTCACACACAAAAATATAGTTTTTTAAATTGTTTATATTGTTTCGAAATGGAAACGCTGCGCAGAATGGTTGTTAGTATATTCTATAGGCAGTATCCGGCAGTTGGGGATGCTGAGCTTGATGGTGTTGAGGCGACGGCGACAGGCGGCGAGGAGCCCAGTGCCAATGATGTGGTAGATTTAATGCAGCAGCAGCAGGGGCAGGGACAGGGGCTGCGACAGGGGCTGGGTCCGGGGCAGGTGCAACAACTGGAGCAACAACTGGAGCAACAAATGGAGACGCCGAGACTCTATCAGTTGACAACTTCGGATCTGCCAGTGGAATCGGTGCCGCAGCGCTGTGTCGAAGATCGGATTGCGTACATCGATTATCACACGAAATTTGTGGACTTTATAAATCGGAATGCGCCGCAGGGTTTCGCGCCCAAGTTGGACAACATGTTGCCCTACCTGGGTATCAGCTTTGTCGCCTGGCCCAGCTATTGGCTATGGCGTGGCATCCACTGGCAGACGAGGCGCCGCAGCGAACGAATTGGCCTCTACATACACAGGGTGAGCGTAAAACACTCGCAAAAGAATCGCCCTTAATTTTAGTAAATTGCCTTACTTTTATTATTCACAATTTAATTTGAAAAATTAAGGATTAAGGATTTTACTCTAAAGTATATAGCAGCTAAAGAAGATTACATAAAAGTCGAGCCAGTAAATTTCATTAATACTTTATTCATTTCAAAAAGGAATAGTTTCTAATAATCAGGAATTGTATTTCTACTTTTTAGAATTTATTTAAAAAAAAAACAATAAAGATCATCATATTTTTGGGATTGTCGATTTAGGGCAAGCTTAGCTAGTTTTAAAAATAGTCTTATTATAGTTAGAAATAATTTAAATACAAGAAAAACTTGAGCAATTTTCAAGGCGATTTGCTAAAAATTTGGGCCGATTTTTGTTACGATTGAATATATATGTTTATCTCAATATATCCATGTTTATGCTTATTAACTGGGCGCAGACCTTTCAACATGCCAAGCTGATGCAGGTGGTGATTTTGGGCGTTGGCTTGATGATGGCCAATTCGACAGGCGGCTCCACGGAGTCCCTCGATGTGCACGAGGTGGCCTATGCGCCGAAAGCGAGAAGAACAAACTCTGAATAATAGTGGGCTGTGCCACAAATGTACTCTTGTCACATTTAAAACAACTCATAACAATTAATATCCACAAGTTCATTTCCGACTCAAAAATTCTAAAAAAAAAAAAATAAAAAAAATGGCCATTGCGAACTTCATTGAGAGCCTGAAGAATTGGGCGGGGCAAGTGGCAAGCAGCCCGGAGACGCGTCAACAACGGCAGCAGCAGCAACAGCAGGACGAGCAGCAAAGGCGTCTCCCAAATTTGGGCGAGGACATTAGTCTGGTGGTGCACACGCCAGAATTTGGGCAGGTCCTCGATGCAGCATCGCCATTTTTGCTGGCCAGTTTGGGCGCCTGGCCGGGCTACTGGTTATATCGGGGCATCGATTACTATTCGCACAGGGCGCACATCCCGCTGCCCACCTACATCAGACAGGCAAGTCTTGAATGGATTAGAAAAAATTCCCCAGTTATATCTCTACCCATCTCCCATTTCATCTGATCCCCTCCTTAGACATTTTACCAGGCCAAAGTGCTGCAGTTCGTCATCATTATGAGTGGGATTATCACCATGCTCAACAGACACAGGCGCAACAGCATTCCACTTTACAGCCAAGAAATGGAATAACTCATAAAGATCAAAGAACAGAAAATGTTCAGTTTTTCATCCACATTCGCAGCTTGCGAAATCGCAATAAATTTATTAAGTAAATAACCATTAATTCAAGCTGAAACAGAATTTACTCTTTCTTTTGCTGCTGCTCTTCCTGATTCTTGAGTATTTTAATATTCTGTGCCACAATTTGGGGTTGCATGCCACTGTGCAGTAGTTCGATGCTTGCCTCGATGGCATCTTGACTCAGTTCAGCATTGACCAGCTCCGCCATGCCGTGGATGACTTTGCTCAGATTTTCTATATATTTGCGACTTTTAACTTCTGGTTTGGGCATCTTTCAAAATTGCTTCCAGAAACTTGTTGCTTAAGTCTCAGACTGCTTAGATAAAGTAAAACAAAAGACGACTGTAAATCAAGTACGTAACATATTAATCAAAATGACAAAGCGACAAGTGAAAGTTTGACTTTTATTTGAGATTTGACAAATCGAAAGCAAATGCAACAAATACTCAACACGGTTAGAAGTTCAAAGTCCAAGAGCATATCGCTAATGAGCCAACTGATCTATATATATATATAATCATACAATATAATTATAAATTAAGAAAACAAACACATAAAACGTCGCTCCCTGCCAAGTGGAAAGATAAATTAGCTACAAAGTAGACAAATTACTTAAGTATGAGTTTTGAGTTTAAAATTGCAGCACGCACAGCAAACAGCGACAAAAACACACCCAGCACATCACAGTCAGCTCACATTTAACACGACAGAACTGGAAATCAGTTAAAATACAAAAAACACCGCAGAAGGAATACCATTTGTGGTTTTTAAAAGGAATACCATTACTTGTGGTATGTAAGAAAAATATACCCTAAGACACTAAGCATATGATAATGTATATGCTAAAGTTTGTTGGAGTAAAAAGATAAAAATAAATCAATAAAAATAAAAATTAATTAATATTAATTAATAAAAAGAAAAACTGGCTGATAAATCTTAGTCGCTGCTAAGTCGCAAATAATAAAAGTGGCTTAAATGACGAGCATTCCTCATGAGGTAGTTGCAGTTGTGTCCCATTAAAAATGTGTAAAAAAGGTATAATAGTTTTGTGCATCGCTGAGTGCATAAGGCATTTATATTCTTGATCACAGCGACAGGACAGTTGAAGTAAACATGTAGGAGGTTTTCAGATACTCTACTCTATTTATTGTATACATAAGTTCTCGTATAATCCGTATAAAGGAAGTGCCTTCTTTTTGATATATTATTAATCATCAAGAAATACCCACATTGATCTGTTAAAGTGAAGTTTGTCAATAAAAGTGAAATATATTAAGCAGCCTACGTCGCAGGGTATTGTCGTAGTCGAGCTTAGTTGTCAACCGCAGACAAGTAAGAGTTTTTGTGATATATGTGAGATCAGCTCAAGTAGTTCAAGTAGTTGTATTCTAGTTGCACACACTAACTATATATATATATACTAATTGTATGGTAACTGTTGTCTCACCTGTATGAGATACATTCTAATGCCGTTCTGCTATTGTTCCTCGAGCGATTTAAACGGAAAACAAAAAAAACACGCATCAAAAAACGGGCAGAGATGAATATAATTATTATGCAGCGGTGCCTTAAACTGCATTTACGACTGCACTTGGGAATAGGTTGCGGCGCAGACAGGTATCCGAGTATCTCAGTATCCGAGTATCTTTATATCTGAGTATCTTTATCTGTGAATCCGCTGGTTCTTCTTGTAGTTATTGCTTTGCTCTACTTGGAATGCAGCTCGTGTTTTTTATGATATTGCTTTTGCTGCCAGTCTATTTGCTTTCGAGTTTAGAGCAATTGTTTCAATTAAAAGGAAATTTGTTAACTTTCTCACTTAATGAAAATAAATTGAACACAAAACAGTTTTTTCTTTCGTTGTGGCTTGGCAAATATACAACTTCGATAAGAAATTACGAAGCAATTTCCAGCGCGATGTAAATAAAAATAGTTTCGAGACTGTTTCTTATTGTACACATTTATATAGTCGGGCTATATAAAGGTAAATAATCGACAGCATTTAAAAAAGAATAATAGTTGCTCGTTTTTATTATTTTAATGCAATTTCCTGGATCATTTCTTGGGGGTTGTTTGACTAAATTTCGTAAAGCAGCTGTTTCGGATTCCGTTTTTTCTGTGAATATTTCTTTTTGCTCAGTTTTAACTCTTTTTCTTCACTATGGCAATTTTTGTGTGCCAAAAATGCCTTCACTAGTTCTTCAATTAAATCGATCAAACAATTTTCAAACGCAAACGGCGAATTAAATTAATTGGAATTTGACCAATTTTCTGATTATTTTATTTTTTTTTATATTTCGATGTATGTGTATCCACTTCGATTTTATCACTTGAGATATGATTGATAGTATTATTTTATATACAGTTCGTGTTGGCTTGGTTTTAGTTTTAGTGCATTTTAAGTTTAGTTTATTTATCGGACGCAAAGCAACACATCACTGCTGCTGCTGCGTGCACCCTCTGCGAATGTTGAGCGCGAACTAAACATAGCTACACATCCAGAAGTTCAGCTACAAACAAACACACATACACAGAATAACATAAATACTGGAAATGTTATGCTCGCCTGGCACTGTTAAACTCAAAATGGTTTGCCTACTTGTGGATGTTAACCAAAACGCATACCACACGCAACATCATTATGATGTTCGATTGGGCCTGCGTTCATTGTTGTAGTTGTTGTATGGAATGTTAATGTTAACGTCCATGTGGATCATGTTCGAGTCGAAGCAGCAGCCGCATTCAATTTAGTTGCCTTGTTGCCTTTGACAAGGCATCTTAGGAATTTTGTCGTAGTTTTTCAGGGGTCGGAATTTAGATTAGTTGATAAATAATTTGTATTATGAGTGGGATTGGCTTAATGGCTATTAAATGTATTAAACGAACAAAAGATAATTCGTTGGGCTGTTTTGGGTGAACAGTTCAGCTGAACGACACCATAAGAAATAATATAGTATTATTCATCTAATGGCTAAGCTCGTTGCTTAATCTATATACATACAAACAGACATACACACCGACAACTCACACAACTCTTTTGCTCGAATAATTCGCATATTTGTGGAACGCATTGCAACAGGTTCGTTTGCTAGCTGCTGGGCATGCATACAAAATCGAAATCAAAGCATAAAATAATTGATACTGGCCAAGAGACCCACCTCCAAAAATGTGCGTAAACGCAACAAACAAAATAAAGCGAATCGGGAAACTTTTCGTACGAAAACTTGTAAAACATTTCATAAGCGGACATTCAACACAAGATATTAATAAATAAATACATATATATATAAATAGATAATCCAACAAATGTAAAAATATGGATTCCAATAAATAAATAAATAAATATAAATTTAATTTCCTGGGTGTTAGTTTTCGATGCGGTCTGTATTGATTATTATTATATTAGTTATATTATATTAGTTTTTTTATTACTTATAATATATAGCAAATATATATAATGAGATATCACATGTACAATTCTTATACACAGTTTATAAATTGTTTTTAAAAATGTTCTTCATAATAATAGAAAATATTAATAAAAAAAAACAGAACAATTAGCCAAATTTTTGGGAATTTATCGATTTATGGCAAGCCTTTATAATTTTTAGAAATTATTTTTCTAATATTTAGAATTTATTTAAAAAATTAATAATACAAGAAATCTTAATATTTTAATGGCGTTTGGGTAAAATTGAAGTCAAACTGGACATTGTCTGGCATTGTTGGGCTGTCTGGCAGTCTGTCTGCGTCCCTTTCTCTGGCAATCACTGGCAACGCACAACCAACAGCAGCAATTAAGTGAAAATGAAACTTGCAATTTGCTTTTGCTTTTGTTGTGGCTCGAATATGTGGCAGCAGCGTGATAAATGCGGTTATAAAAACCGGCAATCAAGCAGCTTCAGCTGCAAACAAACGAAAGTGAAACAAAAGCGCCGACAAACAAGCCAAAGAGTCAGCGAAAAACTTGCAATTTCCATTTTAATACGCAACAACTTTCGGCTAGAGGCAGGCAAAAGGCAAAGGAAGCAAACGTGAAGTGGATGCCATTTTTTTTTTAGTCTGCCTGCCTCTTTTTGCCATACCAAAGCTGTGAGACGCCCAACGTTAATGTTAAACGAGAAACAGTCGCAGACATAACCCACGACCCACAGCAGACAACAGACACGTTCCACGTGTTCCGCACCCAGCAAGGAGTTGTAGTTTGGCTGGAGCTGCAGCAAAATCTCGACTGGGGCATGTCATCAGCATAAATTTCAGTTCGCATTCATCATAATTTTCATGCATTTAATTTGCGTCATAAATTGCCTCGAACCCAACAATGTGCACTATTCACTATCTGCAAAAGGGCGGCCCCAAATCAACTCCGATTCGGTTTTGGATATCCTCTAACCAATTAGTGACTTAACCAGGCAAACCCCACTCAAAGAGAGCATATGCTACAAATAGAGGAATGTGTACAGGGTATCTTATCATTCTCATTTTTTAAAACAAGTGATAGATCCAATGAAGCAAACTTGATCTGCGCGGTATATACGAGAAATTATATTCCAAATTTGAAATGATCAGTGAATACTGAGTGAAGAGTCCATAAGCCTGGAAGTATTTGCGAAAGTATTCAACAGACAGTTGATAACTGATTGATTGTTACAGTTCACGTTGCTTATTTTCAACAGTGTTCACCATCAATTACCAACAGTAGCAACTATTTACTTCCACTCCCTGCTGTGTTATTAATAAATCTGCACACTCAAGAAAAAATAGCACTGATATTTAGAACGTATTTTTATACTTTTTAAATTTTATAAACTACCTCTTCAAATGAAAAAATGATTAAAGAATGCCATTCTAAAAAGTAGAAATGAAACCCCCGATTCTTAGAAAAAATCCTTTCTCAAATTCATAAAATAGTAATGAAATTTGCTCTCTCGGATGCTATATTTGAGTTCAGCTGTTACCTACTTTAATGACCAACGGGAAGTGACTCTACTCACGAACGAGTTCCCCGTAAAATCATAAGTATTCTCAGATCTAGTTTTATGAATCTATAAACAATGTAAAATGTGTTTGTATATGTTTGTATATGTGACATTTTCAATTATTATTATTTAAAGAATAAAAATTCTTCTACATTTACACCACATATAGAAAATAACACATGCTGGAAATTAGACATATATTTATTTAATTTACTAGATGAATAATAAGTGCGTTTTTTCTCTGAGTGTATACGCAAGATAGCAATTTGATTGCCACAAAACGATGCGTTGGTGGTGTTGTTGTTGTTGCTGTTATTGTGCTGTAATCAACAATGCAACAACAGAAACAACAACCCTAGCATGGAAAGACGAGCCAGGGTCGTCGGTTGGCTGGCCGTGGCTAAAGAGCGTTAGGCGAGACGTCGGGGTCAGGGGTCAGTGGTCAATGGTAGTACCTGCCTGAGGTAGCGGAGTATCTCACAGATGCATAGACAAGTGCGGCTGCCATTTAATATTCGCAATCAACGCAGCCGCCGCGGCAAATGAATTGCAATCATAATTTACGACTTAATTATATAATTATGCCCAAAGAGTCGCCTATGCTAATGCTCTCAGCAGGTAGGGGAACATCCTGATTAAATCCGACAGGAACTGACTGCCGAGAGTCCTAAGCAAATAGGTGCCTGATATTTTTTATTGACTTACGCAACGATTTCCGTTTTTAGAGTTCAGACACTTACCTGCAAATAGATGCAGAAAAAATAGTTTGTTTATTAGTCATGGAAAATGAGAGAAGAGGAAAAAATTTCAAAGATATCTGTATAAATATGGCGAATATATGCGTGGCAATGATTAGGCAATTTCCGTTGGCATGCTACTTCCTTTCTCCCCAGATAAACATGAGTGGAAATCGGGTTTCCCATTGAGGATTTTCAATTGTTTTTGCTTTGCTTTCTTTGCTGATGATTGCAGAAAGCAAAAGCTGGTCAACGAGTTGAAGCCCAATAAAGACTAATGAGTTGAAAGTGTTTCGCTAGGATTGATGGGTCTTGAGGCATTCATAGTTTAGAATTTCTGGTTAGGAGACTAAGCCAATCGTCTGAGACGAACTAAGCCTGTCTTAAGTCTATTCGTCAACCTGGGTATTACTCGCTTATATCGATTTTGATTATTATTCCCTCCTTTAGGAACTTGGCTTTCCTGAGATCCGATACTTTTAGCTATAAAGTGTTTTCCAACTCAATTGAGGCACATATCTCTCCTCGCTTCCCAGTTGTTGCCACAATATCATTCAGGTCCTATAGGAGACCTCCTCTCTGCCACCATTCCCCGACAATCTCTCTCATTGATGTTTCAAATGTTTGTGTTTGCGCAACTCGTTAAGCAAACCTGATGGTTTACTGAAACTACGCCCCCTCCAAGCGCGCTCAAAATGAAGATGTGGTCAACACCTGCTTGAGCTGCCTGCACATTTGATGGATTGGTTAGGATGGGATGGAATTGTCTGTGGCAGACAGTTAGTCAATCCAATCGATCCATCTGCGGCAACATATTGGTGTGAAATTGTTTGTTTATTTGTTTTGCGAACTCAATGATCTCTCTTTGAGCTGAGTTCGAGCTGGAGTTCAATGGACAGACACACAAACACTCACACACAGAAGGGTCTTTTATTTGTTTTCAGTTTTTTGGGCAGTTAACCAATTATATTTGGTATTTACAGCCAGTTGAGTGGACAAGCAGCGAAATATGAGCTCTGAGCATGCTCCAAGTCTGTAAAGATGATGCAATCCAGCAGCAGACAGCAGGCAGCTGACAGGGGAACAGGACCAGAAACCAACAAGCTTGTGCCTGGGAGAGTCAGGTAGACTGAGAGACGGACTGACAGACAGTCAGTATGTCTTGCCACTTCCACTTGTCACTTTCGTTTTTCACGTTGGGCTTTCGCAACTTTCCAAATAAAACTGTGCTCACTTTTTGATAAGTAGCTGGCAGCAGTTGTTGTTGTTGCCACTGCTGCTACTTCTGGTCAGAGTCACAATCCGAGTCCGAGTCACGTAACAGCAGCATTAAGAAATTCTCGCTGCTGCACCCACAACCAACAACAGTTCAGGTATGAGGCCTGCATTCCATAAAATGCGGCATAAATCACAAGTGAAAACTTAGCCGCAATCTCAAAACACCAACTCGCAACTGCCTCCTTGAAGTTAATCAGCGTTTTTAAATCTGCCATTGGCTATTTCTACACTATACAAACTACAATCCGCAATCTACAATCTACAATCTACAATCGATACTATATATATATTTTAAAAATACTCTTTTTACTCTTACTGTATACTCTATGCTTTGTATTCTATATTCAAAATACATTCTGTATACTGTATGCTCTATCTACTATGCACTCTATACTCTACGGTTTATACATTCTATACTCTATACACTCTACACCCTAGACTATCCGTACTCTATACACAATATGCAATCATAAACCCAGGCCCAGCCCCAGCTCCTAAATATAGCTCACAGTTGACGTCAACTGCGCCCTGCTCGCTTCTCCGCTTCCCACATTGTCCTCTTCTCTGATTCCGCCCTTCTCCTATAGTGTACGTCTCGGCCTCCCCTCATCTCCCCTTCTCGGGTTGGTCAGATGCAATCTAAGCCGCCGGCACGCATCGGCAGCTCAGCACACGTCAGCAGATCTCAACGTGTTAGGTTTTGTGTACTTGCAGTCGATACACCCAATGCAATTTCAAGCGACTCGTTCTGTGGAATATTCCTGGCCACTTCGCTTCCCATAGGGAACAAACCAGAGGGAGACGAGACGAGCTGATACCCTCTACTTTGCAGCTAAAGCGTCCACACAATCCATCAATTTGGCTATTCATACCCGAAACTCAGGGAAAAATCCAAGACCAAAAATAACACATTGACATACTTCGAAAAGCTATAACTTAGTCAAAACTGAACCCATTTTTAAAAGAAAGGGCATTTTAATCATGGTTTGACATCTAGATTAATAATACATTTCAAATTGGAATCGTGATTCTGTATCGAAATTCGTGTAAATATCCCAACCAATGACAATGTGCCGAACTTCCCAGAGTTATAACTTTCTCAAAACTAAACCGATTTTCAAAAGTAAGGGCGTTTTGAGCATGGTTTGAACTTTAGTTGAGTTCTGCATTTAAATTTGCAGACAAGAAAATTTACCAACAAAAAAACTAAGCTGCAAATGCATGCAGGGTATCTCAAAGTGTGCTAATGTCTTTACTACTGTTGTTACCAGTGTCAGGCTGTGAAAAACGACGGAGAATGCAACGATATAAAAAAGATGCCGACAGGTAATTGGAAAAGTACGCCTGAATATTTATTTCGAAATATTGCGCCTCTAAAGTTGATTTCTGTTTTTCTTTTTTTGTTATTTATTTTTTATAGTTGCTGGCTCAAGTATATATTTATGAAATCTCAGCTAGGCGTGTTTCATGGTTGTTGTTGTTGTTGCTGTTATGGTTGATGTTGTTGATGTTGTTTGTTTCTGGCACTGGCTTCATTTGTAAAATGCTCACGTGTCAACATTGTCAACAGGCATAGAAATCCAGCCATGAAAGTAATAGGAAAAAACACAACAGCAATAGCAAAAAAAATGCCACAAGGGGCACGTTTCGAAGTTGTTGTTGTGGGGTATTTAGAAACGGTTTTATATGGGTATTTATGCGCCACTCGAAGCTAGTTTGTATCTCCACATATAAAGTTAACTTTGTGAGTAACCAGTCAAGTAAATCTCGGGCAGAGACATGCGTCTTGGACGCAGCCAATCCTTGACAGAGTCTACTTCTTGAGACAAGGTGTGTCGTGTTATTGTTATTGCCATTGTTAGTTATTTCTGCAGTTATTGTTGCAGCTGTTGTTGTTGCACATTAATTGCCAACTTATATGCAAATTGTGTAATAACCGTTTTGCCTTCAATGTCTGTCTGTCCCCCATCTCTCCCCCAAGACTTAGACCCCTCAGGCTCTCCAGAAATGATATGTTAATGTGGAGCTCTAAAGGCGCGAAACAATTTTCGATTTGTGGCACAACCCACGCAGCAACTCGCCAACAACAACCTAAACAACAATTGCAACATGAAAATGTTTTTGCTTGTGAACTTGAATGAAATGCCAACGAAGCTCGAATTGGGTTACAAGCAATCCTAAACTGCAATTATATATATACATATATATATCAAGACAGATTGCTCATGTTACCATACTTAAATTAAGAGTTGAACCTGGCTTTTCTTGACAACTCGTTTTATAAGAAACTTATCTTTTCCCTTAATCGTCAACCTAAAATAAAGCTAACAAATTGATTAAAACAAATATAGTTCAATATGAATAGCTTAATTTTAAAATATATATAAGATCATCAAGAGAAACTTTTTTTCAAATCAATTGGGTAAGCTTAAACCCGATCCAAGTCGAGTCCATCAATCTTAATTATCTTAATTTTGACAAAGCGAACCGAAAGAAGACCAAGTATTATTGAGATACAACAGTTTTAGCTATGCTATAAATATTTTCTTAATAGAGTGAACTGATAAGGTTTGAGCAACTATAAATTAAAGTGTTATAATCAAATTGAATACGCCGAGTATTAATTCAATTCAACATGAGCGAAGAAATTCGCAATCTGAACGAAAATGGAGCTGATCGCTGAGAGATAATCCCAACCACAATCAAAAAATACAAAAGTGAAAAGAAAAGATATTAATGAGCTGTGCGTTTGAATTGTGCGTTGAATTGTTTGCTTCGATCATGCCATATGCGAAAATAGACTTTCACTGCTGCCAGCGCATAAAAAACATTCGCTTTGACATTGGATAATACAGAGCCTAAGCTCAACTTTTTATCGCAAC
Organism: Drosophila cognata; assembly: GCA_035041535.1. NCBI lineage: Eukaryota > Metazoa > Arthropoda > Insecta > Diptera > Drosophilidae > Drosophila > Drosophila cognata. The sequence continues at coordinate 132,357 of JAWNLC010000715.1, read as the reverse complement.
GGAAGTCGGCCTCAAAGCGCACGCAATGGGGGTGTTCCTCCTGGCAGGGGTGTTCCTCTTGTTGTTTTAGTTTGTGACGGCACTGGGAAAAATAATTGTCCTGCATTTTAGTGAATTATCAAACTTTATTTTACAAAAATATATATTTTAACAATTCACATGTGCAACCATTTCAGATAGTTTATGAAGCTTATTTCGAGTCGAGCAAATTTCGTTACTAATTTTAGAATTTCGAATATTTCTAATATTCGTTTTATTTTGTTATTAGGAAATATATTTGAAAAATAGAAACAATGCCTTCCTAAATTATACATACTTATATATCTAAAAACAAGAAAAAATTTCGAATCTACAGGATGATTTTTTAAAATTCAGGTGGGTATTTTTTCGAGTGTGTTCAATTGTTTTAATTGGTTTGTTTATTGCTGGATTGGGAGGGAGGGAGGGGGTTGTCATGGCTGCGGCCTATCTTTTATTGACCCGAATGCGTACCAAGTAAATTCAACGCACATGCCCCCATTTTTATTGACCCAGTTCAAGCAGCCATAGGCGAAAAACAGATGGAATACAGACAGAGCAACGGGTGTATAAATAGATATACACAGATATAAGTAAATAAACGTTAGGTAAGGTTGCATTAGCTCGAAGGTCCCACTGTGATTGTGTGGTAAATGCACAAATCACATTTAAATATTTGCAAAACTATTCCAAGGCATCGTTGGTCCGATATATTTTTAAAACACAATAAATTGTTGTTTTCGGCGTTGTTAATTTTTGTATTTTAAAATTTATTCAGCGTTTTTTTTATCTGCACCAAAATATAAATGTCTCGCTGGGCATTTGTTTCAATTTTAACACAATTTATTTCGAGACAAACAAGACAAAATATTTCTGAATTTTCGCAATGACTTTATATGCAAAGAAAATATTTCAAAATGAAAGCAGGAAATTCTTTTTCATATACGCTCAATGTACGCACACACCCATTGAAAATGGTTGAAAAGGGTATACTGGATTTGTGCTAAACTATGTGACAGGCAGGGAAAGCAACTACAAGCCCATCAAGTATCTATATTCAGCAACAACAGCTGAGGAGATAAGACTGGGATATATTTAACAACTGGCTACATGGCATCTCCTAGTCGAGCTAACTCGCCTCCAGCTCGCCAAGTCTTACTTGCTCTTATTTTCTCAAATTTTTGTTAAATAAATAATGGTACCTCTTGCTGTAGCCGGGCTCCTTAAGAAAAAGAATAGAAAACATGTTAAGCCTTTTCATTTTTCAAATTTAACGAGCCATAATTACACGAGAAACGACAAGAGACGACGTAAGACGACCCTGATATTAAAAAGTACAGACCAAAACAATATGTTACTTTATTCTGACAGATGCCACCCCATGGCGTCCAAGACATCCATGTCGTCCACGTCGTCCATGTCGTCGAACTGCTGTTCGAATACGACAACAAATTTAAATATACTTTCCTAGATTTTCTACGAAAATATGTATTTGTGGTGACGGAAGCGCGCGTGTCGTTTGTGCAACAAACCCATCAAATCTGCGTACTTGAAAAATAAAAATGGCATTAAAAGACAACAAATAACAAAAAACAAATAACGCACACAGCTTTTCATAAAGAAGGACGGAACTGTAATTTTTCACACATTTTAAAGCAAAACACGCTTCGCCACCCGACCTGCTCCGTTTCCCCTCTGCGTACGCCCTTCCGTGTCTGCTTAATACAAAGACCCCAATTGATATTTTAGCTGCGCTTTTGCAAATATTTTGATTTTCGGTATTGATACCAAAAGCAGAGCTGCATACAAATAAGAATCGCTTTTAATTTCCTTAGCTGGCCGTTATGCGTAAATACTATAAATTACATGTGATTATATTAATTATATTTAGATGCCGCATTCCGATTCTTGTGTGTAAAATACAAATTTCGATGATTTTTGATTTTTAAATAATTAAGTGATATTGTTGATATTGTCGGGCGTAACTGACTGAGAATTACTCTCATACCCTCCGATTCCTGTTTGCCACCCTGGTAAAGACATGTATATATGTATGTATATAGAAATTTTGGGCAGACGCACCCCATTTGCCCTCAGCTACATAAGCAATTTGACGTCAATTGTGTTTCGTTCAGAATGAATTCTATTAGCCATGAAGGCTGGTCCCGGCCAGCGACGCAAATGTTTTTATTTTGTGACTCTAAGATAAATCAAACGCAGAAATCAAGGAATGCTCGTCTCACGAATACCCTAAATATGAGCACACATGATGAATAGTTTTTGATAGATATTTCAGATGCTAAATTATAAAGAGAAAGCGTTAAATTAAACTACAACTACAATATTCTGAATATTTATATTGATATTTACGATGCTAAATCAAAAAGAGAATAATCCTTTAAATAGGTAAGCAAAGTGAGAAGCTAAACTAGCACATTGGATACATTTTCTTGATAGATATCAAAGTTGCCAAATCACAAAGAGAATAATCCTTCAAATTATAGCTATAGTCGGTTGATAATTAAGTCAAGATATGTCTAAACTATAACTACAAGTTTCTGCTAGCCAAATACACATACATTTTCATGGCTGCCTGAATAAACAGCAGGATTTTGGCAGCAGTGAGAGAATTTATTACGTCTATACGAAGTCAGCAATTTGGATTTGTTTTCTCAAGATAAATGCGAAATGCACTCAAAGCTCTCTGCTACCCCGAAAACACAACATGACAAGTTAGCCAAGAGAAATAACTCAGGCAAAACAGCGAAAAGGGCGGCTTTTGGCCAACAAGAAGAAAAATTAAAATGTTGGCAAACAAAACCAAAGGCATAAAACACGCTGAAATGCTGAAAATGAAAGAAATATTTAGCTGCTGACCCTTAAAAAGCAATATTTGACATTTGTGCTCAAAAGATACATTTGACGAGACCCGAGCAATGTCTGCTGCCTGATCAATAAACAAATGCGAATATTTATGGCTTGAACTGAAGAGCAGAAGTCCAAATAAATCAATAAGAAATACTAAAAAATATCGCATGAAAAAAACATTATTATTTCTCAGGCGCATCAGCATTAAAAAATGTATTTAATATGTATATTAAATAAAAAGAAATATGTATGAAAATGAAATTAAACAAATGAGCATATCTATGGCTTAAAGAGAAACTGTTTCAAGAAATCAATAAGAAAACATAAAATGTCAGATCAGCATCGAAAATCAATGTAGATCAATCAATGCAGTGGAAAAGTCTGAAATAATCAATAAGATATACAGAAAAATATTATATGAAAACAGATCGTGCCTAGGGCACATTCAGCCTAAAAAAATGTATGTAATATAAAAAAGAAAAATGATTTAGTCTAGCTTTTAACGGAAATTAGGCATATAAGTTGGCTGCAGGGGCATTTTCCTTAATATAAATCTTTGTGGGGCTTAATTGCCGACGCACGGATCCAAATTTAGATTGCATGGTAAAAAGGAAAACTCACTGCTTGAAAAACTATGAAAAACAAATATGAGGCTATAAGTTGAAAATGTGCTGTCTGCCAAATAGATTTCGGCATATATATATACCAATATGTATCTGTATCTATAGCTGTATCTGAAGAAACAGAAACAGTTCCAACTGATTCATGGATGAACGCATCGTAACAGATACAAATCTGTAGCGGATATGTTAAAAGCTGAAAAGTGTTTGTAAACAAAAACAACATAACAGAAATAGACCGTCAAGTGGTCAAAAAAGATACAATTGGCCAGCCATATACGGCACTACACTCAGAAAAATAAATCACACAAAAAATCTTTAAAAAGTAGAAACAATCCTTTTTAAAATTCAGCAACAAGTAATACTGACTGGCATATATCAGAAAACCCCTGATATGGTATTTATTTGTATTTCTTAGAAATATTTCTAATATTAAGAAAATCATTTCCAAAAAGATAAAATGCAAGCCTGATTCTTGAAAAAAATAATATTCAGAAATATATAATGAAATTTTTCGGCAAAATCCTGGGTTTTAGAAATACACTTTCTGAATAGTAAGCTTTTTTTCTGAGTGTACATATTTATAAGATACTCACACTTAAGACGCGTACTGCCAGGTATTCATTTGCTGGCTACTGCTCCCAAAAAAAAAATATCCGAAAGTAATCGAAAACTATGCTCGAAATAAATGCCGTCAATAGTCAGAGTTGGGTTTGCCTTGCTTTGGTTTGTTGCTTTTTTTTTGTTTGATTGGGTTTGTTGTGGTTGCTGCTGTCAGCGCTTTACCCGTACACGTTGTCACAGAGACCCGGGCAGTCCAGATGCACCACATTGTGTGGCAGTAGCTGTGACTACATTACACCTGTACACTTATAAAGTAAAAGCCGCGAAAGCAAAACAAAACAAAAGAAACTATTGATTACTATGCCAAGTTAGCGAAGTTATGCGGAGTCGAGGCGAGGAAGGGTGTTCATATATATATATTTAGATTGTTGACAATCCAATTAGCGCTTGTCGGTTTGTCCAAAGAAACCGCCGGTTAACTGGGCGTATACGAGTTTTCCACAATTAATACGTAAACAAATATATATTTCAATCAAAGGCAAACACTTTTTCAAATGCACTTTTAACACTCGAAACTGTATGTCTAAAAACTGTTGAACGAAAATCGTAATTGGGCAAGAAGTTCGTTTTCGTTTGGCATAGGCAAGGCACGATATTACGGCGTAAAAGTTAACGGAAAAAGCGCAACGGCGTGACGCGCACGAGAACACAACTAACGTAAAACTGAACGCGTAGACCCAAATAATTACGGGCAAAGCTTTCTTTCTCGCTCTCGCTGCTCTTGGCTCTCTTTTCTTCGCTCTCTCTCGCGAAAATTGCGGTAAATTGCAAAGGAGCAAAAATGACTCAGTAAGTAGAAAAGAAATACGGCTAATTTAAAATAGCAAGTGAGAACGAGAGAGAGAGAGAGATGGAGCGCAGCTGCGAGTGGATCTCAAATGAAAGTGAAATGTTAATGAAATGTTAATTATTTCCGCTAACACTTAGATAACAGCAGTAACCCAGCAGCAAACTAGTGAATGACTATCGTGCCTTCTGTATGCACACGATGTAATACATTGCCAAGCAATGCTCTTGTATGCAGAATTATTTGCTTGCTGGAGTTTCTAAGTTAAGCAGAAACTTTATCCTTTAGCCTTATCCTAGAATAAATCTTTACATATTTTGAAAATAGATACCACAATAAAATGCAACTGTATTACAATATATATATCTTGGTATATCAAGTCATGTAGTATTCTTCTTACGACCAATCACACAATCTATGCGAGCCTGTAAAGCGGGTAAAAACACATTTCGGGAATGCATATGTTACTCTATGCCAATGGTAAAGTAATATGGTTCGTGGAATATTTGAGATCTAAATGAAAGTGAAATGTTAATGAAATGTTTCCATTAATCGTTAGATTACAGCAGCTGGCAAGCTGCATAAAGAAAAGAGAGAGAACGAGGGCGAGTGTATTTTAAAGGAAAGAAAAATGTTAATGAAATGCTTCCGTTAATCCTTACATTACAGCAGCTGGCAAGCTGCCTAAAAGGGAGACAGAGAGAAAGAGCTGCCTAGGTATATGTATATATATATATATATGTGTGTGTGTAATGCACGTGGTTTAAATAACACTCACCTTGGCAATGCAGCAGCAGACGATGCCCAGCAGCATAGTAAACAACAACAACAACATTCGACAAATATCCTTGAACTGCTCCTCTCCATATTTTTATTTTTGCGTATTTTGCACCATTTCACAATTGCACTCATTTTTTTATTAAACACTTCGCCCACTTTGAAAAACTTGACAACTTTTTTGGCGCCTTTGTTGCTAATAAGCAAGCCGAAAAACAAAAGTGTAAACAAAAAAAAAAACAAACTTACCTGGTTAAATTGATTTACTTGGCTAGCTACTCTACAAATCACAAAAATGGTTTAATTGAGCACTTTTATTACAAACACATTTATTATTAATATTAATTATATTATATTATTATATTATAAAAAAAAACAGCTGAGCGCCGCATTGAAAGTGGATGGGAGAAGTGGGGGAGGGGGTAGCAGTTTAGTTTGTGGGGAACCGCCGCGCACCCTGTGGGATTTCAGCGGCGCCGGAGGCACAATGTGCATGCTGCCAAGCGTTAATTTTAATCGAAAATTTTCGCGACGGTGTAAATTTCGCTATTTTTAAAAATGCTCTCAGAAGCAATAAACAAAACTCAACACAACTTTTTTTTGCACTCCATTTGCAGCAAGTTGGCAGCAGCACACCAATCAGTGGCTCGAAGACGACAGGGTTGCTTTGCACTCAGCAGCGCTTGGTTGTGACTTCCACCGATTTCCGGCAGGTGCCGCCACTTATAACAGCTGGATAAAGCTACGTATGCACACGCCATGGTTAATGAGAATGTGATTATTCATTGTGTAAACTAAACATAAATCAAAAATTACGAGTGCTGCTTTATGGCTTTTTTTTTTTGTGGAATTTTTCGTTTTCGAGCAGTTTTACGAACTGTGTACTAAGCTTTAACGAAATGGCATCGCTTGGCTCACCCAACGAAGGCGTAACTTTACTCACTTAACGAAAGCTGGCCATTTAACATCTGATAAACACTTATTTATTTGTTTATTTATATTATTTATTCGGTTATGGCTCTAATTTAATTGACTGAGACGATGAGGCTGTGGCACAAAGGGCATGTGCGATGCCGCGTTATCTCCATGGGCGAGGCACAGTGGTGGCAAGTGGAGCAAATCCAAATATTGCTCGTCGGCTGAGTTATGGGCTTCCCTGAGGAAACACAGCCCGGAAAACGAGCTCCGCACTCCATGCACGAGGGTAAACTAAGGGAAGATCAAAAATTAAGAAATGTATGTACATGCAGTTGCGAACAAAATAACAGCACAACTCTCACAAGAAACGTTTGCTTAAATTTGAAAGTTAAAGGTACTTATGAAAACGTTTTTAGAATTGGAAGAAGACTTTAAAAAAAAACGTGCCAAGGAAGAAACCATAATTTTCACCGTTTTCAACTTATTTAAATTTAATTAAAATTAAAAAGATAATAAAATAAAGGTGCTCTTATTTATAGCATTACTCACTTGTCGGGCACTTTAAGGGAGCAGCCATAACAGGCGACCGTATCGACTTTGTGATCCTGTGGCTCATTCTTGGAGAAGATGCTCACGGCCAGTTCCTCGTACTCCTGTTGCGTCTTGTCTGGCAGCGTGTCCAGCGACTCCAGCTTCATAAAAGCCCTCGAGCAAGTGTCAAAGGATCTATCCGCACAGCTGGCCAAGGCCAACAAGCCATAAATATCCTCCACGGGCAACACATCATCATAGTCCCGCAGACGCAGCGAGGTAATCACGGCACTATGCATGATGCCAAAGCGCAGTTGGCGCTGAGCGAGGAGCATATAATGATAGGCCTCGGCACAGTGCCAGAGGCGCTCAATGCACGCCGCATCCTCGAGCCCAATCGAATCCAGCAGCGTATTCCGATCGCGGACATAATCAAGTTGCTGCGGCGACTCCAACTGGAGCGCCTTCAGATGATCCTCGGCGAGCAAGGCGGCCAGGATGTAAATCTTCTTAATGCGCAGGAGCGGAGCACGTCGCTCCACCTCCTGCTCGGCGAGCTGGGCGAGCAGACGAGCTGCATCCAGATGCTTGCCCGCCTTTCGCTGCAGCTCAATCGACTCCGGAAGGCGACCCTCGTTGAGCAACTGGGCCGCATGCTTGCCCAGCAGCACATTCACCTCAGGCATCTGGTACTGCTGGGCCAGCTCGACGGCCTGGCCCCATTGGCGCAGATTCACGCAAGCATTGACTGCAGCCTTGGCGTCTCCTAACTTCAGATAAGCCTGCACCGCCTCGGAGCACATGCCTGCAAGGATTACAGATAGGATCAGTTCAAGTAGGGCACCAAGGAAGGGCATCGCCTTACCCACGGAGACCAACATCTCGGCCAGCTTGTTGAGCAGCGCACTCTTCTCCGGCAGCTTGTCGACGCACTTTTCCAGCTCATCGAACTGCTCCAGATGATACAGGGCCTCAATGTAGCCCTCGAGATAGTGCGATTTCTCGTAGTATTCCTTGGCGCTCTCCCACGCCTTGAGCTGCGCAAAATGATGGCCAATTTCACGCCAAGCGGTTTCCATCTGCTGATCCGAGACGCCAGCACCGCCCATGCGATAGAGTTGCACCACCCGAAACCAGTCGCAGAGAGTCATCCGCAGATCGATGGCCAGATCCCTGACGGAATAAGAACAAAGTGGGAACGTTGCTGTGAAATACTCTCTCTCCCCCACAAGTAACACCAGCTGATAACAGATACCACACCAGGCATATAAGGTATATCGGTTTTGGGTGGCAGACGAATACTGCACAAAACCAATATACTCTTTTATATTCAGTAATCATTTGGACCAACCTGCGATCCGCATCCATGTAGAGTTTCTCGGCCTCATCGAACTCCCCGTAGAATGCGGCAATTTCCGCCCGTTGCAGAATCTGTGTGCTGATATTCCGTAATCTTTTGATCAGCTTGATGCCCGGATAGTTGGCACAGCGCACAAAGGCGTTCTCCGCCGTCTCCAGTTCGAGTTGCTTCAGCGCCGACTCGGCGAGTAGACGCCAGAGACGCGGATGCGGATTATCCTCAATGAACTGCTTGGCATCCTCCAGACCCACATGCTCCAGCAGATCATCCGTGTCCCGCAACGATTTCACCCTCAACTGGATTAGATGCGACGCATTCTGCAGCTCACCAATGCTGATGATGTCGTCGAGCAGGACGCTTGTGATCTCCAGATCCTCAAAGGTGCAAATGTAGCCGGAGCAGGAGATGGGCTCTTCGGGATCATTGCCACGAAATATGTACATGCGTGTCTTCTCCATCAATGCCAAAAGAAGTGGGTTATCCTTCGCCCAGCTGACGGCCCAGACATCCTTCCGTTCCACGCGGCTAAAATTCAACTGCGTCTCCCGATTGTCATCCAGCTCCAGGAGCGTCATCACACCCACATGATCAATGAGGGCAGCGCGACTGCAAAGATGAGTCCATTAAAGGGAATGGAGCAAGTTAAAGCTGGTGAAGCTTACGTGGAATTGCAGTTGATGGCCATCTTGTGAATCTTGGCGTGCTGCGTGTGTCGATTTCTCAACGAGACATTGCCCACACTGTACTCATTGATCACGCCCGATTCGCGAGCGATCAGCAATAGCTTCTCGGATAACGCCAGTGCGCAAACTGGATCGCTGGCCGCTCGCTGCTCCTGTCCAGACAGCAAATCCTTGGCCAGGTCGACGCCGGTGGGTGCATCGTCAATATGGAAACGCTTCTCCTTGCGTGCTTTGACGCCATGCAGATTCGAAGAGCTCTAAAAAAAAAGTACAGAAGAGCTTATTAAAGACATGTCATACTCTGTTGCCGAAGCTAAAAAGAGTATTTTGGATTTGTGCAATACAAACGATAAATAAAATAAAGATCGATAAAAATGGCCACGCCCTCCCGCCTCACATGGCATCGGAGTATCTCGCAGAGCGTTCTCAGTTGCTTTTACCTTGGGTGTGTGATAGTGCCAGATGAGGATCTCCTCATGGGAAGCAATTGCAACATAGCCAGAATTGATGCCCACAAAGCGTGGCTTGATATCCGTATACTTGGCTAGGAAATAAAGGAGAGTTAGCAAATGGAATAGTAATGGGATACGATATAACCCACAGTCCACAGTGGTGCCAATGGAATTGCAGAGCAGCAACTGATATACTCTAACATCATGGTCAGAGCTACTGCGTCCTTCCAGCGTGCTAAGTGCAATCTCCTTGATGTTACTGCTGATGCACTCCACGCCCAGCACACAATGCTCAGCGCTGGCTGCCAGGCAAATTGTGGGTTCGACCTCCTTCAGGAAACTCTGATTGGACACAGTGTTCCAGAAAGTGATGACATTCATGGGCGAGCCACTAATGCCACTGCTGCTGCTGTTGAGAAAGACGACCGTCTTTTCAAAGTAGCACCAAATGTACTCCGGTCGAATGTTCGCAAAATAGATAAACGAATCCACGGCCATGGCAATTCGCAAGGATTTGCCCTCCCAGCTGACGGAGGTGATGTCGCTGCCAGGCACCTTCAGGATGCGATACAACCTGCCCAGCGGCGAGTAGAAGCACACTTGGTTCGTCTCACGCTGTGGCGTCGCCGCCGCCGCTTCCAGCGAGGTGCCACAAATGGCCAGAACGCTGCCATTGTGATTCCACTTGGCGTCCACATTACGCATGCCCGTATCGAAAATGGCAGGCGCTGGAATCGAAGTAAATCTAAGTTAATTAATGCAGTTAGTGACTACAATTAGAAGAATATAGCCTAGCTGCTTAAAACTAGAAAGGTTTGCCCTAAAACGTTTACAAATATTTTCTATTTTGAAGAAATGCATTTTTAGAAAATTTTACTCTTAAGAAAAGAAAAACCCTGATATTTAGAAATATATTTCCCTTTCTAAATTTGAGGGCGATATTATTTTTCTGAGTGTATTCAGATGCAGCACTCACCATCATCGTTCTCGTTGCGCATAATTTGTACCTTTCCGTTCTCAAAGCAAATGGCCAAAACAGGCCGACTGCGATTCCCAGGAGCGAGATAGTTGCTAAACCAACTGATGCTCGCAATGCGCTGCACACGCCCCGTGGAGGAGGAGCCGGAACCGAGACTGATGCACTTCATGTTGAGTTTCATCTGCAATGGATCATTGGATTATTAATTTGCTAACATTGCTTGCATATATTCAAATTTGGCGCCATGCGTGACATTTTATTTTAGTTCTTTAATGTACATATATTTGCATAGTATTTTAAGTGCATTTCAATGTTATTGGTTTAATTGTGATTACATTTTGCGCACTAGTTAAAAGCAATTAAACTGCAGACGCCAGCGTTAACAGCACTGTTCTCTGCGTGTAGCTCTCACTCTCTCTCTCACACAAGGGCACTCTCTGTTCACAGTTGCTTGTGCTTATGTATTTTATTTGCATAGTAGCAATTAAATATTTCAGAATGTGTTACTTTATTTAATAATTTATAAAGATGCAACTCCCTCACCCAACTTAGCTCATTTCGGTACCTTTTATAGAGTTCACCATTCTCAAAATGATCTTATTGCGCGCGCATGTTAAGCCCATGTTAATCACAGAATTATCGGTCTTTAATGCAACCCTCTACGTTAAATTGCTGAGTGTCAAGTGCTTAATGCTATAATTATTTTCATTCAGAACTCACCGCAAAGTTGCCTTGATTATCGTACAAATGACACTCGCCATTGGCCAAGGCAAACAGAATTAGACGATTATCTGGGCTCCATTGAACCCCCGTGAGGTGTGTGTTCTTTAGCTCCTTGCCAAAAAGGCGATTGCCATCCACAGAGCCCACAATGATGGCACCATCCTCATAAACAATGCAGATTTTCGCTCCATCCGAAGTCCAACTCATGCCGGCAACAGTTGATTTTTTGCGATCATTTGTCATCTCCTCGTACCAGGCGCCCTTGTACAGCATCCACACCATAATGACACCATCCACATCCGACGAAGTCAATTTATGCTGGGCATCATTCCACGTGACCACCTTGACGGACTCCTTGTGGCCATCCAGCGTTTGATTCATCGATAAATTGGAGACGGCGGCGAGGCCACCTTTACTCTGTCCATTATTGGCAGCTAAAATTAATATGTATATTATATATTAATATTAAATAATGTTATTAATCTCACCCTGATCTAGCTTGAGCACCTTGAGCAATCCTTCGGTGCCGGCAACTGCGATATATCCTTCCTCCTTATTCCAAGCGATGCAATTAAGTTTTACATTGTTGGGAATCGCAATCTGAAGAGAGTTGAAAAATCAACAACTTTAATAATAGTAATATTAAATAATATTAAATAATAATGCTGTTAAATATGAACTATTTTAATCATAGTAATTTTGAACAATATTAAAAATTAAGCTCATGAATATTAACTACTTTAATAATACTTATATTCCATAAAGTTAACAATAACAATAATGCTAAACGCATTTTATACTTACCTTTTTACTCAGATAGACAAACATTTTGTTGTTTTATTTGCAATTTTACTCAATTTTCTCTTGTGGCAGCTGCCAAAAAATTGTTTGTTTTCATCGGTTGTCAAAGCAACCAATTAAAATAAAATGCACACACAAACTGCATTTGTATTCGTTTTTCATGCTGCGCATGCGCTGTGGCATCGAATCTTATTCTGTTCATCTTAAGAAAACCGATTAGTTTAGCACACACTCAAATAAATAAATATGTAAGTTCATTTAAATAACACTTTTACATGCAAACAATTGCAAAAATTTTTTCTCAGCGAAGAAAGCGGCACGGAGAAAAACAAAATTTTAAAAGAACCAGTTAGTTGCTGTGAACCAACTGATTGAGTTTATTTTTTGAGTAGTGAACTAGTTTTTTATTGTATTTGTTGGCCGCTAAGTTCGAAACCAAAATAAAATAAAAAGCATGTGAATAGAGCCAAATGCTTATCAGCATTTATATATATAAAAAAAGAGCTATTAACAGACCGTAATCAATATTGTCTTATCATAGCCTTCCCCCTTAGTAGCCAGGCACATTATTGGTAACGTAAAAAATGTCCAATTAACTATACTTGTACATACGCTCAAAAAAATCATCAAAATGAAAAGCGTGCTAACAATTAGAAATTTTTTCTTATTTTTTGGAATAGCTTCTAAATATACGAAAAAAGAATCTCTAAAAATAAGAAATGCTTGTCCTTAATCGAATTTACCGAGAATTTTTGTTCTTATTTTTAGAAATATTTTCCAATATTAAGAAATGCATTTCTAAGAAGTAGATATGCAAAGCCTTATTTTTAGAAAAAAAATCCTTTCCAAACTTCAGAATCAAATAATAAAATTGAATCGGCTTTTATATTACTTATATTTATAAATTGCATTAATATAAACAAAAAGAAATCTAGTATTAGAATTGTTTTTAGAAATTTACTTTCTGAATAATATTGTGAATCATAATTGGCGCGATTTTTTTCTCTGAGTGCACTGACTCATTATCACATGCTAAATAAAATAAAATAATATAAAATGTGTATGGTGTACATATCTATTAAACAAATCTATAATTCCATAGCTTTATCACAGAAGCGAGTATAAATTGGCAAATTTGTGGTTCAGGTTCAGGTTTCACGCAATGCGAATACGCCTTTTAAACAGCTGAAATACGGCAAACGTGACCAGAAACATGTAGGCGATGAGAATAAACACGGAGGACGGATCGGAGCGATCGTCCGGCTTGAGAAATATATTGACGCAACCCGTCGAAACATTGGCCAGCAGAAAGAAGGTGAGTCCGTTGAAATTCAAGGACTCACAGATGACATGACCCGGCTCCGCCGCAATCGCAACCGTAAAGCCCTGCTCCAATCTGTCGCCTTTATCCCCAGACGAATTGTTGTTGATGATCAGGTCAAAGATGAAGATGCTTAGGCCCACCATTGTGCTCATGATGGCAAACATCCAGACGACGTAGCCCAAATTGCAAGTAACCCGTGAGATGCCCACGGACAAGGCACTCGCCGTGGTCAATCCCCAACAGATGAGCGCCATGATGAGCAGTCCACGTAGTTTAGCAATAATCTCTTCATAACTGAGCAGGGTTTTAGACACGATCCAGCGATTGAAGCATATGGAGAGAAGGTAGATAGCAACAAATCCAGGCAGCGAGAGAAGTCCCTCGCGATTGGCGCTCAACAGTGTGGAACGTGGCAAATCATCATTCATCACATAGTCAGAGATGCCACCAAAATTTAAGCCCAGTTGATGGATAACAAGGGTAACTGCCGGAATATAAATTCTATATTAGAGCAGATCATCTTTGTTCTACGGAAAACTCACCGAGAGCCAATGGCAGTAGCTGCTCATCATTACGGGCCACCAAGCTGATCAGGCTGCCCAGGAGCTTGGTAAAGCCCAGCGTGAAGAAGGCATTCAAATGTTGTCCATACTCATGCTCATCCTGCCCGTAGCCAATGGCCACAATGGCCACAACTCGTGCAATCCCAAGCAGGATAAGTGGCAAAGCCGAGCGTACAAAACTACGCCGTAAATCGTTGCAGTTGCGACTCCGACGTGAAACCAAACCCATTGTGACGACAAACAATCCAATGCCCGTGTCCATGAGCTGAGCGCCAAAGAGGCGACTCTTGCGATAGGGTCGATGGAAGCTCTGGAAATCGATGGCCAATATGCAGACGGCCGTAATCAGATGCGTCATCGCCCGTACAATGGTCAGAGCGTAAACCCGACTGCCCAAATCGAAGTGAGCACGGCATTTGGCACGGGATAAGGCTCTCGTACGTAGTATAAACCAGAAGCAGAACACGATCATCAATCCCACAAAGTGACCACTATAGCCATTGGCCACTGTGACAAACAGCACGCTCGGCAACACAATCAAAGGGAATTCCATCAAATAGTTTACGGTCAGACTTGTCGTCAGTCTTTGGGTTACAAGACGTGCCAATATTATTCCGGAGAATGTGGTCAATATCACAAACAATGAGGCGAAACTCTGTTCGATTGTTTCCAGCGAACGTTTGTCTGTTGCCTGGTTTGGCAGTTCGTAGTTTGGAGCTTGTATGTCAGCCATGCTGTTTGCCTGCATACTGTTTTGCCGTAGCGCATTTTCAAGTTTTCTATCAATATTGATAAAAGCCTACTCGAACATATGTATATGTATGTGTCAAAGATAACCTCGGCATCTATCCAGTAAAAAAGTAAAAATGGATGAGAGCCATAGGTTAACGAGTAACGATAATGACATAAACTATGATAAGCGCTTTAAGAGCTTTGAGTTAAATATATTCAAATAAACTGCCTACAATTAGTACTTGCAGCTCAACAGTTACGTGAACTGAACGCCAGCGCTTGTGTATACGTGATATATTGCATTTGGCGCCTACAAATTTAATGTGTAGCCATGGTTCAACAGTTGTATAAACTTAACGGCAACGCTTGTATACGAACTATTCTCGACACTCGTATATATGATAAACTTTGCGAATAAGTGAACAACGGTACTGTCATTTACTATAATAAGTGCATTAAGTGCACTGAGATTTAAATATTTTCAAATTAAAAACAAATGGCGCCTACAAACTGCACTTGTTGCTCAACAGTTGCGCAAACTGAACGCTAGTGCTCGTGTGCGCAATATTTACGCAGCCCTGACTTTGACAGCACAAAAAGGGCTCGTCTGTCAACCTGAAGTCCATGGAAATAAACGGCACATTTTGTTGATGCTGCAACTACTCATGGCTACCGGTAACCATAAAAACCGCTGGTGGTCACCAAATTGTTCACAAATATTCGGGCATGTTCACAAAATATAGTGTCAGCTGCAACCAGCGTGAATCAGCCAGTAATTTAGTAAGTAGGCACGGCACGTGTGCACGTGTTGTAATTATCCCTTGTGTAAAAAGTGCTAAAAGTGCTAATTGTCCAACACTAATAAAAGTGTGCTGAGCATTTGGGTAAATCAGCATTGAATCACTGCCAGTCATCAACACGCAATTAAGATAACAATTTGTTCAGTGGATGAGACGCTGTTTGCTGTGACGTCATCCGAGCAAACGTTCGGCCAATCGGTATTATGGTTTGAGGGGCTTGTCCACCGGCACACATAAAATGCATATCTGTATTTGTGTACATAGACATGTCTGCGCACATAAGTGAATATGTGCATATGTAAACATTTCTGCACCCATACATGCATACCTGTGTGAGTGTTTTGCCATTCTCATTGATTTTTTTGTGCATCACGTGCTGCTTACCCCACTCCCACATCCAACCCCAACCACTTGGCTTTCTCTACTCTCCATTCGAACATTTATCGCACATCAAAACGTTTTCAGCTCAGTTTGTCGGCATCTGTTGAAGCGGTCGGTTACAAAAGAGTACGAGTGCGAATGTACAAATAATTTTGAATACACATAAACTATCGTTGTTTTAGAGACCCCGGCTATAATTGCTTTTTGTAAATGACGTTTACGTAACAAGGGGGGTGTATTCGCGTCTATATCCATAATTATAGTTGTCGTTGTGCGCACTGCAGATCTTAGTCATCAACACTTTTTGACAGCTAATATCGTATATCATATATCATCTAGTCAGCATATGTTTATGTCAGCATGAACAAAAAAAATGTATTTCATTTAATACCATTAGCAAAAAAATCTATTGATAAATGTTTTTTCAACTTACATTTTGGGTTTGTTGACCCAATCAATATGTAAGTACACTTAGAAAAACCAACGCCCCAAATCTAAGTAAATCGAAGGGTAGATACACTTATAGAAATATCGCCGTACATTTTCGTGAATTGACATAATTTTGGAGCCGACAATGCTTCTCTCAGAAAGTAAATTTCTAATATTTATGGTTGTCGCTTTCTTAAAATAGCGTTTGCAAAAAACTTGGCGATTTTTTTCTGAGTGAATGCATAAGTATGTACGTATTTAATGCCCTTATTTCTAGAGTACATATATATATATATATATATAAACCTGACGCCATCGAAACAATGCAGTTTTTTATTTACGTGCATTTTGCATCCGATTACCCCATAATGCAAATGCAATTTGTTTTTATTTGCATCTGAGATACTCAACTATAATAGCGTTATCTGAGTTGATCGACTATCACATGACCTATAACAAATTAAAGCATCTATTTAGCATTTTTAACATATTAATTTGGTTATGAAATCCAAAACAAGGCCACAAATTATTCAAAAGACGGAAATTTTATTATTGTTTTTTTTTCGTTTCTCATTTGTATAATTATTCTGCTAGTATTTATATCTGTAGATGCTGAATAAATGCAAATATACGTTAATAAACTTGAACTCTCTCCTTCTCTCTCTCTTTAAATCTGAATGTAAATGTTTATTTATAGTTACATGGCAAAATATAAAGAAAAAATTGCAAGATATTTATTGTGACATTGGATATACGGTATTATGAGGTAGATAAATGTATATATAAAGATAGCATTGCTGTCTGTGATAAATTTTTTTTATATTTATTTACTTGTAAATATGACATCGATTTGCTTATCGGCACATTTGCGGCAATCACTGTGGCCAAATACAAACCCGTTGAGGAGATGCAAATTTGCTCATTTTAAATGTCAAGGCAAATGTGAATGTATAGACAAACAACAGAGGCGGATGTTGCCGCTCTGTTCATTCACAGTAGCCCCTTACCCTCCACGACGAGACAGCGTCTCCCTCTCTCTCGCTCTCCCACACGCATAACCCAGTAGCGAACTGGTGAATGATCCCTTACTACAGAATACCTTATGTTTGCAAATAATATTGGTCTATTATGAGTTGAGTAATAATGGAAAATAGCTTAACAAATATCATAAGTTCCCATGAGTTTAGCTTTTCACCAGTTTAGTGGTGGTTGTTATTGAAATAAATTTTCTTACGGCATTATATAGTGCAAATATATATAATACATTACCATATATATATTTAGGTAAATGGAGTCTTATAGTATCGCACAAGTAAAGCAGGTTGAAGAGTAGTTACTTTATGCACATGAAAAATTAATATGGGTTGCAAAGTATAAATTTCGAATCGAATTCGTAATGGGATCTTTTCGCTGCTGGGTAAGCTATTGCTTTAGCCGGCTTGTCTTATCAGCTGTTTCCTCACTTCGTTATTATTCCTTCTTCTTCTACTTCTACTGTGTCGCAATAGTCGTTGATTGTGTTTGTTCTCAATGTACTTTGGAAGCTCGTGCCATGCATACATGTGTGTATGTATATATATATATATATATATATATAAATATATGTATATATATATATGTATATTGCTAGCTGACGCGCCTTCGTTTTTTGGTTTATGCAGCTGTTGCTTGCTGCCGGACTTTCAGATACTTTTTGGCACCCGCCTTGAACGGATGTGTTTGTCGTGTGCCTTTTTTTCTATTAGTGAAAACAAATAAAAACGTATTGTAAACAATAAATACGCGCTCTCCCTCTGTATCGCACTCTCTCTCTCTCCGTTATTGTGACAAGTGTTATCAATAAATACAACAACAAAATGTACGTTTCACCCAGCATAAAATTTTATAACAGCTCATGTTTCTAACGGACGTTTATGATTATCGCTGATATCGGCCATATATATATATGTATATGGAATATTAGAATATTGGGCTGTTCACTGGAATTGGAAACAGGTCTCTTTATGACAAACACACACTCAGAGAGAGAACTATTAAAAATGTTCCATTAAGCCAGCATTCCAATAATCCAGATTAAACGGAGATCATTGCCTTTGAGTTTGTGACTTTGACACGAACTTGGACTCTATACATTTGCATTATGTATATAGTATATATGTATTCATGTGTAGTAGACGAGAAATGTGATCACTTGAATAATTGACAACACTCGATCATTTTGCTCTTATCTCTGCATTGAGTGCCGCAAACTCAACTGAAAAGCTTCTCATAAAATCGCGATAACAAATTTTTAACAACTATGTGTATATTATATATGTGAGTGTATGGGTGTGTGTGTGTTTTGGGGTGTGTTGTGAGCGAGAGGGCTCGACCGTCAGACCAACTGATCTTCTCGGGGCTTGCCAGAGTACAAAGTCGAAATCGATAAAAAAACAGGTGCAGATTAAATACTAATAAAAATATTGTAATCTGTGCTAAAATAATAATTTACTCAATATAGACAGACAAATTAATGCTAAATATTACAGTAAACAAAAGGTGAAAGGTTTCCAGCAATGAAATACGTATACCAACCAAGAATGTTGTAGTCGACTAATCTCGACTACGATATACCCTGCAGCGCAGCTGTGTTAAATAAGAATATAAAATTATGGGGTTTCGAAATTGATCGATCTTGTAACTGATCTTGTTAGTTCATGTTCAAGATAGTCAATACTTACCTTCAGTGTCATATAAAATTGCAAATACCCTTTTTAGCAGGGTTCCAACCAATTAATTAGCGTTGCATTTTAAGATCGTATCCAAACTGAATGAGGAGAGATGAAAGACTCGAGTTACTATCTAGTTGTGCCGAGTGATAAGTTTGATAAGAACTTATCGACGATAAGGAGCGATAAGGATCCAATTAATTTCCTTTGCTGTCATAGCAAATAGTTATACATGTAAGAATAATAATTATAAACTAATTTCGAACTTGCAGCCAGTAACAGAATGACGGAGGGCAAAAACTTACCCAATTCGAGTGCCGATGTTCCCTTCCTGAGCAAGGAGTACCGCAAGCAATCCCTGATCCAACACACCGGCCTCGTTGGGGTGATCGATGAGGGCACCAAGACGATTGGTTTCTCGATATATACGACGCCCGATTTCAAGGAGATCGCCGCCCATCGTGTCGAGCTGAGCGTGATAACGCCCCAGGATGGCTGGTACGAACAGGATCCCATGGAGATGCTAGCATCGATCAATAAATGTGCCGTGGAGGCCATTAAACAGCTGCCCGAGAAGGGCTTCAGTGCCAGTGACATTGCCACAGTGGGCATTACCAATCAGCGGGAGACGACCATCCTCTGGGATGCGGTGACGGGGAAGCCCCTGTACAACGCCATCGTCTGGAAAGACATACGCACCAGCAGCACCGTCGAACAGATCGTGGCCAAGGTCCACGATGCGAACCTCTTTAAACAGAGCACGGGGCTGCCCATCTCCACGTATTTCTCGGCGCTGAAGATCCGCTGGCTCAAAGACAATGTGCCCGAGGTGCGGCAAGCGTGTCGCGAGAAACGCTGCAAAGCCGGCACTGTAGACAGCTGGATCGTCTGGAATCTGACCAATGGTGAGCAACACATAGAAATAGTAGAAGCACAACTTATTATTAAGGGGCACTTGCCAAAGAAGTGATTATTCACCGTTGGGAAGCCTCTTTCTAACTGATCTGCATTTAGCGAAAAAAAAGGATCAAGTAAAATAGTGAAATTCATAAATGCAACTGAGTGGACTCATTTATTATTGAGTCTCCCACTAATGTCAAGGCAATGAGTAGTTCCAAAATCACGGTCGATCCTACGGTTGACAGCTTACCCATTAAAGAATAACTTCTTATAACTTGAGCACAATATCCGATATGTGTTAAAAGTTTGAGAAGAAAAAGGTTAGAAAATTAACTCAGAAAAAAAAGAGTGAAGTAAGCAGGTCTTTGGAATTTTTGAAAAATAATTAATAATTAGCTTATGACAGGCTATTACTATTTTTCTTTGACACTGGTCTAATTGAGCTGTGAGCCACTATATATAAATATATATAGATATATATATATATATCTTTATCTGTATCTGTATCTGTAGCTATATCTAAATATGTACTTCTCAGGTGCTCTACACATCACGGATGTGACAAATGCTTCGCGTACGCTGCTCATGAATCTGGAGACGCTTAACTGGGATCCGGTGCTCCTCAAGACCTTTGCCATCAAGGAGGACATGTTGCCAACGATACGCAGCTGCTCGGAGGTCTTTGGCAAAATCACCTCGGATCGCAGTGCGTTGCGGGGAATGACCCTAAGTGGGATAATGGGCAATCAGCAGGCATCGCTGCTTGGACAGATGTGCGTTAAGCCGGGTCAGACAAAGAACACATATCGTTCCGGTTGTTTTCTGCTCTGCAATACGGGTGATAAGCCCGTCTTCTCGCGACACGGTCTCCTCACTACAATCGCCTACAAACTGGGTCCGCATGCACCCACCACTTATGCCCTGGAAGGCTCTGTCTCAGTGGCCGGGCATGCTCTATCATGGCTGCAGCAAAAGGTGCGCCTCCTGCCCGACTCCCGGGAAGCTGAGAAATATGCGGAGGCGGTGCCCACATCGGGAGATGTGTATTTTGTGCCCGCTTTTACGGGTCTCTATGCGCCGTATTGGCGCCAAAATGCCCGTGGCATCATCATCGGCCTCACACAATTCACTCGGAAGAATCATATTGTGCGTGCGGCGCTGGAAAGCATCTGCTTCCAGACGCGTGACATTCTGGAGTGTATGCACCAGGAGTGTGGTTATGAGATCAACAAGCTCCATGCCGATGGCAAGTTGACCACAAATAATCTGCTGATGCAGTTGCAGGCGGACACCGCCGGCTTGCCACTGTTCCGCTCACAGTTGATGGACTCGACGGCCTTTGGGGCGGCTATGTGTGCCGCTCAAGCGGATGGCATCAATCTCTGCCACTTTGACCCGGAGAAACGTTATTACGAGAATGTCCATTACGATACGTTTCTGCCCACGACGACGGAGCAGGAGCGTGAGGAACGCTACGGCAAATGGAAGCGGGCAGTGGAGAGGAGTCTGGGCTGGGTCATCAAGCAGAAGAAGACACCGAAGCACACCGAGGAGAATTATCGCATGATCTCCTCGCTTCCGGCGAGCATCTTCCTCATCAGCAGCTTTGCCATGTTGGTGCACTCGCTCAAGGCGTAAATGGTTCTATATATATCATTATAAATGTATATGTACTTATATATGTTTTTAAGCCAACAACTCTTCCGATTTGTCATCGGCTTATCGGTTGTGATAATGTTTATTTTATAGCGGAATTTACTGTAGCCAGACACTGTTAATGTGGCTAGCAAAGGTAAAAATAGCTGTAACATACATGTTACATATAATAACATCCGTAGCACAACATGCAACAGGATATCGTATGTAACGTTATGCTATGTTACAGATATTATTACAGTCTTGGGCCTACGTCACTAGTGGCCTGTAAAAACAGGTATAGAGGTTTGCATTCTATGTTATATGTAATAACACCTTTAACATAATATGCAACACGTTAGTTATCTTACCCGACAATTGTTATTACAATCTTTGTTATAAGTAATTACTATCCTGTAGAATAACATGCAAACATACATCGTATGTTACGTACAGTGTTGCAGGTGTTATGCTACAGTTGTTATTGCAGGCCTGTTAGCCACATTACCAGTAATAACAACAAAACATGCAACGCCATATCGTATGTTACGTTACGCTAGTTGTTATTCCAGTCCTCGATCTACGTCCCTAGTGGCCCGTTAGCTACATTAACAGTGGCCTGCTTAGATTACGACCATGACTTGTATATATGTATATACATATATAGTTTAAGTGGTTGAATTGGCTGTAAGGCAAGCATGTAAATAGTTTTTGCCACAAACAGGACACACTCTCCTTCCCCTCTCTATCTCTCTCCCTCGCTCTTTATGAATCCTTGTTATATTGTTTACTTACACATTTAAATTCATATACTTATCTTATCGTGTTCTGTGTGGCATATTTCGGGTGTTAATTTCGATTGCTGATAAACTTCAAGTCTAATCGATTTTAGCGCAAACACACAGCCAACCATATATATATATTTATATCAATTAATGTATATAGCTCAAATTACTTTTATATATTCCCCATATATGTCTAGTTTACGTAGGCTACAAGTAATAAACGATTATAATAAAAAATGTCAATTTCTTCGCTTAATCTATTAACTTAACTATCTCGATATATATATGTGTATAGAGTTACGTCACATATCGGAATGACTGCTGATTGCTCAGAGCACATTCATTAAATGTATTGCCAAGCGTTCAACAGCAATATCAGTAGCGAAATTGTCATTAACGGTTAAAAATAACTCAATCTACCATATAATGGCGGCGGTATTGGAGCACAATCTATCAATACTGGGTACTTAGCGGTGTGTATGAGTAAAAATAATAAACTTTGGATCGAACTCATAAATTAAATGCTTAAGAGGCAGACTCAACTCAGATTCAAAGAATGCTTCTTAATGAATAAAAATAACTTAAAAATAACTAATAATAAAAACAAACAAACTTTTAATTGAAGTCCTAAACTAAATTTTTATAATAATAAAATGTCAGAAAAGAATTTGTCCTTAAATTTAAAAAAAAGTAGTTTGGAAAAATACCGGAATTGACAACGTGTAAAAAAGTGACTAAATCTTTACCATTAAAAATCCATAAAGGTCATAAATAATATAAAATAATCTACAGATTGATATGAGTCCAATTGTGGCACAATCTATGAGTTCTGAGTACAGACAATAAACTTTGAATCGAAGTTCTAAACCAAATGCATGAGAGGGATACATAACTTTAGCCGTTTAAAAGTAACATAATATTTAATAACAATAATCTTCAGAATAGTGTGCACCCAATTGGGACACAATCTATGAGTTCACGGTGCAAACAAATCAAATTCTAAATCAAATGCTTGAGAGGAAGACTCAACTTTAACCCATTCAAAAAATCCTTCTTAAACAGTTTTACCTGTTGTCTCCACCGGTGCTCATTTAAATTGGTTCTACAGGTTGCCACACGCACACACAGACACACTTACACACACTTCACACATTACAACAACAACAACAAAGGCAAGTTGTTGTTGGATTCAGGTAACAAGAGTTATCCGAGCAACAACAAAAACAAAAACAAAACAAATGCAAAACAAAGAAATTGATTTTCACTGCTCTTCTCTGCTCTGCTCACGACTACACCTTCAGAATTTGTACTGAATCAGTAAAACAGCAACAACAACAACAAGTAAGATTGCTGTAGTCGAGTGAGCTTGACTACAACATACCCAGCTGTTAAATAGTTGATTGGCTAATTTCCCTTTTATAAACTTTTACCTGATTTCGCTGCGACATGTTCTCCAGTGGAAAGACACCCGAGTCCTTTATGAATATAAATATGAGTGTATACACCTTATGGGTTTGGAGTTGCTTACTTTTGCCTGTTACATACTAATGCACAAAGCCATTATACCCTTTCTACACATTTTAATGGGATCAGAGTGTAACAATTGTTTTTGGATTACAGCAGATTATATACTCTTTAATGATATAGAAAACTGATCTAAACTATTTCTTAAACATAGAATATAGTTTATATTACTTAAGGATAAAACCATTATACCCTTCCACACATTTTTAATGGGTATAAGAACATGAAGAAGAAGAACGAGAACAACAGCAAGCAGCGGTCAAGAACCGGAATTCGTTTGAAGTTGAGGCGCGCACCTTTTTCCCCATTTTCTCTTCAATAATCAAACTGATGTGTGTGTGTGTGTGTAGGAGTTGTTGCTCAGAGATTGCTCTCCTATTTGTGTGTGTGAGAGAGAGAGAAACAGACTGGAATAGCTCTCTGCGATCCTCGAGACAAAGAGCCAAAGAGCCTCAGTCGCCGCTCAACTTCAGCCGCGTTTGCTACGTTTCTGTCGCGTCTTGGATTGTTTTTAGTTTGTTTTTTTTTTTTTTTATTTGTTTATGTTAATGCGATTGGGTTGTATTGGGCCATTTATTTGGCTGTTCGACTTAAACAAATATTTGCCGCACTGGCAACAAATACGAGCTTGAAATTGGAAGCGTGAGAAGCAAAAGTGCCACACGAGTCATGAGTTGCTGTGCGAGAGAAAAACATGAATAAGCATCTCAAGTTAAAGGGTCACAAACCGGTTTAGTCAGCGCCAGTTGCCCGCTGCCAGTTGCAAGTTGCCAGTTGCCAGTTGCCACTCGGTTACTCAATTATGGAGGCCATAGGCACCGCCTCGTCCACAGTGGCATCCCTGCAACGTGTTGCCTCCCAGTCGAGTCTTGTCCAGCCACATCACTATCATTATATACAATATCCGGCGCACTTTATGCAACAGCAGCAACAGCAGCAGCAATCCGCAACAGCCTCACAGCAATGCCAGTGTCCCTGCTCCTGTGGACGTGCCACTGCCACACAGCAGCAGCAGCAGCAAAATGCCTCCATGGCTGTGGCTGTGCTCGTGCATCAGCAGACAACAACAAATCCTGGCCAGCAACAGCAGCAGCAGCCGACTCCAGTCAAAACACAATCGGCGCAATCCCTGCTCAATCATTCCTATCAAGCGCTGGCTGATGAGGAGCGGGAGCAGAGGGATCGGGATCGGGACACATCCTCAGGCAATCCGCCCAGCTGTGATTGTGATCTGGAGTGCAACTGTGCTATGGCAAATGGTGCCCCCGCCTCCCTCTCCCCCTCCCAACAGCAGCAGCAGCAGCACAAGCGTCATCTGCTCAACGATGCCATGCTGGGCGCCGATGAGATTACGGTCAGTGAATCGGACAACAATAGCACCATGCTCAAGAAGAAGAAACCACGCTCCACTGCAGCATCAGCAGCAGCAAGTCAATTGCCACCCAAATCGCAGCCCAGCGGCAGCTGCAATGACATCTACCATGACACGGAACTGGAGGCGACGGCAACGGGGGCAGCTCCAGGAGCTGCGGCCAAGTCTCAGGGCCTGGATGATAATCGTCCGCCCTTGCCGCCACGCCCACCGCCCAGGCCAAGGAACGCCGCTAATGGCTCCATGGGTGAGTGCTGGAAAAGCGCATCTTTAAAATGCTGTAAAGAAATTCAAATTTAAAAAATAAACAAAAAACCGAAAGTCTAATATTTATAATAGAAAGAAAATGTGATTAGAAATCATATAACGAATCGTACATTAAACTGTATTATTGACTTCATTTGTACACACTGAGACATGTTGGAAAACCACATAAATACTACTAATAATCTTCAATCCCATTCCCAATTAATTGGTGTATATCGTTTCCAGACACTATTTGTCAATTGATTTAAAGCAAATATATTTTTTCTTTAATTATTGATTTGCATTTCTACTCTTTAGAAATGCATTTCATACTCTTAATGAATAAAAATATAAGGTTACCACATTTCGGGGATTGTCGATATAGGGAAGGCTTTCTAATTTGTAGATTGATTTATTTAATGTCAACTAAAGTCAGTGGGCACACAACAATACAAGCAAAAATAAAACGAAATATTAAACTTTAATTAAAGAACTCAGCAAAATGTAAAAGATTTCTGAGTTTTTCTTTACACCGATAGTCCCAATAATCTATATGCCATTAAAATCAAAGTTGTCAATTATTGCAACTGTCATTTGTCTTGTAATCAGCACAGTATTTGGCAACTGATTCCTTGGACAGCATCCGCTCCGAATAGTGCTTCCTCAAGTTTGACGCCTGCGCCTTAATCTCCTGCTCTCTCTCTCTCTCTCTTATGGTCTCTCTCCTGCTCTCTCTGGGGAGTCTTCCGTGATTGCAGCACTATTTACTGCTGTTATTTCTTCGTGGTGGTTGGGATCTGTGCGTGCGTGTGAATGTCAGTAGGGATTTTGAAGTTGACATCGCTCCTTCCGCCGTTTCCCGTCCGCTGCTGCACTCTCTGCTGCCATCTGCTCTATAGCTAGCCCAGCTTCCGCGTCTCCCAATTTACCCCAATTACCCAGTCAAATCCCATTCCGCGCAGCTGCCAGTTAAGGCATCTCATCTCGATTCAACTTGTGTGTAGATATTTTTCCGTGTAGCGAAA
Source organism: Drosophila cognata (assembly GCA_035041535.1). NCBI lineage: Eukaryota > Metazoa > Arthropoda > Insecta > Diptera > Drosophilidae > Drosophila > Drosophila cognata. The sequence continues at coordinate 105,792 of JAWNLC010000715.1, read as the reverse complement.
AAAAGAGCAGAAAAAAAATAAGTCGAGCAAAACAACAAACTTAATTTTGTTGCTGTGTTATTTACAAAATGTTTATACAAATTGTGGCTTAGTAAATTGTTTGGGTTGAGCCAGAAACATACACAATCATGCATGGTTATCCGGTGATGCAGTTTGTGCAGTACAGCATGCCTCCGCCCTGCTCCTGGGTGCCTGCCCCACCGCCCACATCCTCGGCGGAGGCTCATCATCGCGGTTCACTAAGTTAGATTCTCCGTCTAACTGCTCCTAGTCGATGAGGCGATATTAATCCGTTTCCCATTTTGTAGGTCATCGCCATGGCGCGGGCATTAAGAAGTATGTGGTCTGGTGCCTCATCTGTGGCGGCTTCAGTTGCCTGCTGGGCGTGCTCTTCCTTGGGGTCTACTTCCTGCTCCATTCCTATACGATTACCGTCGGCAACTTTGAGACGGTGCCCACTTTTGTGCCGGCCACGCTGGTGAGTTCCTGCAGATATCAAGTAGTTATTAATTATTATTATTATTAATTTAATTATTATTATTAATCCTTGCAGCTCATCTTGACGGGCGTTTGCATCATGAGCCTAGCACGTCGTCGCAATCGTTATAGTTATCTGGTGAGTGCAACTGAGAAATCCTCTTCAATCAGAATGTCTAAAGTAGAGTCTTACAGATCAAGTTATCGGGTGCCTGTGGACTCGTCTCTGCTCTGACCTGTGCCTTGGTCACGGTGACAACCACCGTGCTCCACATGAGCCGGCTGCAGGCGTTGCGCGAATGCGAATATGCCCAGAAGACGCGCACCTGTACCTGCTACTCCGATCTCATCGAATCCCAGGTGGATCGCGTGGACAAAGGTAGGCGGCATAGCACCTCAAACTCCCAGATCCATAACAATTAATGAGCCAAATTAATGATTATCAGCCATATACCATTTATTTTAGATTTAATTTAATTTAAATTTGATTATTATTTGAATTAAAACTATTCTTTACTTTTCATATTATTGGTATAAATATTTCTTATATTTTTGCAATTTAAATTTAACATAAGATTGAACTTTTAATTTAATTTACTTTTTGTATTATTTTTCGACTAAGTAAATAATTAAATTGTGTTGTCTTCTTTTCAGAAGGTGTTCGCCTCGTGTTTGACTCGCTGTCGGATTGTGGTGTTGTCCACGGCTCCCTCTACTCCTGTCTGCGGGCCATTTTCGGGCTGTCCGTTGCCGGGGTGCTGATCGCCGTGTTCAGCTGCATGCTGGTCTACCAACTACTCAGCCACGAGCGGAAGAAGATGTACTGGGAGCAGTTGGAGCTGCGATGCCGTTCCCTCTACGCCAGCCAGGTGCCCCCGCCGCCGCCTGCGCTGAGTGCACCTGGACGGATGCTCAATTGCCGTTGCTGCGAGCAGTGCCACGCCCATCGCCAGCTGACGTTGCCCGCCGCCGGCCTGCCCTGGGATGAGGCGAGTGCAGCCGCCGTGGCTGCTGTGGCCGCCGCCTCCGGTGGCGGGGCTGGAGCCGAGCAGCGTTTCTGGGCCGCTCAACCGCCAGGCAACTTCTACTCGCCCAATCCCGGCGAGGAGTCCGCAGCGAGTGGCTGTCGCAACGGCCGAGATCGCGGCATGCGCAGCGGCAACAGCAGCGGCTGGAGCTGGCCGAGAATGCCCTGGCAGCGGAATACGCCGGATGCAACGCGCCGTTTCCGTCAATCCGCGGCCAGTCCGGATTCACAATACGGCTTTAGCACGGCGGCGGCGGTTGCCGTCGCGGATGGAGATCGCATGTTGATGGAGGAACCCACAGCCATAGTGAGTACGGCTGTTTACAATGGGCTGCCTACGGCGCTGCCCTACGGCGTGTGGGGTCCTCCGCCACCGTACAGTGATCCCAATAGTCCGGCACGGCGTGGCTACTATCAGTATCTGCAGGCGGGCAGCTGTCTGCCGGCCGGAACGGGCTTGCTGGCGCTCCAGCAGCATCCGCAGCAACTGTCCCAGTTGGAGCAACTGCCGCAGCAACTTCCGCAGCAGCTGGCGCAGCAGCCGGCGCGTCTGTGTGTTCAGCATGCGGGTCAAGCAGCGACGCTGGAGCGGATGGACGGGCTCTCCCTCAGCGGAGGCACTGCATCCATGGCCGGCATACCACGCAGCGCTGCCTACAAGGCCAAGCCAGTGGCTGAGTATGAGAACACCCATTCGGATAGCGACGGTGGAGCTGGCAACGATGTCAGCTGGACGCGGGAACGTGGCTCCAACACGCTGCCCAGCCGCAAGCTAAAAAAACGCATCGAGGCGGGTGGCGCCAAGAGCATTGGACCACAGAATCAGCAGCGGCCCAATGTGCAGCAGCTGTTCGCTGGGGAAGCGGCCGCAGCCAAGGAGCAGCAGCAGCCGGCCACGGAGGCAGAGCAAGTGCAGCAATCCCAGCCCGTTAGTGGCGTGGAGAATGTTGGCTATCAGGACTCGAATGGTGCCATTGCCAAGACGACGACGTCGGCTGCGCTGCCCGGCGAGGAGGCAGCCGAGTCTGAGGTTTATTTTGCGGACGTGAGCAGCTGCTGCAATGACAACTACTACGACAATGCCCAGGTGCATCATCATCATCACCATCAGCATCAGCACCAGCACAGCCACAGCAGTCACAGCAGCAGCAATCCGGAGGATTATCTGGCGCAGCGCTTTGGCCGGCGGGAACACTCCATACGCAGTCGCTTGCCCATCCCACAAGCACGTCTCCCAGTTGGCGAGGATGAGGATGATGACGACGAGGACGATGACGAGGATGAGGATGACTACGAGCGCTGCAATCTCAACAGGCCCACGCTTAAGAATGCCGCTCTTGAGCAACAGCAGCAGCAGCTGCAAAAGGACATCTCCCGGCAGAGCATGTGCTCCCTGGAATCGGAGGCGAAGACCGAGTTCACCGATCTGTCGCCAGCCACGCCCTGCGAGGTTCCCTTGCCTCCGCCGCCGGCCAACTTTGCCAGCGAACCCTTGCCAAATTCAACGGTAAATTTTGTGGCCACATTTCCGTATTCGTCAGAATCGCAGTGTTTGGAGGCACATCGTCGGAGTACAAAGAATATACATGAGCTGCTGTTGGGCAACAATTGTGCAACTGTTGAGAGCAACCATTCTCCCCACTCACCACACTCACACCAAAACTCACCACACTCGCATTACGAGCTGATCAACGAGCAGCGTTTCCAGCTGCAGCGTTCCCAAAGCAAACACAACTCCAAATCGAAATCGAAAAACCGTTCCAGGGAACAGTTGCAGGACATCTATGCAGGCGGCGAGCGTGCCGATTGGTCCGATGCTGCAGCACCAGTGACAGTGCGCGCCAGCAGCAAACGTTTGTGAGACGAAATCGATATCGAAATCGAACTTTTCGTCTAGGTTTCACGCACACACACACTGACACACAAAAACACACAAGCGTTCACTGTCTTCCTTTTGATTTGTGCACACAGATCTTTCGCATATGTATTTGTGCATTTGCAATGTTTGACAGCCCAAATCAACTCTGTTAACAGTTAGTTTCGCTTTATATCGCGCTCTCTCTCTTTTCCTTCCTCTAAGGTAAAACTTTGCTTTAACTATTTTATGCCATCCTTATATATATTTATATATATGAATCATATTGTAGTATTGTATTTAATGTTGAAATTGTAGCAACGATAATCTATGAATATTATACAAATTATATGTTACACTTACCTGCATATATAAATATATAATACACACATACACACATATTTATACATACATAATATGTAGTTAGTTAAACGTTAGATTGCCAGTTATATTTGTTATATTAAACAAGTACACAACAACAAAATGTATGTATTGAAATTTTAACAAATTGCACGAGTCTTTTTTTTTGATTGCAACAGTTAAACGCGCTATTTGAGATAAGGCGATAGGCGAAGACGAGGGCTGGGTTAATTTAAATCGCACTTCTGATAAATATCGAATACTTAATCAGAGAAATTAAATTATTAGTGTTGGGCAGAGCTTTCAATCAAATAATTTTGGCGCACTTATTTAAATCGCAGAAAATTATCGATTACTCAATCGGAAAACGCTTTTTTGTAAGTTTAAATTAATAGTGTTGGAATTTTAATTACGAGAAACAAAAACTGACAGCTTGAGCAGCTGCAAATGGGAACAAACTTACATTCAATAAAAAACTAAACCGATTCAAGTAAATTTCAATATCTCAAACTGAGCAATAGCGTGAAAACAAAGCTGATCGTTAGAGCCAAGCTTGCAACATTTGCCGCTGCCGCATTGCCATGTGGAATCTCATTCTCAGAGTCATCCGGCACGACAACCTCGTCGGCCGCCAGTTCGTCGAGGGCAAATGTAGTCGCCTCATTTATGGTGCGCAGCAGGGGATAGTTTTGATTGAGACGCCTTGGCGAGTTGGTGACTAGTCTGAAATCGGCAAAGGTGTCCTGGTCCAGCTCACAATTGCCCAGGAAATCATCCGTGTCCACGGACCAGACCATAACGCCAGCTAATCTCTTCTTCACCGCAAACTTCACCTTGTTCGCAATGGAACGGGAGCTATCGAAAGTGACAACGCTCACAGCCTGGGTGAGAACATCGCGCTCTGAATGCGCTAACATTTGACTCGTAGGCGCATCCCACTTCTTGGACCAGCCCGACGTATTGTTGCTCAATATTCTGCAGATCTCGTTGTAACCGAGGAAGCCGTCCTCACGTGTGAATGGACCCTGGAACCCAACGCCATCACTCGCATCATCCACACTGCCCTGGGCCACGGTCTTAAAGGTGCGTCCATAGAAGGGCAGACCCAGCACCACCTTTGAGGGTGGAGCACCCAGCTCCAGCAGATAATCGATGGTGTATTGCTGAAAATATTGATTGATGATTGATGATGATCAAATATTGCTAGACTTTTTATCTATGTGTATAGATTCCAGAATTGCTTACCACACTCAAGGGATCCACCGCTGGGGCCGTCAGCGGAGCATTATAGCCGACTTTGTGATCCCAGCTGCCATGATAATCGTAGCACATGATATGCAAAAAGTCCAGAAAGCGGGAAATCTGCCTCACATCGTAGGCCTGATCGATTACATGCTTGGCTGCGCCAATGGCCGAAGTGAGCAGCAGACCATGACTATCGAATTCTTCCCTCAGCTCCTTGGTCAGGGCGACAAAGTTCTCCCGGTCCGCTGGACTGCCGCCTCGCTGTGTGGGATACTCCCAATCCAAATCTAAACCATCAAAGTTGTATTTGCGCACAAAACCAGAGACTTGACGGACGAAATGTTGGCGTTGCTGCACATTGGCCACCAGAGTCGAGTAGTTCTTGGAGCCCTCGTTCCATCCACCGATGGCCAAGCTCACTTTCAGATGCGGATGACTGCGCTTGAGGCCCGTCAGACGCTCGTAGCCACCCTTGCCGTACTCCTCCTGCAGATCCTGCCAAGGGTCTGCAACATTGCAACATGTTACACATACAATTTGCATATTATGCACATTGTTACACTTCAGAAAACAATTGCCCCACAGTTTTGTAAATCGACATACTACATATATATCTAATTTTTAGAAATTATTTTTTCTAATATTAAGAAATTATATCTAAGATATAGAAAAATGTTTAATTTTTTAGGACGATTTACTAAAAATTCTGGCGATTTTTTCTGAGTGTATATAGCTAACTATACCCAACGATTTGATGACCGACTGCGTGATGTCGAGGCCAGCGAAGGCGTACACAGCATGTGTGCAGAGGCTCGGGTCGAAGTTCTCAATTGAATAAGCACCCTGTGTAGGTCGATACACAGCCCAGGTGGATATATAACAAACAACCACCTTGTTGTGAGCAGGTCCTGCAGGAAGAAAACGAAAAAAAGAAAAAATAAAAAATAAAAGAATTGGAGAAAACGGTAATATTAAAAATGTGTAAAAAGGCATAATGGTTTCGTGCATAAGTAGGCAACAGGCAGAAAGAAGATAATCCAACCCCATGATGCATATATCTTCTTGATCAACAGTAACACCCGAGGCGATATAGACATGTTCATCGTGTTTGCATATAAGTTCTCGTTTATCCTGCACAGATAGTTTGCTTCATTTTATCGATAACGATAAGCCTTATTTTCGCGAATATCGATACGTATATGGGTGTGCAACATTGAAGGAAAATTTGGCAATAAAAGTCGAGTATATTTAACAGGCTGGATTACAGGGTATATCGTTGTTGAGCTCACTCGCCTACAACTTGTCTTACTTCTTTGGCATTCCCCTTTGCGGTCGACCGATAAAATACAAATACAAAATACTCACCAGTCCTGGCTGCAACTGAAGACCACAATGTGCCCACGACGATAGCCAGCAATAGGGATTGCATTGTCCACCTTACAGCTCCTCCTCCTCCTAATCCTCCTCCCCCTCGCAGGGCCATAAAAGTCTGCATTTCCTAAGAGAATCAGAGAGAGGGAGAGAGAGAATTGAGAATTAAGCGCCGCTTAAGTGAACAGCGATATTGCTACGAAAAAATGTATACATAACTGATCTGATTGTATATATATATATATGCCATAAAGATAAGTACATTCTATCTACCAGATACATCCAATTAAGCTCAATTGCGCCCAGCTTTTAATTGAACGCCCAAAGGGGAAGGCATCTGTGCTGCACTCAGAAAAACAATTCGCCCTGAAAACTATAAAATTCTAGTAATTAGAAAGGCTTGTCCTAAGTCGACCACCACAAAAATTATTTTATTTATAGATTTTTTTGAAATATTTTCAATCAATCTAAAATAGTTTTATACCTGAAATCTTAAATTACAAATGTTTATTAATTTATAGCAACAAAAAGCTAATTTTAGAATTCCTTTATAAACACCCTGGAAATTAGTGAATTGTACTTTGAAATTAAGAAAAGGGAAACTTTGATTTTTGGAAATTTATTTTCTGAATAATAAGTAAAGTTGAGTTAAATTTGCAAAAAAAAAGTATGATGAATTTCTAAAATTCAAGGTGACTTTATTTTTCTGAGTGTAGCACAACACAAAAGTGAAAGGCAGACATTGTTTGAATCAATCCAGATTCTTGTAAGTATATATACATAAAAATTCTGAAATGATTCGATGTGAGTCAGCAAGGAAATCTTAATACAAAATTGATTTGTGAACTGTTACACTATATTAATATATATTAAATACGTATATTTAAAAGTGTGGACAATCTTAATACAAAATTGATTTGTGAACTGATACACTATATTAATATATATTAAATACGTATATTTAAAAGTGTGGGCAGTCAGTGAAACCGAATTCTTCATACTTCCGTACACCCTTAAAAGTCGTTGAAAGCCGGTCCCAAAGTACATATAAAAACTTTATTTATATACACTCGAAGACTTGGAGAGTGAGTTGAAGAATGATTCATTCGCACAACGGTTTAACCGGTTCACATCTAAAGTGAGTCTTTGTTTCAACAACAACACGAACGGAAACAATTTGCTATCAGTCGAAATGTTGGGTAAACAAATACAAATTTCATTGCTGATAAGACAATATATGTATATATATTTAGAGCATCAATGTGCACTCTAACAACAAAGCAGAAATGTATACAAATAAATTATAATTTCACTTTTAACTTAGTTTTACAGTTTTTGTATTTTTATGTGCTAATTTTTTCCTTTATTTTATTTGTGGTCTGTTTGAAACCGGAATTGGGTGCAAAAAACATCACGAGTCTTTCAGGCACACATAGGAAAAAAGGCAGCTGGGGAAAAAATAATATAATTAAGAAGCGACTTTTAAAAAGAAATCGAGAGCAAATAACCAGAACAGAGCTCAAATTATTCCGAGTTTATTTTTTATATGGGCTACGCCTGCGCGTTGGCTTAAAATTAATACCCCTTCTCCGTGTATGTGTGTGTGTGTGTGTGAGTGTGTGTGTGTGTAGAAAGCCAATTAGCGGAAATACAACTTTATCTTTAAAAACACATTCACATTGACGACGCACTTGCAATGTATACATTTTTTTCTTATTTTCAATAGAACGTGCCTAGCAAATTTATTTTCTTCTTGTGGTTTTTTTATTTGAATTTTTTACGTACAATAAGTTTTCGATGGCCTCAAGACGTGTTTTTAATATATTCGCTAGCCAAAACAGAAATTTGTGAACGACACAAACGCGTTGCCAAAAACCGAACTTCTTCGGGCTGAAGCCACGGCCACACTGTCCAGTTTATACATGCATAAGCCACTCAAGCCGAACCTTGCGTACCACTTGCAAGGGAGAGAGCTGTTAATGCAGACTCTGTTAAGTAACTTAAGAGCAAAAGAAAAACTGCTTGCACTCTCTTTTGCTTATGCTTATGCAGCAGCAACTCAGTCAGCAGTCAGCAGCTGCTTGCGCTCTCTGCGTCTTCCGCAAGGAGAAAAGAATGCTGTAAAGAGAGCAGCTATAGTCAAGCCAAGCTGAAGAATACTGTGTCATAGTAGCTTTGTTTGTGTTAGTGGACAGATCTTAATGTCTGCTTGATCAACTCAATCCAAGGCGAGCCAAGTTGAGTTAACGCACTTAATAGGTGCTACGTTTTGTCTGCCTAACAGCACTTGGCAGCGGAAGTTGAAATCATTGAAATCAAATAAATATTTTATTACATATTATATGGCAATCAAATATATATAAGCACAAACTAACTGTCAACAAGAAATCGCACAGGATATATATTTGTAAAAGTTGTCAAATGAAAATTGAACACAACAAAAGTCGAAGCAAAACGAAACATTTATTTATTTTTTTATGTTTGGCGCGATATTGTAATTCTTGTCGATGCCGATCGATTGCTGAGCTTATGTGTATCGAGTATTGTTAACGCAGTCAATGGTAATTGCCTCGACTCACTTGCTTTTGCCATCACTATCTGCTAAACATAAACAATCGACTGAAATATATCTGCTGCGTACACACACACACACTCAATCGCACACGCTCACACCGAGAGAGATTGAGGAAAAGTCGTAAGGTGCGTTTAAAAAAAGAGAAAAAACAAACAAATTAAAATCTAGAAATCTCAACTGTTCGTTGCGTTAATGGACACGATGGAAGAGGAGTGCTTGCCAGATGCGGCAACAGCCTGCAAGCGACTCAAACGCACCAACTCCAAAGAAATGGGTTCCGGCGGCGAATCCGCAGCTGCTAAAACCAAAACCAAGTCCAAATCGAATGGGGAATCAATTTTAGTTGGGTGAGTGGCAAAAAGTAAAACGCGCGGAAAAACAATAATCAAATACAAATCATCGATTTTTAGCAAGGAGGCAAATGCAGCCATAAATAGCCTCAACAACAACAACAGCAACAGCAACAAAAACTGCAACAAAGAGGAATTTGAAATTAAAGACGCAGATGACGAAAAAGTCGAGGAGGAGGAAATTGAATCAGCTCCGCCACTGCACCCATTGCCAGGTGCTGTTGATGATGATCAACCATCGACTAGCAATGCCATCAACGATGAGGAATCCAACTCGAACCCCTTTCTCGATACTCGATTCGCAGCTAACGAAAAAGTTGAGGAGGACATTGAATCTGCTCCGCCACTGCACCCATTGCCAGGTGCTGTTGATGATGATCAGCCGTCGACTAGCAATGCCATCAACGATGAGGAATCCAACTCGAATCCCTTTCTCGATACTTCACCAGTGGCAACCGCTTTATTAAGTGCCCAAGATGATATGGATGATGGGATTGGTGATGGGGATTTCGATAATAATTTTCGTATATTTAGTGGGCTTCGCACTCGCTCCTATCGCAACACACTGATCAGCTTAGACGCGAGCAGCAGCAGCAGCAGCAGCGAGGGCAACAGTGATGCTAATCACACCACCATCGAAGATGATGATGATGTGGATGATGACGATGTGGATGCTGTTGCTTCGGAGAACGAGGAGCCGGATGCATCGAGTTCGCCGGCAGCTCGCTCGAATGTCAGTAGCTCCCATTCCAGTAATGCGTCTTGGGATCGCGACATTTTCTCGAGCAATGCGGAAACTGAATCCGTAAGTTGACCTTATCCACTTTATCTATTGTTATACATAAATTTGACGCACACAGGACTTCTACAATGAGACGGAGGCGAATCCGCTGGATGATGAAATACTGAAGGATTCGGTGAATAATGTTTTGAACAAATCAAAACCGTCCTACAACTGGAACTTTGTCCAGGAGCTAATGCAGCGGGAACAGAATATATTCAATCGGATTGGATGGCGTGGCGGACACACCTCAGCCTTGAGCTTTGGCCAGGGTTATTATGCATCCCGACAGGTCGTGGAGCGCATGAAGCTGATGATCTCGTTGAGCCGCCATCGTTGCTGTGTCAACTGTTTGAGTTTCAATCGTTGCGGGGATCTGATCTGCTCCGGCTCTGATGATCTGCGGATTATTGTGTGGGACTGGGCGAATGGGAAGCCAAGGCACAACTTTAAATCTGGTCATAATCTCAATATATTCCAAACGAAGTTCATTGATAGCGCCGGCTGTCTGGACGTGATCTCTTCGAGTCGCGACGGTCAGGTGCGACGTGCCGTCATTCCGCCCTCCGGCAGCAGCAGCATTAAGCCAACCCACTTGTACAGTCATCGGGATGCGGTGCACAAGCTGGTCGTGGTGCCACACAGCCGCCACGAGGTGATCAGCGCCGGCGAGGATGCGGCAGTCAAGCACTTTGATCTGCGCACTAACCAGTGTACGCCAATGCTGCGCTGCCTCTCCAGCGAGACCAATCGACATGTCCGCCTCTTCAGCATCGCCCATCATCCTTTTGCGCCGGAGTTCTGCATCAGTGGCTCCGACGACAAGCTGCGCGTCTACGACAAACGCAAGCTCAGCCAGCTAGTGCACCAAATGTCGCCAAAGGACGTAAGCAACGTCAGATATATATATATATATAGTATTTATATTTATTTTATTCTATTCTATTTATGTATATATATATATAATATTTATATTTATGTGTTACATTTTTTAGTGTATATAGCTAATGTGTCTTCCATTTCAGGCCAAGGTCTCGCAGATCACCTGTGCGGTTTACAATTACAGCGGCAGCGAGATTCTCGCCTCGTACAGCGATGCCGCAATTTATCTCTTCGACGGCCGCAACTATAAGGATGGCGAATTTCTCCACTCCTACGAGGGACACATGTGAGTCTGCATATAAATATATTATATTATATATAATAATATACAATAATATATATAATATAATAATATATATATAATAATAATATATATATATAATAATAATAGTTCTGCTGCAAATCATCAATACAATAATATCTTATTTGCTTATCTAAAAACATTCTAAAAATATCGCTCATTGCACTTCTGAAAATCGACACCTTTCCTAATAATCTTTAAAATGAGTTTAGAATTACAGAGACTTGTTTTAAATAAACCGCATAATTAGATACTATATATAATAAGTTGTGAGACTGCAAACAGTTCTTGGACACCAATTTCTCTATTAAAAAGACCCTTTGTGTCACCAATTAGTAGCGGTTGCTTTAAGTGAGGTTTTGAAATTTTCATGATTTCTGAACTATATTTTAAATATTTTCCAAAATATATGTTACCATTTACCCATCCAATGTGCTCCTGTGACTCGATCTTGATCATCTGCAGCAATAGCCGCACCATCAAAGGCGTCAACTTCTTTGGTCCGCACTCGGAGTACGTTGTGAGCGGCAGTGATGATGGCAACATATTCTTCTGGGACAAGAACACCGAGGCTGTGATGAATTTCATGAAGGGCGATCATTCTGGCGTTGTCAACTGCCTCGAGCAGCACCCAACGATGCCAGTGCTGGCCACCTCTGGCATAGACCACGACGTCAAGATATGGACGCCGAGCAGCAAGCCGCTAACCGTAAGTGAATATATATATGAAAAATACATATATATATTAAGTTTATATTCATATCCGACTCCTAGGAGGTGCCCTGTTCGGATGCATTGGAGAAGACGCTGCAGCGCAATTTCAGACGCAACATTTTTATGGATGGCGGCGACTTTGACAATCAGATACATTATTTCATACGTCAGCTGATTGAGCCGCAACGCGTCATCCCTTCACGGGAGCCTTTCAGCAGCCTCAGCAGCAGCAGCAGCAGCAGCAGCACTACCACCACCAGCAGTGGCAACAGCACCAGCAATCTTAGTCCGGGTCCAGCTGCTGCCTCCAACCAGGATCAGCAGCCGCAGCCTCGTCGTCGTGCGAACAGCTCTGATGAAGGCAATGACGATGGCATTGGCTGTCGCTCCCAATAAGAAGAATAATATTAATATGTAACCACATTGATCCAAAGCCTAATTTACACAAATTTATAGAGATATTTTCGTTTTCTTTTTTTTTTGTTTTGGGTTTGCCGGGGCCTTTGAAAAAGACCCGGAATTTCTGAAGCCTGCGAGCTACAATTAAACTTAATTGAACTTTTGTTGATTAGAAAGCGTTTGAAATGCTGTGAAAAAACAATTTTCTAATTTTGAAGGATGTTTAATAAAACATTGAAGAACGGAACACATCAATTATATTAGATTTAGATAAAGATAAATATAATTCATTCGTTGGTCTGGCAAATAAGGGCCACGCTCCGTTTCACCCAGTGCGATGCTTTGGCTTGGGTGTTCAGGAGCAGTGGCACCACGTAGTTCGTGGAGTGTCCCGTCGTGGACAAGGTGCCCTTGCGCTCTCCGGTCTTGTACAGTGGGCAGCGATAGCGTGTGCCCTCCATCAGCTCCAGCAGTGCAAGGGGCCGGAAATAAATTGCGGGCATGACATACATGAGTATCTTGGGTAGCTGCTCGACGAGCATGTTCTGCTCCCAATGCCAGCGGGCGCCCTCGAGGAACAGGCCATTGCAGTAGACACCGTCATCCGGCGGCGTTGCCTTCGTCTCCACCTTGAGCACATCGTAGTCAAAGGTCAACGTGTCAATGGGTATCTTAAACTTCCGTGCGTAGTTCTGCATGGCCCCCGTGAGAAACGCCTGAGTGAAAAAAAAACCGGAGAGCCAAAAAGTGGGAGGTTTGCCCACCCGATGCCACTGGTGCAGCCAGTTGAGGCGCTTGTACAGATCCTGCACGTAGGAGCCGAGTGGCTTTAGGCATGGATAGGATTTGGCCATCCATTTGACGGGTATCCGATTGAATTTCATGGCAGTCATCACGTTCTCCAGATCCGGCGTCATCACAATGATGCCCTTGATGCCCATGGCCAGATCACGACACGAGCTGTGGATCTCCTTTTGCAGCTTTAGGAATCGTTCCATTTCCTGGACCACAACCGTATTCATCGATTCATTGTAGTCCACGGGATATTTCTCCGCAGCTGCCTCGATATCCATATCCGGCGGCATTTCACTCTCAATCTGCTTGATGGTGTCCAGCACCATCTGGTCGGCACTGACTCCTCCACTGGCCTGACCCGCTGCCTCGCTGCCCAGCAGCAGAATCATCGAATCGAGCAGTGTCTTCGTCGTCTGCAAATCCCGCGTAATGCCGGAATTCGCATGCAATCCGTACACCTCGGGCGGAGCCAGCGAGGGCATACTCTCATCCAGATACCGTAGAATCTCTCGATGCTCCGTCTTGCGGGGCAGTATATAGCGATCATCGGAAGCGAAGCGATAGCGATTGTCGGCCACCACTTGCGGATTGCAGAAGTCGGCGAGAATCGTGACAATCGCACGCCTGTCCCAGTTATCCGTAACACGTCCGCCGTAATTGCACTCGCTGCTCAGATACGAGATCGCATCGTACGGGACGTGATCGTACTGATTCAGCAGCATCTAAAGATATGATATGTAAATTAAATTAAATGTCTAATTATTATTTCTAATAAATGTGTTTATATTATTATTAATGTTAAGTTCAAATTCAGACTTATTTACTTACGCTTAGCTGCAGCACAGAGATTTGCAGATCGGACTCATTGAAGCCGTAGGCAATGTTCCAACCCAACGGGCCGTATTTCCTCCGCTCCTGGACGACGGCATGGAAGAAGCAGATGCCGAACAGAAGACGGGTGAAGGCACGATCCTGCTTGGCACAGCCCATGTAGAACTCCGGCTCATTGATGGGCTCCGAGTTGTAGGAGCGCATCAGATTCTCCCTTAACCCCGTTGGCGGTTCATTCGTCATTTTCACCCCGTTCTGCAAAATCGTAACGGGAAACTGAGGCGTCGGATACGCCGTAAGCCAAATACGGAAGTTAGCTGTAAGGAAAGAGACATTTTTTATTAATTTAATTTATTTGTAAATATTAAATTATTATTTGTAATGATTCTATTGTAACATGGTTATTAGTTCAGGCTTAATTATTAATATAGCTGGCTGCTGCTATAAACATTATGTGTGAAGATTTTTTAATATCCAACTTGTAATTTATTTTTAGATTTTAGAGCATTTTTTTTTGTCTGACATAACCCGTACATATTTTACTTTTGGTCAACTCACCCTGCGTGTTGAAGGTGTCCATATTCTCCCATAGGAACTCCAAGGTGGACATCCAACTGGCCGCGAGATGGCAATTCTGTAGGCAAACCCAGTAGCCCATTTCCTGGGCATTCTTGATCAGAGCCGTCGCAATCGGTCCCTGGCCTTGTCCGAGGGAAATGCTCTGGAACGTCTCCTCTTGGCCCATTTTCTCGGCAAAGGCTAGAAGCGAGCCCAGCGGATCGGCACCCGGTGACAAGATGAAGACGAGCGGAGTCAGAGCCGTAGAATCCGCGTACGATTTAGATATATCAAATTCAGGAGGAGAGACAAATTGTTCGCCAATTGTACGCGAAATGAATTTGCGCACGCCCAAAAAAACAGAATCCGGCCGTAAAGCTTTCAGCACGATGATCTTCTCAAAAGCCGTGGTCCTGTCGTGCCAGGGTGGCGGCAACGGTTGATCCTCCGGCGCGGCATGATCATAGATGGCCTGCCAGGCGGGCAAATCATCACAGAAAGACTTGACAATGCCCCGCAGCTCCTTGAGCTCCTCCAGGCGCAGCACATTCAACCAGACGACATCGGTTATCCAACTGGGATTGGGATTCGGTGGTACATTCGCTGAATCCTTGGCATTGGTCAGCAGATGCGACAGGTGGCGCATCTCCACCTGCCCAGTGCCGAGCATGATGCGAGCCGTGAGGATGAAGGAGAAGAGCAGCTTGTCCTTCTCGAAAATGGAGCGACAAACATTGTTGTAAAGATTCTTGGTGAAGCCATCGACGAGGAACTTAATGCGACGCGGCAAGTCCTTGGACTTGTTGGCCGTCTCAATGGAGTACATGTACAAATTCAGGTACCAGTTCAGCGAGAACTGGTACATCGGATCGATATTGGGCAGATCCGTAATGGAATAGTACAGAATGGAAGAGTGAATCGCAACCGGTTTGTAATTAAGACGAAATGCTTCGATTTTGGCAGAAGTCTCCTTGGCTGCATCCTGTTTCTCCGTGATGTCCTTGGACAGGGTCTTCGAATCGGCCAGTATCAGGATGGCTGCCTCGTTCTCGAGGATGTCGCCATCACTGGAGGTGAGTGTCTTGAGGATCATGTTCTCGGCATCACGTAGAGCACCCTTGTTGGCCGCCGCCTCTGTGGTGAGCATGATGCGCAGCTCCTGCAAATCCGGTCGCTCCTTGGCCACCACAATGCTCAGCAGCTGGTCCATCAAGGCGTTCTGAGTGAGGGCGAAGTTAATCACGGTCACCTTGTTGAAGGTCTCCGGCAGGAAGTGCGGATTGCGCAGATTACACGTCATGTAGAGACGGAAGTGAGGCGAAACCGGGACCACATTCTCGCCTAGACTGATGTGCTTGACTCCGCCCTGCATGAAGGTCTGCCGCATCAGTATGGGGTCCAGCGGCACCTCCAGCTCCTCCTGCACATTCTCAATGATCACCGGAGCACCGTACTCCAGTGCGTCCGCAATGATCTTCATGTAGTTGCTCTGGTTGAACTTGACACAGTTCAAGCGATTCTTTCGCTCCATGTTCTTCAGCCAATTGTTGGCCTGACCCTGCGGATCAATGAACAGACTGTACCGGCTAGAGTTGGTCGAGATGATGGCATTCTCGCTGGAGAACTCGTCGTTGGGCAGCCCGTCCAGCTGCCAGTTCTGAATGGTCACCTCCAGGCCAAGCACAGCCGTAATCGAATA
This sequence comes from Drosophila cognata, assembly GCA_035041535.1. Classification (NCBI taxonomy): domain Eukaryota; kingdom Metazoa; phylum Arthropoda; class Insecta; order Diptera; family Drosophilidae; genus Drosophila; species Drosophila cognata. The sequence goes on along the minus strand of JAWNLC010000715.1, from coordinate 89,572 downwards.
CTTCTGGGAGCAGGGTATTTGCAGATCGATGCACTTCTTGAACCAATCCTGGACGCAGTTCGCACGACACTGCAGATTGACCGCGGAGAGGTAGGCAATGATGCCGCACGAGATGAGCACATCGCCGGGCAGATAATCGTACAACTCCTGCAGATCATCGGCTGCCTTGTTCCAGCGCGACTTCTCCCCACCCAAGCCACCGATTAGAGCCTCCGCCCGGAGCAACTTGTTCCGACAATTCTCAGCATGCTGCTCCGTCCGCTTCATCTCCTCGTTGGCCTTCTCCAGCTCGACGTTGAGTAGCGCCACCTTCTCCTCCAGCGCGGCAGCCATCGCACGCTTCTCCGCCAGAAATGCCATGGTGTCCGAGTATTCCTTCTCGGCGGCGGCCAGCTTGGCCTTTTTGGGCGCTACAACTTTGGCGACCTCGTCGTACATGTCCATCGCAATGATCCACTGGCAGAGGCCCTTGGCGGCACTGGATGCCTTGGCGACGACCTTGGGATCGAAATCCTTGTTGGGAATGAACTCCTTGCGTATCCGCTTCATCACCTCGATGGGGATGTTGTCCTTGTCGAACTCCTTGAGGGCGGGCAGGAAGTTCATGTCGCCTAATATCCGCTTGCTGGGACCCCAGAAATCGTTAACCATCTTGCCCGTGGCCGGATCAGGTATTCGCTCCGCCGGCACACCCTTCATAACGCACACCCCCGCCATAACCAGCTTGATGACCGTTGGGGGATTTTTCATCGACTTGACCAGTGTTATGTCCGCCGGCTTGAGCGTATTCAGCGCGGCCAGTGCATCCTCCAACACAGGTATCGCCTTGGCCAAGTCCTTCTCGCACTCACTCTTCAGCACCTGGGCAGCCTCCGCTTGCACGGAGGCCACCTCCTCATCCTGCTTCACCTGCTCGGCGGCGGCACTGGCCGCCAACGTTTCCGTATTGATCTCGAGCATCATTTTCCGGGAGGCCTCCGCCAAGGCAACCAGTTTCGGTTGCAGCGCATTCAAATCCCGCTGCATGATGGAAATGGCTGCAGCAGCCACAGCCAGAGTGTCTAGGCCACCAATGTAGCGCATCTTAGCCAGCATCGTCTCCTCCTGCTTGCGAGCAATCAACGTTTGGAAGGAGCGAATCAGCTCAATGAAAGATGCGTTGGTTTGGTAAATGTGGCGCCCCGTCATCTGACAAAAGGAGCGGGTGGCTCTGCCGGCTGTCACATGGAAGTACTGGCAGGTGTCCATGATGGCCAGCTTGACCTGGTCGGAGGGCACATTCACATCGGTCAGCGACATCTTCGCGATCATCTGCAGTGCCTCCTCCGGCCAGCTGTCGTACCAATCAATGGTGCAGCAATTCACCAAGGACGGATACAATCTCACCCGGGTTCTCAGTGCATCTCCAATGGGGGAGAAACTCAAGACAATGTGCAGCTTCTGCTTGCAGCGATTCACAAAAAACGAGAAGACCTGCAGTGCAGAAACATCGATGTTCCGATTGCCACCTTGGGCAGCGAGACGCACTAGCTCCAGCACCTCCTGCTTCTCGTCGATGGGAAAGATGTTGGGCACTTCGCCCTGATTCAACAGACAATCGATATCCTGCAGGAAGAGCTCCATTTTGATTTGGTTCTCAGTGAGGAGGAATGTGGTGTGTTTATTCAGTCCACCCGCCTCCTTCAGGATGAGCTTGATGTCGTCGTGCCATTCATTGGCGCCATAGTTCTTCGTGATCTCCGGCTGAAAGAAGGATGTCTGCACCATGTTCGTGGCCAGCTTAGTCAACGACTGCCTTCCCGATCCGCCCAAGCCGATGAGCAGTGCACTCGCCCCCTGAATGGAGATGATGCGGCAGATACGATTCAAATGCTGCATGGCGAATGTGAACAGGGTGATGTCCATCTTGGAGCGACGCGTCGAATTGTAATCTTCCAGGCTGCTCACGGCCAGATTGTGAAAGACCTCCATGCTGGGCACCTCCTCGTATCGTCGCTCATCCGGCTCGCTGTCCTCGTCAAAGTACATGCCAAAGAATATCCCGTTGGCAGCCTCCATCGCAAACACATCGTCCTGTCAACAATTATTTGTCATTTAAATTCAACTAGTATACAAATAAGAAATATTTATAAGATTTCTAAGGTCCCAGATAATACACCACGAAAAACCCAATCAAAACAAACAAATAGTTAAGATTAAGAAAGTCACGTGAGAAGACGTTTAAAATTCTTAAATTCTTAAAAATATTTTCCATTATTAAGATAAATATTTCTAAAAATCAGAATGCAATTTGTAATGTGTTAACAGTCGCCTATTTTAGAGGCCGAGTGTTCTTTGAGCTCATCCAAAATAAGTATTTATATATTGATATTGGGTTGATCTGCCTATAAAGATGTCCCTAAGATAGAACTCTCTTTGTAACCTACTCACCACGCAGTACTTTTCGAAGGCGCTCTCCACCCGATCCTTGAAGTTCGCCTTGAGGCACTCGTTCAACTTATCGAACATCCACTTGCGATCGATATCGTCGACGAGTCTATCGTAGAAGACCCGCATCGCCTCGTGATACCAAACCCGGACGAGCATCTTCTTATCATTGACGGACTCCTTCCGCACCAGAGTGCAACCAGTGACGACCCGTGAAATGTCGCGCAGGTTGAAGATGTAGTGGGACTTGGCTGGCGTCGCTCGTATCTCGGACTGGACACTCTTGTAGATGCTCTGGGTGGCGCTCACAATCTGATTGGTGACCACAAACACATCCTGCCCGTGTCCGGAACGTCGGAAGCCACACAGGGCCACATTGAGAAAGATGCGGAACATGGTGTCATCGCTGAAAGTGTTAATGGAGAACACGTTGAAGTGGTTGAGGAATCTCGCATAAACATCCTGGCGACTGCCGCCGGGCAGACCGCAGGCAGTGATGATGAGCACATCTTTGATCCAGATCTTGGAGCTGTCGCGCAGATCGTAAACGTGGCCATAGTCAAAAAACTGACGCAGTAGCTCCAACGGCGGCTGAGCTCCGTAGACCTCCTTCACCGGCATATTCATGTCGTCTACGAAGAGGACACTTTGCATCCCCTTGGGCGGACCATAGATGCCCCTCTTTAGCTTGAGCAGCTTGGCAATGAGCTGCTCCTGCGTCTGGTTGGCCGTTATCATCACTGTGAAGGTAATGAAGCCGGTTTCATACAAATCAGGATTGAGCTTGTTCATCAGGTAGTTCTGGATGTAAACACTCTTTCCAGTGCCCGTGGGTCCGACGAACAGCATGCGTTTCTTGTGCTGCACATGCAGCTTTAGCAGGTGGATATAGCGAGCTGTGTCCACGGTGGGCACAATCACGCCCGTCTTCGTCTCCTCGACGTCCATGCGCTTGGCTAGATCGGGCCAATAGCGCCAGGTACCCCGTTGTTTGAAGACGAATACATAATCCACGATCAGACCCTCGCCGGGTGGTGTCACCTCCATTTTGCCTAGTGTCGCCGGCTCATTCTCATAGAGCTGTGGAGCAGGGAAATTAAAATCAGCAGCAGGAGGGTATTCTCTAGAGAAGTAGTTCCCTTTCTCACCTTTCTCAGCTGTGCATCGAATTTCTCGCGGGACTCCGTGTTGAGTACTCCGCCCACGCCCCAGACCAGGGCGTAGAGCAGAGCGGCCTGTATGTAGCCCTGGACGTACTTGTCGTAATCCTCGGGATTCTCCTCAATCGCCTCGTCCATCAGCATGTCCACCAAATCGAAAGTGGTTTGCATTGTGTTAAACTCGCCCGGACTGATGAACTGGCTGCAGAAACGCCGAACAAATGTCAGGCACTAAAAAGGTTTCAGCAATGATTAGGATAATAACTATGATATCTTATAGGAATTACATATTTATAAACTCGGAAAAAATTATCCTTTAAAATAGAAAGTGTTTCATCTTTTTAGACAAATTTTTAGAAATTTTCCTTATGAATAATAATTGTGCGAATGTACTCACCGGGACTAGGAGCCACTGGAGCATGGCCAGCATGTACTTGACGTTTTCCTCGTCGGCCCAGCGGCTGTCAGCCTTCTTCAGCCAGGTGTTGGCGAAGGCGCGCCAGCCGAGAGTGGCGGGCTCCATGTAGATCATGCCACAGCGCGAGACTGTTGCAGGGGATGCCTGGGCCAGATCCATGACCTCGAAGATCATGGACATTTCATTGGACATGGTGATGACCTCACCACTGGTAAGGCACAATTTCTTGTTGTCGTCTAGCACAGTGTTCATGTTCTCAATCCAAACAGCGTCAACGGGACCATCAAAGACGACCTAAGGAAGAGAAGATATCTGGAATATTGAGAGAAAGGAACGGAATGAATTAGGCTTACCCATTTCCTGTCTGGTGTTGGAGTCATGGCAAAGTCACGAAAGATCTTGGCCACCAGACCATCCGTCCACTCGTAGGAGATGGGATCGAAGGAGCCATAAAGCTGATTCATAGTTATAGACTTGGGATTCATAATGCCCATGAGGACGTGCTGGAAGTAGTTGCTCTTCGCCGGCGCCTTAATCTTTAGCGCCGAGAGGACCTTGGCTAGCACCTTCAGCGTCATGGATTTGCCGGCGAGTGGTTCACCCACCAACATGAATCCATGTCGTACAATGATCATCTCAAAGGTCTGAATCACTTTGATGAGGAAGCTGGGAGCCGGTTCGAGGATCTCCTCCTGGCAGACACGCTTGAACTCCATCTCCATGAGGGAGTAGTCTATGTGGGGCAACTTGATACCAGGAAAGATGTCCGAGATGATACCCTCAAAGAGGGGTACATCGAACGACAGAAACTTCGGCAGATTCACATCGATCAAGCTGCGCAGGAGTAGAATGTCCTCCAGCTCATCCGGATACTGTTTCTTGATGTTGCCACAAGCGGAGAGCACCGTTTTCACGGCTCGCATGCCGTAATCATAATGATTCTGGCTGGACAGCTGCTCGGAGCAGAGGCGATAGGTGGTCACGATTTTCACGGCCAACTTGCGGGCGTTTACAAAGCCATAGGAATAGAGCGAGATCTCCCCGATCATGGCGTAGTCGGGAACCATCATGGCCACCGAGCGGAAAAGGACTTTCAGATTGTCGGGCAGCTCGGAGCGACCCGCGTAGCCGGGATTCATGGTGATGCAGACATAGCAGGCGGGATTGAGGATCAGCTCGGTGCCTTCGAACATAAACTTAGTCACGTTGGCGCGCACCGCCTGAATGATGAGCAGTATCTGCTGGGCAACAACCGAGAGCACCTCCAGCTCAATCCGATTAAACTCATCGAAACAGGCCCAGGCACCACACGAAGCCAATCCCTTAAAGAACTTACCCATGGCCTTGTAATCCAGGCCATCCGAGCAATTAAACACCTTACATTGGACAGCCAGAGCCTTGGCCAGATCCTTGGTGGTCTCCGTCTTGCCCGTGCCAGCGGGTCCCTCGGGAGCACCATTCAAGTGCAGCTGGTACGCCCCCACCAGGGTACGATAGCAGCGATCCGTGAGCGGAGTGATCACCAGCCGATCCGAGTTGCCCAGATATTCGTTGGCGAAGGGAACCGTTGCATTGATGATCCGCACGAGCATTGTGGCATCTTCCCAGTAATAGCGCATCTGGGCCAGCCACTGGAAGTCATACTCACTGCTGATCTTCTGGCGGATCAGCTCCTCTGTGACATCCTTGGCATGCACATCGATGACAATCAGGGATTTGATCGTGATGCGATTCAGATTACTAATCTCGGGGGAACGCACAAGATTCACAATGTCATTCAGCTCCTTGGACAACTCCTGAAAGAAGTGGTTCATTACGGTCTGGTTGCCGCCGTAGCTGCGACGCAGGCAGCTGTGCATCCGCGAGGCCCAGAAGACCTGTGAGATGGCCAGAACTACCATCTGGGGCCACTCCACCACCCACTCGTGCCGCCTCACAGTCGGATAATGATTGTAGGACAACTCGCACTCGTTGCGCACCGCCTTCAGCATTTCATCCTCGACACCAATCAGCCATTTCTCCACGCTACCGCCGGCTGCCGCCGTCGAGATCTGCTCGATGAACACAATGTGCTCCTTATCGCTGCTGAACATGGCCAGCACATTTTTAGCCGCATCGAATTCGAGTATATTGATGCCCTCGAAACATTTGCTAAGATGTGGCTGGACGCGCAGGGGATCCTTCGTCTCGGAGAGTATCTCCAGCATTTCATCGTTGGCCAGAAAGAAGAAGCGTGGAAAGTACAGGCGCTTCTTCTCCAGATAGTTGCTCACGCCCGTCGCGATTTCCTCGAGCAGCTCGTTGGCCTTCTGCAGGGACTCGAGCAGGCCCGAAACTGGCGCCGTCTCCATGACCAGCGGCTGACGGAGTACCAAGCCCATATTCCGAGTGTAAGTCTGCTCCACAATCGTAAAGAGTCGTCCCTCCTCAGGCATCTGGGACACAATATCCTTGGAGGAGAAGATCGGCAGCAGGTAGAGATAATTCACCTGCACCTTACCCCACTGATCCAGGGTCTCATTGACCCGCATGATCTTCTCGTACCAGGCACGCACCTCCTCCTCGCAGGGCTTCATGAAGGCGGAGCCACGCATGGTGAGCGTCTTGAGGATGTGGTCGTCGAGCAGCGCCTGAATGTCGTCCAGGCTGGAGAGTATCGTGACGCCCGTCTCTTTGTATGGCCCAGTGGGAAATACCTTGTTCTCCCACTCCTTGATCATGATCTGAAGATTGTTCCACAGCTGCAGCTCCTTGTTCGCACTAATGCTGATTATCTCGAACTGATCGAGCACATGATCCAGTCCAGAATTAAGAATCTTACGAAGCGTTGTTCCCGCATCCGGCATTATATCGAATCCGGCTATCTCCGACATCTCCTTCCAGTGGCGCTTGCGCAGCGCCGGATTGCACAAAGTGTTCACTATGAAGACGCCAATAGTGAAGTCCTTGATGGACTTGATCATGGTGGCGCACAAGCGCAACGGAACCGGATGTTTCTCCGGATCCGGATCTTCAGTTTGCCCCTGAAAATAAGCCAGAGTATGTAATGCCAATAGAATACTACACTCAGAGAAAAACTCCGCTTGAAAACTATAAAGTTTTTCTTGATTTTAGAAATAATTTATAGAACATTTTTCTTAAAATTTGGCAATCCCAAACATATATGGATTTTTCCGCATTTTAAGATATATTTAATTATTAAGCAGTATAAATGCAAATTAATATTAATATTTAGAAAAAAAATTCAAAAGCAACTAATGAAATTTACTGCCTCGGCATTTATATAAAAGTTTAGCTGTTCTCTCCGTAAGTTATTTTAAATTAAATATATCCATTTTTAAAACTATTTGTATATCTGAAATATTCAAATTGAACTTTTACATTACTTATATACTTATTTTAAGAATAAAATTTAGATATATTACTTATGTACAGTGGCTCACAGCTCAAAGAAACCAGTAACAAAGAAAAAGAGTAATTGCCTGCCATAAGGTAATTATTCATTATTTTTCAAAAATATGTTAACTACCAATATGAATGTATGACCCTAATAAACTGAGGTTTATGTAAAAAAGTAGCGTATTTTTAGGGGACAACTTATTTGGATCAGGTACATTGTGGACACCTGGGTGCCATAAAACCGGGATTTTTACCTAAAGTAGAATATTTTCGGTATAAATAGATCATTCGGCGCTTCGTCGACGCAAATCTGATTGAGGGCAAGTGCAGAATGGCACCAAACCAGATTTTCACCGAAGAGGAGGAGCGGAGATTCATCAGGAAAATAAGGGAAAATCCCAAGCTATCGACTCCAAAAATTACTCAACAGGTGCAGGATGAAATGGGGAAAAAATGCTGTGTGGAAACTGTACGCCAGGTTCTCCACAACCATGACTTCAATGCCCGAGTACCACGGAAACCACGTTCGCCAAAACCCACTTGGACAAGGATTTGGAGTTCTGGAACACAGTCATATTTGCAGATGAGTCCAAATTCATCATTTTTGGCTCGGACGGACGGAATTATATGTGGCTACAATCCAATACTGAGCTGTATCCTGAATGTATAAATTTTCAGTCACCTTAAATTTGCAAACGGGATTCTCGACCATATCCTGTTTGATCTTGATGCGATAGTACTTCTGATTCTTCTGGAACTCCCTGAGATAGTCCTCCGTTGTGGTCTCCACAAACTTCGGCTCCAGATACTCAAACGGACCATCCGTCCAGACGCTCAAGTAACGCTTCCATTCAATGCAGCATCTACAAGAAACCCGGCGGATTAGTAGAAGTTTCACTTACGCCGGAGTTGTACTTACTTCATCAGCTCAGCAAAGGGGTAGACAAAGGATTTGATGACCTCCAATACGGGATACTCGGTTTGGTTGACTTTGAATAGTTTCTCCTCCTTGTTGATCCATGCTACATAGTCGTCGGCTGTCTTCAACTGATCTATAAAATTCTGGAGTATTATGTAGGATTCGCGAAACTTCTCCGGTCGACTCATATCATCAATGATGGTCAATTTGGGCAGCATTCCCTCGATGTCGGCGTTCAGCTTCTTGACGACCTCCTGCAGATGCTCCTCGAAGAGGAACTTGTAGTGCTCCTGCTGGGATGCATTATAATCACAGATCTCGTTGATGTCCTTGATCCAGTTGATCGTCTTGATGGTCAGGTCGAAGTGATACTTGGACATCTGGGTGAGCTCCACTATATTCGTGCCCACCTGCAGACAATACTGGATGCGGTCCGTGAGCTCCGCCAGCTTTTGCATCTTAACATAGATCATATAATCGGCGCTCTCGAGCAATTCCTCAGTTGATTTTGGGATGAGCAGAGCACGATCCTTGATCTTCTCGAACTCATCGCAAATTTCCTCCTCGGCCCTGATGTGCTCCCTAATAATGATGGCCGTAATATTCGCTATCAGATTCTCTGCCAAGCTGCGCAGACCCTGAATGAGGGGCTCATTGTCGATTACGGCCATCTCAAAGTAATCCGTAGTGGGTTCACTGCGGAGCATATTGATGAATTCGTAGTACTTCTCGATGCGGGCAAAGTACTCCTCGAACTCGTGCGGTTCCTGCAAAAACGTATTCAGCGCCTTGCGCTCCTCATCCGAATAGAGACCAATGTACTTCTTGCGATAGCCCCTAATGTAATCCGTCAGTTGAGTGTAGGTATGCCCGATGATCTCCTGCACCTTCCTGATCACATCCTTCACATAGTTCTCATTCATTTCGATCTTCAGACGATCGCTGGCCTGTGCAAAGTTGGACAAGGTGTCCACCTGCGGCTGCAGTGCCTCCATCCGACAACCGGCCATTGAGATTTCCGTCACAATCTCACCAAATATGGCCAATATATTCGTTAGGCTTGGTCGCATATCCAGACCATCCTCAAAATCGTCCCAACCGAGGGACATACGGAAAACGGGCATAGTCCTGGGAGTGCTGCAGACGCGGAACAGTTCCTCAAAGGTGCGCATCTTCAGGTTGTTCACCTCCCGATTCATCAGACCTTCCATTCCACTCCAAGCCCGCCTCCACACATTGGCAGGCATCACTCGCTTCCGCAGCATGCGACGGAGCACCCCTACCAGCCGGGTGTACCACGTCCAGCGGAGAAATGTGTTCACCTTGTCCAGCTGATTCTGGATGTACTTGCGATAGAACTTGTAGGAGAGTGCCTCCCTCCCGCACAATCCTAGCTGCTGCTGCTGGGCACCCATGGCGCCCACATAGCGGAAATTGCACGCGAACTCGGGTATGTCCAGCACGGAGATGCTGAGGATGATCCGCATCGGAGGCTGCACGATGAGCAGCTTCTGTGCAATCTTGCGACGATTCTCCAGATACGCTTTATAGTTGGCCGATCGCCCGGGCAAACTGGAATGGAAATCGGCATGGGGCAGATCGAACTTTGTGGGATCCTCGTCGGAGAATTCGGGATGGGTGAGTATGTTCTTCATGCTGTAGATCTTCATCAGTCTATCGTATTCCCCGTGCACCTCCGCCATATACGCATCAACCAACTCCGGATACTTGTTCTTCAAACGCTCCGATGCAAAGCTGAGAATCTTCGACTCCGTCTTCTGCAGCATTCGGGGCACAATTATTTTGCGCACCTCGCGCCTCAAGTTGTCCACGTAGTGCTCCTGGGGCAGCGGACGCATCTCCGGTTCCGGTGCCCAGGGTCGCTTGGCAATCTTCACCTTTATGTCCGCTGCCCGCTGCTTGAGGAAATTGTAATGCCGTCGCTCGTGGACATCGGATATCCGGAATGTGAGCAGCGGATTCTTCATATACTGCTCATTGTCGTACTTGGTAATGTCCGAGGGAGGACGATGCATCCGCTCCAGCTTCTTGCTAAACATGCTGCAGCCGACTCCTGCTTATTTATGAATATGAAAATGTCAAAGGCACTTTTCACCTGAGGGCGGCAATGTCCGGCTTATTTTTGTATCGTTACTAAGGTAACTTAAAAAATATTTGTTTCAATTTATTCTATAGAAACTGTCAGTAACTCTGTGTGTGTGTGTGTATGTGTTTGTGTGTGTGTGTATGTGTTTGTGTGTGTGTGTATGTGTTTGTGTGTGTGTGTATGTGTTTGTGTGTGTGTGTATTTGAATTAATATATTTACTAACGATAAAAATATATGTAAAGTGCAGACGATTGTGTTTGTGCCAAAAGCAGCTGTCTAAGAAAAAGGCTAGATGCTCAGTACTGGTAGTGTGTGCATCTACTGTGGGATAAGGCAGTAGAAACGTATGGTAGCATCAATTTATCCGTTATTTTAACATATGGGTAGCCAATATAGTTCCGACAGTGAAAAGCAAAATTATCTGCTTACTTTAATTATTTGCACCATTTTAAATTGCCCGCTAACCAGATTTGAAATGATTGTTCAGATTAACAACAACTTTTGTTTTTCTTTTTTTTCTTCAAGCAACAATAATTACAATAATAACTTTATATATATATATATATGTATGTATGTATAACACTTGTTGAATTGCCTTCAAATATACAATTTATATATATTATATATATTCTAAAAAAAAGAACCCCGAATTGTTCATCAAAAAACAGCCTTAAGTTTATGCAGATGTCGTTAAGATGTGCGTGTGTAATTTGAAGGCTTTGTTTATGTTTTAGTTACGAGGGCATAAGAATAGCTCTTTTTGAGAAGTAGGATCGTGGGGCATTATTCGTAAAAGTTATACAATTGAATAGTTTTCACAATACACAATACAATTATTAGTAATGAGCGTTTTGAACAATAGATTCATAAAAAAGAAATTGCACATGTTGTGATATATTGATGAATTATTTTTTTTTTGTTTAGGTACGTTTAAGCGTTTTCATATCTTATTCATTAGATAATTAATTAATGCATGGATATTTGTTGTAAATACTTACATGTGGGTGATAACGATATATATATATGCGTTTAACAATTGCAATAATGATTGATTCTAGTTGTAGTTTTGTTTCGCTAGACATTGGTCATTCAAAACTTAACAGTGACGACGCTCTATATATCTATATGTATGTATAACTGTGGTATTAATTATGCCCTCACACTTGTTATCTCTCGAATTGCAGGACATATTCCTTGAGCGGACCCGGCAGATTCAAGCGGTTCACATTCTGCGCCAGCTTTCGATTCATAGCCTCATAGATGGCTCGCCGGGCCAACTGTTTGAGGGATCTGGGGCGTCGATAGAGTGTCGAGATGAGGGCAATCAATTGTTCCGTCTTCTTGCTGGGCACTTGGGCTACGTAGAAATTGTGCAGCGATTTGAGGCAATTGAAGAGCGGCTCGTGCTCCATCGTCAGATAGAAGAGATGAATGATTCGCGTGTACGTCAATTGTGGATCGTTGAGTATGAATTCCTTTGTGGTTATCAGTACGATATAGTAGAAGAGCAGATACCGCGAACTAATCCGAAACGAATTCCGAAACGTATTATCCCCCAGGGCAGCTGTGCCAGCAGCACCTGCAGCAGGAGGTCCACCACCTGCACCTGCTCCTGCTCCAAGTGCCTCGCCATAACTGGCGATTTCACTAGAGAAGATGGCAATGCCAGGCGTTAGCTTGCTGCTCAGCACTATATTGGGATCGGCACCGTATTGGATGAGCGTCAGAGTCAACTCATAGATGCATTCCATGTCCTGGCAAGTACGCACATGCGGCACCATATCCACGACGGCCTGCAGTATATGCTGATATGTTTTGTTGCAGTCCAGGCCATACTGCAGCAGCAGCAGCAATATATTCTTAATAAAGTCAAAGTTTGTGCGTTTTTGGGCATCACAGTTAACCGTCAGATTCTCGCTGACCGTAAAGACAAGCACATGCAACGGCTTTAAGTTCCCTCGATAAGAACAATTCAAATTGGCGCCATGCTGAAGCAGTATCCGTATACAGTTCATATAGCAGACCTAAAATATGATTAGATTGTTATTGCATTTATAAATTAGAGGAATACTTGGCTTTATTCAAAAGCATAGCTTATTTGAATATAACCGTCATAATGCTAATTACTGCATGTGTGACCACATACTTCTAAATATGTTATTTGCTCATATGCACAGCTCAAATAAATCTAGCCGCCATTATGTTAATTACTCTTTGTTACATTTGCATGGGTGACCATATTTCTCTATTTATGTTGTGGAATTCTAGTGTTAACTCATTAGCATAGTTCATTCACATGTAATCAATGTTGTAATCGATAATAAGAATGAGCAAGCTGATCGAGAGATAACAAACATTTGAAACCATGACCAAATAATGAAGACGCTCCAAAAAAAAAAAATACAAATAAAAAGAGAATCTTATTGTTACAATTTTGACAGATATTTACCTTCATTGAATGTGTGAAATGATGCAGATGATCCTTGTTAATCAGCGGCACCAATAGCACCATTATAGGCACTGAACCATCACGGCCCACAATATTCGGATCACCTGAATACGAGCAAAAAAGCACAAGTTTTAATTAATTTGTATTTATTAATCTATAGACTACTCACCATCCTCGCGGATGAGCATATTGAGCAGCTCATAGCAGACCTCCCAATCGCGCAGATGACGAAACACGCAGGCCATGGCACTATTCCCCGCCTGATTAATGGATGGCTTGGCGCCATTCTGCAGCAGGAATCGAACCAGGTGCAGCACATCCCATTTGCTCCACTTGTCGTAGCCATAACGGGCCTCCTCCAGAGCATAACGCACAATCAACGCATGCAGCGGCGTATTCCCCAAGGAATCCGGTGCATTTATCAGCTCCTTACAGCCCCGATCGAGCAGGCTGCGCAACGTGGCTTGCGTATCCTCAGCTGATTTGCGAGCAGCCAAAATTACTGGGATAAAGAAAAGCAGAGTCTGTATAGAATGTTGACAAGCTTCTGTTAACCGACACTTTGGTGTCCTAAGTTAGTACTTCAAGGTCCAAGTAAAAAATAAATAAAGCAATGAGGTCAATTATCAATCCCATACCAACATGCAGGAGGGTCATTTGTTGGGTGCAGGTGCGCACTGTTGTTATCGCTCCATGTTGGATGAGCATCTCCAGAAAGCGTCCATCGTGCAGGACAGCATGATGTATGGGATAATATTCATCCATGATGAGATTTATCTCTTCGGAACGTGTCACAACCAGCTGCTGGACACAATTCCAAGCGCCCCGTTCACATGCCAAGTGAAGCAGCGGTTTCTTGGCCCGAAACGGTATCCAAGGCTCCTCCATTTTCTGGGTCATCATGCTGAGCACATTATACTGATCGCCTGGAAGGAGAATATAGTATAATATTAATGTAAATACGAATAAGTAAATATATAAAAGTATATAATAATATATATATAATTAATTATAAGTATACATATATAAAAATATATATAAAATATAGATTCCGATTACCATCGATGGCATAGCACAGGGCATTCTGTAGCTTTGTATTTATCCTCTCGCTAACATCGTCCACTTGGTGAATCTGCCACTTGCCACTCTCCTCACAGTTGTGCGAATGTGAGCCTGGGAAGCACATTCGTGTGTCAGCGTCGATGCGTGCTCCATGTCGGAGCAGGAGCTCCACACACTCCTCGTAGCCACGCAGCGTGGCAATGTGCAGGGGCAGGGAGCAGGGTGATCGATTGACATCGGGCCGATGACGATGCAGCAGCCATTTGGTGAGATCGATGTGATTGAGCCCAACGCTACGCTGCAATATATTGTAGCCACAATCATCGTGGATGACGAGAATGTTCTCATTCTTGGGTATCTGTATCAGTAGACTCTCCAACGTTTGCAGCGAGACTTTTGGATTGGCACGCAGTATTTCGAAGAGAGTCTGAATTTTCTCCTCGGTTGCCTTGGACACCTTGTGGCCATCGCGATGGGAGAGCAGCGCCGAACCCGATCTAAAAACTTGACTAACAGAGCCGCCCATTTCAGCTCCTCCTGATCCTGCTCCTGTTCCTCCAAGGATAAATTGCAGCTATTTGAAGTGATGGCTTCTTAATTGTTGGAGCAGCTAATAGTAGCTATATGTGTCTGCATCTGCATCTTTGCGAGATGCTGATTCGCTTGTTGACTTCCCGTTTGCCTGCCCCACAACACAATAAATTGTAAACAATGTTTTGGACAGCAGCCAGCAGCAGTAAAAATCAATATGGATGGGAGTTTTTCACACATTCAGCACACAATTCAGCACTTGGCATTAAACGCGCGCTGCATTCGATTGTTCCATTTGCATGTTAACATCCCGCTTGTTCTTTTTTTACATCTAAATCAAAGCACAAACGCATTTATAATGCGTTTATTTTGCAAAAACCCTAAAACTTTTTCTACGCTGTAAAACGAGTTGTCAATCGGGCTATCAGCTGTGCGCGTCTATCGGCTATCGATAGCAATTGATTGAAGCTACATAAATATTCGCCAGCCATGGGCACTTGCGCGTTCTTATTGATATGATTTAATATATACATGTGGCCTCCTCTTAACAGTAATTTACAAATAAATTAATTAGTTAATTATTAAGAATTACAACGGATATGTATTTTAAAGACATATACATCGAAATCATTGCAAAAATGCATCACCTGGATCTGTCTGTATACTATCAATAGCAAGTCATTTAAGCCACATAAATATTGGCCAGTCGTGAGCACTTGCGCATTGTTGTGTATTTATTATTGGGGGCAAGCAGCGTAAAGAATTCTTAACATGAATTAAATATATGTTTAACATATTTGAATTTGGTGCCCTGTATTAATATAAAATAGCGTATGTTAGCTCTAATTAAAATCGCACAGTGTTAAATGAACTTGACCCGCAGCTGTCAACGTTAACTATAGCTTCAGTGTTTTGAACTCCCGACAAGTGCTGTCCTTAATAGCTGTTAACTGTGGTAACTCAACACGATATCGTGTCGCCACCTTATATAGTTAGTTACCATGCAACAGCTGTTCGCTGTTAAGCCCGATAGAGCACTAACATTTCAATCGTTATACCGATAGGCACATTTCCAAATACAAACGTTTTACGGAAAGCATTGGGTTTGCTTCTATTGCATTAACACACATTTGATTGGCTGCCAGAATGTCCGGCTTGGAGTCCTACATCAATCATACCGTATCCATAATCACGGCTGATGGTCGCAACTTCATAGGTACGCTGAAGGGCTTCGATCAGACGATAAACATCATCATCGACGAGTGCCATGAACGCGTCTTCTCCACAACGGCGGGCATAGAGCAAATTGTGCTCGGCCTGCACATAATCCGCGGCGACAACATTGCCGTCATCGGCCTCGTAGATGACACAGTAGACGCCCGCCTGGACTTGGCCAATATACGCGGCGAGCCACTGGGACCAGTGGTCCACTGATTAACGTCGTAGTTTTTAGTTATTCTACAAATAAATAAATAAAAATCCACAAAATTCCAATTTTATTCTTATAAATCTATTCGGATTCCACGCTAAACTTAATCTCGCGACAATCGAGTGTATCCAGATCAATGAGGGCCACGCTCTGCGTGCGGCTGAAGCTGGGCACGCAGACGAGACGCGTCCGCTTACTGCTCTCCTTCCTGGAGTCCACCAGCAACTCCGTCTCGAAGGAGGCGCAGTTCCCAGCGAAGTAGACATGTGGACACTCTTGTATAATGAAGGGATCACTGCTGACGTACGGATAACAGGCCAACGTATCCGGTGCCGTTGGCGCCAAGTGGCCCCATTTGAGTGAGGATCGCAGCGCCAGCATCGTCGAATCCAAGGAGGTGCTGCGCAACAAATCCTCCACATTCTGCCCGGCTGTGCCCATGACGAGAGCACCATTCAGCCGACAGCTGTAGGGATTGGGCACAGCCTGGAAGGAGGACAACTGCCCGGCGAGTGGAAACATGCATTTGTGGAATGGCTGCTGGGGCAGCATAAAATTCGCCGGATCAAAGGCACCGGGCATCAAATCCACGTACAAGGCACGTCCCCAGGCTGCAAACCAGGTATCCAACTGGGCAATTGCCTGCACAGTATCATTCGCATTCGCCTGGGTGCGTGCCACCTGCAGCGTAGGCAGCTGGGCCACCGCTGTGCTCCTCACCGAGTTGCCGGCAACAATTAACCTGACCATGGATTGAGCCTGGGCAGAATTGCCCAAGCTGCCGCTGAGCCAATACTGAAACATGTTCAATGCATCCACATAGTTATGCGATTGCAGCTGATCCAGGCCAGAGATGAGCACCAGTTTCCCACCATTGCTGCTCAAAGCGAGCGACTTTTGTGGTCCGCTCTCCAAAAAGAGCACCTCCTCCACATTAAAGTAGCCATCACTATCGGTGCCTCCCTTAACTGCACACACAATGCCCGTTGCCAAATTGCTGCCGTCCAGTATGTCACCTTGCAGTCGCACACGCTGCAGTTCATCCTCCAGTATGACTTTATCTTCGGGCTCCGAGTAATTTTGGCGTTGTGGTTGCGGTGCCAGTTGGTTCTCCTCGGAGATGTCACGCAATATGCTCGGCTTGTGCGCCTGCTGCTTGTAAATGGTGCCAATGATGATGCAGTTGATGTTCTCCTCGCCACGCAACTCGCACAGCTTCTTTATGGACACCTGGTTGTCCCATTTGGATTTGGCCAGCGGCATCAAAAGTCGCCTCATTTCGGCCAAGCGATGTGTGTATAAATGACAGAATTGCTTTTGATAGTCGCTCGTCTGCAGCATAAAGCAGCTGCTCAGATTCTCATAGGGACATTCTAAGCGTTTCGCCATGTTAGTCTTTTTTCTTCTGCGTAATTCTTTGCAAATTGCAACTGCTTTTAATGTACTTTTACGCGCCAATAATAAATACACAATGCGAGAGTGACCAGGGCTGGAGATTAATTATTTATATCGATAAATGCTCAAATATAAATGCGTTTTAATTTTAATAATTTAGTGAAATTACTGTTAACTGGAATAGACTATATAGGTGTCATTATAAAAACGCAAGCGAGCCGGGCCGGGAAATACTCTTATCGATAGGCGAGCACAGCTGGTAAGGCGATTGGCAACTCTTTTTAAAGTGTAGAAAAAGTTTTAAATTTGTGTGCAATGATTTCGCTGAATATGTCTTTAAAACGTTGAATACAAATGCGTTTTATTTAAAACAAAGGTAGTAAATTGTATAATGAAACTACAAACAAATATATATATTTAAATCATATCAAGAACTTGCTAATGCTTTCCGCATAGGCTATGTTCAGCTTCTGGTTTAAGACCTCTTTCGGCAGCCACTCGTAGGTGGCAGAAGTTTCCGTCTGCTTTGCATCCACATTACCAGATTTGAGCGAGGCACGATAAAAGAAGACCTTGGCGCCAACACTCCGAGTCCGCTCCTTGCTGGGATATTTGTATTTGTGGAAACCAACTGGGGCATTGCCGTAGAAAAGCACTTGCATCCGCTTTCCACACTGCTCACGGAGCACACGTTCCGCCGTTTGTCGCATGGATTCACCCTCCTCGCGCTGACCCTGCGGCAATACCAAATGCTGCTGTGATCCCAGTTTTTGCTTCACAACCAAATAGAGTGTATCCTCAAGGCAACGATCCGTTGACGTTGTCTTATTATTAGCATCATCGGCTGTTGTGCGTGGAGCCAATTGGAATTTCTTCAGTTCTTCGGTGTATGCATCTTTCAGGTCCTGAGCCGTTTGCTTGGCTACCGTGTCATCCAGATCCACCTGCATTTTGCCCTGCTTTATCAGCTCGGTTTGCACCAAATCCCGTTCATGCTTCAGCTCGAAACCTGATTTAAGACTCTTCTCGTATTCGACATGGGAAAGCATTTCCTGAAATTGTTGTTCCAAGGGATTCAATGTTTTCGATACAACCGGCAGACGTTCGACCAAAACGCCAGCAAATAGATCCCATTTATCCTTGGAGCTGTTCGCAGAAGTTGACTCTTTGCGCAAAAGTTGCTGGACATTGATTTGTGTGAGACGGCGCAGCATTTTGATGTCTTTAATTTAGTTTTATTTTTAATAATGAGGATTGGTTCTTTGATTACATGAGCAAAAGATGAACAGCTGTTCGCTGTTAAGCCGATAAAGCAAGAGCAATGCGATATATCGATACGCATATTTGTAAAATATAAAAGCATCGAGTTCGTGACCAAGAGGTGAAAGAGCGAGGAACAGCTGTTCAACAGCTGAATCTATAGAGCACGAGCATAATCGATAAATAGATAGGCAGAGCATGTTTCTTTTGTTTTTGTTTAAAATAATTTTCAGCGACTGGCTGAATGTCATTATCACTGATTTGTGTTTTGTGAGCAACATCAATAAATTCTTGATATGATTTAAATATATAAAATTAAGTGTATTAAGCAATTGCTAACCTAATTTTAATTAAAACACCTTTGTTTTTAACATTTTTTAAGACATGCAGCAATATATATTTGATTTTCAATTTTTGTTGAAGTGTAAACACACAGAGGCAAATATGAATACTTGTATTTTTATAAAATGTTTTTTTTTTTTTTTTTGCATATTTTACTACTTGCATTTCGTATATGTAATCCGCTCGTATAAACTGGAAAAGCAACTAATGAAGAGGTTATTTATTGTTGGTATTGAGTATCTTAAATTTGTAGAATCTTTTTCAATTACAAACACTGAAGTTAGAAAAATGTTGGAGTATTATATTGGAAGCAAAGCAGAGAGCTAAAGTTATGGTTTAGTATTGCTCTGATTTATATTTATATTTATTTAAATAGTATGACTGAGACTACAAAATTTAAGATACCTTTTTCTGGGGAATCAAGAGAGATTTAAATAAATGCAAAATCTAGAAATTATATGCTGATAAATATGTATTGAAAGTGCTGTTGTTTTTTGTTTTGTTTTGGGTTCACTGTGGCATTGATTGTTCTTAAATAAGCATACATAAAATCATTTGACTTAAACACTAAAAATGATCGAAAATAATCGTGTAAATATATAGATATATGTTTTTTTTTTGTTTGTTATACTTTTAGAAATAGATTGCAAGACATTTTCTCCAAAGAACACGATTTAATTCTGGAATAGCGTTCGCGTGAAGTCGATGTAATCTAAAGCATCTTTAATGGGCTGGCCAGAACGCGGTTCCGAGAAAGGTTTCATCCGCTGCACACAATAATCCGCCATATCCTTGGTGAGGTTCTGCAATGTAGTATATTAATAAAATATTCCATTTAAATATTAGAATTTACAGTTGCGAAAAATAATTGTAGCAAAGGAGTTTCTTAAATTTTTAAATTTATTTCTACTTACGCAATAGAGCTCCTCCTTGGTGACATAGGGACGATCGGCGGCGGTGATAGCGCGGAAAGCATTCTCGATTTCTTCGTAGGATTGCACATTCTCGGTTTCCTTGGAAATCATAAACGCAATGTATTCCTGCAGTGAAACGTAGCCATCTCGATTGGGATCCACCACGTCGACAATGGCCTCAAATTCAGGATCGGGTTGACCCTCCTCAACCATGGGCAGATCGTAGCCGAGAGCGCGCAGACAAGACTTGAACTCCTGATGATTCAGTTTGCCACTCTTGTCCTTGTCGAAATGCTTGAACATCATCGAGAATTCCTTGAGCGAATCCTCTGAAACGCCCGAATGATTGCGTGCCTGAATCTGCTGCTCCAAATTGTGTTGCATACGCATCGATAGCTGATCCAGCTGATCCCATTGCTGAGCGAGTCCAACTGTCGAGTGTTCCGTATAGCGATTATCCAGAATCAAATGTTCCTCGAGCAGGGCGCCCAACTCCTCGATTTTCTTCAGATCCACGCGACGAGCACGCACTTCGGTGGCCTTGACACGAAGTGCCTCCAATTGCTGTTCCAAGGAACCAGAGCCTTCCATCATCGATGTTCTGTGTGTGCATGTCGAGGTATGTTTCATTTTTTATTGTGTTTAAAATATAATAATTATCTATTAGTAAGTCACATCCAATTATATCAGAAATCGCATCAACAATTTAAAGTTATATAATGAATATATAATGATGCATTAGAAGAGAAGCAAATCTTCTTAGTTAGAGGTCTGTGGGTTAAGGGCAGAGAGAGAGCAGTTTGTAATTCTTATTCTTCTAATTTGTTTGGCCCTTTTGTTCATATATACAGGTGTATTCGGGAGTATTACGAGTGTATTTCAATTGTTTTTTTTTGCGGTGACAGACGAGAAACTTGCCCAAATTAAACTAATGAGCAAAAAACAACGCTAGAAAATCTATATATTTTATTGTATTTTTTTTTTTTTTTTTTTTTTAGAAATTTTGCTATATTTAGCAACTCATAAATATGTTGATATATCACTATGAAAAGCGAGTAAAATGAAAACGCCAAATGCATTTTAAAGATACTAAAACAAAAAGAAAAGGCTTTTTGTATGAAAATTTAAGCAAATTTGGATTTTTCACTACTTGTTTAATTTCTATCTTGATGCTACTATTATTGACATGCTGAATTTAGTAAACTCTAGACTAGATAGACTTAGAGATCGATAAAGGATAGACTGTGCTCTGTCTGGTGTAGCACACACACACATCACTAAATGCATTTAAGAACTAGAACTAAGTTTTGAATTACTGAAATTGCTGCTTGTCTAAATTAAATATTTATATATATTTACAAAGCAAGAGAGAATTTCCCTTTATTATGTTTTGAATGTTCGCTGTTAGTTAGCAGCTGTTAAATATGTAGCTATTGCACTTGTAACAGTAACAGAAACGAAAGCAGAAAACAATATCATAAAAAAATAAGCAGAATATATGGAAGCCCTGCATCCGGAGGGATACGTTTCTTAATTATTTCTTAATCACCCAGCGCATAACATATGCCTATATGTCTCAATTAAATTTTAATTTATATATTTACAAAGCAAGAGAGGATTTCCCTCTTTCATGTTTTGAACGTTTGCTATTAGTTAGCAGCTGTTAAATATTGCCAAAGAACAACAACGACAGCAACAACAGTAACGGAAACAGAAAACAATAACACAAAAGAAGAAATGAAGGCGCAGAGAGGATTTGGGCATTTGGGATCGCCGCTTCTTAATTACCCTTGACGATTATAACCCAGCATATAATATCTAGAAGAACACAGAATTGTACGTTTGGAAATTATGACATTACGAGAAAATCATTTTTTCTTTTTTTGGAGGGAGGAACCCGACCACAAAAGAATCATTTTTAAATTGGATATTTAATCATGTGGGGATTGAGAGATATGAGAGACGGACATCAAAAGGGAGTAGGAGGAATAGGATTGGTTAACTCACCTCGTTTCGGTTAGCCACTGGTGGAAGAGATTGGCGTGCTTTGCAAACTCCTTGCGGAGCTTGTCGTTCTCCTCCTGGCGCTTGGCTTCCTTGGCAAGTTCGCCATCGCGTTCCTCTATGATCTTTTGCAGGTTACGCCAGGTCTCCTCAAGAGCTTCCATGGTGAACCATGTGTATGGATTGGGTCCAACATTAAAGCTCTTGATCTTCTGGTCGAGTGCTGCCAATGCCTTAAAGTCAGCTTCGGCCGATGAGAGGGACGCTTGGAATTGGGCGTGGGCGTCACGCAAGGCGCGTATTTCTTCGATCGAGTTGCAGCGAACAGGATCTGTAAGATCCTCCTCGGCATTCTCGAACCAAGAATTGAAGGCCGAAGCTTTCTTGGCAAATGTCAAGTAGAGTTCCTCGATTTGGCGGAATTGCTCCTGCATGGCCAGCAATCGCTGCTTGCGCGTATCCGACGCATCCCTCAACTTCTGCCAACGGGCAATCACGTCTCCATGACGCTTCAGTATAGCCGGCGATTGGGCGTGATTCGCATTGATCAGTTGATCCTTCAGGGCACTAATATTGTGTATGCCCTCCTGTTCAAAGGCATTGAGACCTGCAAAATAAAAGTCGAGATATGAGTTTTTGTTTCTTCAATGTTGTAATTATGTTAAACAATACTACTCCTTGCTCTGCTATGCTATGCTTATTCATTTGAAATGTAACTGTCATAATGTTAACTACTCATTGTTATACATATCTAATAATGTTAAGCAACACTAGACTTTGATCCTGAACAAATATAATCGCCAGAATGTTAATGTTACTATATCTTCTATTTGCATGTGTGACCATACATCTCTAATTATGTGAAATAATACTACTCTGTACTCTTTTTAAAATATTCAATTTTGTCATTATGTTAAAAAACACTAGCATTTACTCATAAACATAGTATGCTAATGTTCAAACTATTTAACTTTCCCTTCAATTGTGCTTTTCTATTATTTCCAGTATATCGAACTCACCCGCATCGAATGTCTCCTGTTTGGTCAAGAGCGTTTGCACAGTGGACAGATCACGTCCGTATTCGTCGGAGCGCACATAGTTCTCCTTGTCATCGATCCAGCTCTCGACAACATCGGCCTTCCACATGAACTGCAGATACGCCGAGTTGTCCAACAAGGCGCCCTTGCGCCGAGCGGCCAAAGCATTAAGATTATCCAACTTGTTGCGCAACTGCTGGCAACGTTGGCCAATGGATTCGCCGTGATGATTCTTGGCCTCGACCAGATCACCGCCCTGCTCGCAGATGAGGGAGCAACGATCCTTGTGGGCAGCAAAATCCGTTTCGAAGGCATCGTGCTTCTTCAGCAGACCCTGCACCGCAGCCATCGAATCCCCATAATCCTCCACGGAGAGCAACTGTTGCTTCTCCGTAATCCAGGCCTCCTCCTCCTCCACCTGGGCGAGGAATTGCTGGTAGGTCAGCGATTCATCCAGCTTCTGACCACGTGTGGCAGCTAAATTCTTCAGCTCTGACCAAGCCTGCTTGAGTGCCTTGAGCCGCTGCTCAATCTCAGGCACACCCAGATTGGAAACATCCATCAGCTTCTCTCCCGCCTCCTGGACAGCCTGAATGGCCGGCTCATGGGAACCCAACTCTGCCTCAAGGCGTTTATGTTTCTTCTTCAAGTTTTGCACTCCTGTCAAGTCACGTCCGTAATCATCGGAGCCAACGAGAAGCTTCTTCTCCTTAATCCAGCTCTCCTCGTCGGCGATGTCGCGGAAGAACTGATGTAGAGTTAAAGCCTCGTTGAGCCTCGCCTGACGATGGGCAGCAAGATTACAGATGCGTTCGTAGCGTTCGTTGATGCTCTGACGCTTCTCCTGGATGCCAGCAGTATCGAATTGACCGCTCTCGACCAAGGAATCGGCCTGGTTGTTCATGTCCTTGATGCGGTCTTCGTGCGCAACGATATCCGCTTCGACCAACTGATGTTTCTTCATTAGGTTTTGGACCGATGCCAAATCCTTACCAGAATCCTCAGTGGTCAACAAACTCTCGACCTCGCCCAACCAGAAATCCAAATCCTTGACAGCAGCGATATAAGTCCGTTGCTTATTGGCCTCCTTTAGCTTCAGCGACTTCTCAGTCGTCTTGTGCGTCAAATATTCCCATTGATCGGCAATTTGTGTGAGACGCTTCTGGACTGCATCCTCCGATCCGCTGCACTGTTTCTTGTCAATCAGATTGCCACCCATCGCCAGCACACTCTGTATGCGATCCGCATTCGCTGCGAGCTCCGCTTCGAAGGCTTGATGCTTTTGATGTTTCGATTGAATGTTTGCCGGATCCTTGTAGCTCTCCTCGGTGGCCAGCTGCAACTTCTCCGCAATCCAGTTCTCAATCTCATCCGCATCGCGTGAGAATTGCTGCAGTGTTTGCTCATCGCCCAGGCGAGAACGCTTCTCGATCAAACCGTCCTTCAGGTGGCGCCAACGTTCTAGGACCTGGTTCCGCTTATCATCGACCAAATTGGAGGCATAATGATTCTGGGCAATCAGCTGATCGGCCACCGTTTGCAGTGCGGCAATCTTTTGCTCGTGTCCGTTGATGGCCTTGTCGAAATCCTCATGTTTCTTGATCAACGCCTCCACATTGCCACCCGCATTGGCGTCGTCGTCCGCATTGAGGAACGCCTCACGCGCCGACATCCACGACTCGGCCAGCTCGCAATCGCGCATGTACAGCTGCAGATCGAGATTCTGCTCGAGTTGGAGGCGACGCTCGGTCCAAGCCTTCTCCAGATCCTCACGTGCCTTGGCCAAGTCATCGATTTGCTCCTTGATCTCTGGCGAGGCATAATGATTCGCCTGCAGCAACTCATTGCCAAACTGCTCGAAGGCACCAAAGGTTCCGGCGCGAGCATCGATCTCCGTTCGGTGTTCCTATATATATATAATGAGAAATTGGATTAGTCCTCTCTTGATCTGGCTGAAGGAATCAATAGCCGCTGCTGTGTGTTTTTGAAGGGTGTTTAAACGCCGGGTTAGAGACAACAACAAGTTAAAGTTTTAGTTGTCATTTTTGCTGCTGTATTTTGCGTTGCTTCAGCTTCGGTTTTTTGCTCTTATTATTTTAGATTAGTCAACAAACAACGAACAGAACGTAGATTACACACAAGTCGAAGATGATATGCGCGAGCTGATTGAACTGACTGATCTGTCAATGATGGAGGAGTGCTGTACAGGAGAGAGAGTGGTGGTAGTTGGAAGCAACTTTGGAACAATCAGAAAAGAAATCACCTTGAAAACTATGAAGTTTTCCAAGTTTTCCTTGTTTTTACAAATAATTTCCAAATTTTAGAAATAATTATAAATATATCAAAAAAGGCTTGCATGGCTCGACAGTTAATTTCTGAAAATATTTTCTATTATTAGGTTTCTAAAAAAAAACACTGATTCTCAGAAAAAAGCATTTCTAAAATGCAGAAAATAATAACGAAATTTACTGGCTTGGCTTTTAACTATAAGGTCAGAATACAAATAGTTAATTGTTGAACTGTAGTCATCCCTCTGCTGATGGGTAACAAATTACAAATGAAGCTGAGAGCAGGTGAACGATTGAGTATTGTTATTTTATGTATGAATGTCTCTAGATGTAGAAGATGTGAGGTGGGAAGGCGGAAAAAATAGCACCCTTATCAACAATAAAAAAAGCAATGTTTGTGTTTTTTAAAACTTTCGATAAAAACGCCATCAGTTGAGGAAAGAACTTTTGTTTAAAATAATTCCTAGACAGAATAGATAAGTTTGCAATAAGAAGTGACAATTAAATTCCGACAAAAATATGAAATAAAAAATTATGAAGGAAATTAATTAAATCAATAATTAATAAGTTCCAGTTCCATGTTTTGTTATCATTTCCTTAGAGAACGCAATTGTTTGCAAATATATTTTTGAAAAGGCAACAAATCAAAAAAACTTATTTGTTACGTTATGTTTACGGTTCGATTTCGTAATTTTTCATACTCAAAAAAAAACGTATATTTGTTTTGTGCTATTTTTTCTGCCGCAGCTATATACAAAGATATAAGTTACTTGACAATTTGTGTGAATGTTGTGTATAAGTACAGATAATACATATATCGGGGGTTATTCAATAGCTGCCAAGAAGAAGCGAGAGAGAAGAGAGGGAGAGAGAGCGTGCGCTAGTGAAAGCTGTGGCTAAAAAAACTGCTGTTGCGGCTGGAAATAGGAACAAAGAACGCACAAAAACAATGGATTATAAACAATGAACTGGTTCATGATTTAGATGTGGATTATGATGATAATGATGATGATGATGATGTGGTAAACGAACAACTACCTCGTCGCCGGATGGTGATGTGGGGGAAGAGCTGCTGCCCAGCGTGAACTCAATTTCAGCACGATGTGCCTGTGTGTTTAGAGATGAGAATTAAGACCATGGATTGGATGTTTATATATATATATTTATATAGTAAATGGCATATATGTTGTCATGAACCATGAGCCGATGTTGTTGTTTGCAGGACACACCACGTTGAGTTGAGAGTTTTTGATAATTGGTTTAAGACGTGATTTGTATATTTGTTGTTGGGTTTGGGTTCACGACCCAAAAATACATAACAAAAGAAAACAATACACACAAAAGGTCAAAATTAAATGAAAATCTCAGGACAAAACTCATAGGAGAATAAAATGAATTTAAGTCTCATCTCTTAAATTGAAACGAACTTCAAAATGGGGGGAAAAAAATAATACTGGAAACTTATCTTCGGCATGCCGAAACTTAAATACCCTTGCAGACCTGGGGGAAAAAATATATTTTCAAATTATTTTACTTTCATAACTATATCCAAATTGTATTAACTCTTAAAAGCAATACTTAATAATAATAGGCCAATCTAGATTAATTCTAAAATCAAATCTGAAAACGTAATTCCGACTCAAAACTCGTATTAAAATCCTAATCCTATCCAAAAAAAAATAACATGAATAGGGATCTAAACTTCCCAGTAGCATAACTTTCTCAAAACATAATTGATTTTCAAAAGAACAGCATGGTTTGACATCTGGATGAATACTGCATCTAAAATATTAAACAAGATTCTGAAAAATAACATGGATATGAGTCGAAGCTTATCAATGCCAAAACTTTGTCAAAACTTATTGAATTTTGAAAAACCAGGGCTTTTTAATCATGGCTTTAGCTCAAGATTTAAACTACAATTCAATTTGGAAACATAATTCTCCGCTTACGCAAAACTATTACTTTGCTGAGAGACTGGAATAAATAGAAGCAGACTGACCTGGCTATGAATATATTATTTTTTAGATTGGAGATCCGCAAGAGAATAAAAAGAAAATAAAAGGTATACAAAGCAGTTAAGGATCAAAGATTAACGCACCTGATGCCGTTCGATGAGGGCTTCAGCGCCGGTGACATCATTGGCTAGTTCATCGGATGTGACCAGACTCATCATGGAGTTAATCCAGGCGAGCAGATCCCGGTAATCGCTGAGGAAACGCTGCAAGTCATACGAGTCGAGGAGCTTCTCCTTGCGCGCCGTGGACTTGGTGATGATCTGATCCCACATCTCGTTGATCTCCTTCTGCTTGGCATAGGTCTGCTCAGCGGTATCCGGATGCGATTGCATCAGACGATTGGCTGTCTCATCCAACTGACGAATCTTGTCCCTCAGCGCAGCCAAGTCCCGCTCGACTCCTTCGTGCTTCCGCTGGAGAGTTTGAACACTGCGCAAATCCTTGCCCAGATCATCATTGTTGAGAGCATTCGCCTTCTCGGCAATCCAATCTTTGGTCTCATCAATATCGCGATGGAAGCGCTGCACTTCGTGCGCAGAACCCAACTGGCTGGCCTTCTCAGCGGTCAGGGATTGAAGATTATTCCACTTCTCGTTGAGATCCTGCATTTGGGTCTGAATCTTCAGAGCAGCCTCCGTTTGACCCAAGGATGTCAACTGCACGGCAATCTCATTCATGTTCGCCAGACGCACCTCGTTTGCTTTGAGGTCATCGTTGAAGTCGTCGAATTTCTTCTGGAGCACCTCCACCTCCTCGAGATCCTCTCCGACCACATCGGCGATCTGGGCATGATTCTCCTTATCCCTGATCCACTGCGCCAAGTCGGCGGCTTCACGCACCAAAACATAAGCCTTTGTTGTTTCATTCAACTTATTCTGACGTTCCCGGGCCAAGGCCAGAAGATTATCGTATTGGGAATTGATCTGATTCTGCCGCTTGGCTATGGAATGATTGTCCACCAGGTTCTGCTGGGATGCACTGAGTCCAGCTTCGATCTTCTTGATGTAAGCAGCGGGCACGAAACCCTGTCGATCATTGACCTCCACCTTCCACCAGTCCTTGTTGTTGGAGTTGAGCAGAGTCAACACATCGCCTTTCTTCATGGAAACCTCGCGCGGGGACTTCTCCGTGTAATCATAGAGAGCTACAACGCATTCCTTGCCTGTAATGTCGACAACTGGCGTCTCCTGTTGCCGACAGTTCTTGGCTTGCTCCTGAAGTGCCTGGATGGTGTTGCCAAAGGCCTCCAAATCGGAGACGAGTGCCTCGTGTTTCTTGAGCAGCGCCTCCGAGGAATCCTCATCCTTGCCGTAGTCGCTGCCCGTGGCAATGGGCTCCTTTTCTCGCATCCAGGACTCCGCTTCGTTGGCATCGGCAAAGTACTGATGCGCCTGCAGCGAATCATCCAAATCTTGCTTCCGCTGATTCGAGCGATCCTTGAGAGTAGTCCATTGCTCCTGCAAAGCCTCAAGGCGCTGACGGATGTCGTCGCTAGCAAAGGGTTGATCCTTGAGCATATTTTCGCCCGAGCTGATGACATTCAGCAGACGCGCCTCATGGTTATTAATCTCGGCGAGCACCGCCTGATGCTTCTTAATCAGATTCTGGACACCAATCAAATCCCGTCCACGATTTGTGGACGCTGCAATTGGCTCTTTTTCGCGTATCCAGGCGGCTTCATCTTCCAGGTCGCGGAAGAGTTGTTGCACCTGCAACGAGTCCGTCAAATGCTGTTTCCGCTCACCCATCGGAGCAGCCAGCGCCGCATAGCGAGCCGAGAGATTCCCTTCCTTGTTGCGGATGTTGTCCGCATCAAAGTGACCCGATTCAATAAACTTATTGGCGGCGACATTAATGCTCTCGATGCGATCCTGGTGGGCCATCACATCGGCCTCGAGCAGCGCATGCTTCTTCTGCAGATTCTGCACCGATGTCAAATCCTTGCCGTGATCCTCCGACAACAGTTGACCCTCAATTTCACTCAACCAGAGCTCGATATCCTCGATGGTGCGATTGAACTGCTGCTGCTGGCAGGCCTCGTTCAGCTTGCAACCCTTCTTATCGGAGGCCTGGACGAGAGTCTCCCACAGCACAACGATCTCCTGCATCCTCGTGTTTATCTGATCGGCGGCGTAATGCTTCTTCTCAATCAACTCGCTGCCCACATTGGTGATATCCTCAATCCGGGACTTGTTTGCATTCAGTTCATGCTCGAAATTCTGATGCTTCTGCATCTTTCCATTCAGATTCGTGGGATCCAAGTAGCTGTCATCGGTGGCAAACTTCAGCTTCTCGCTAATCCAACCCTTTGTCTCATCGCAGTCCCGTTCAAACTGCTGATAGCGATTGGAGTCCTCCAGCAGCTGACGACGCTTCGCCGACTTCTCCTGCAAAGCAGCGCGACGAGCGAGTAGCATCTGACGCCGCTGGGCAACATCATCCGCTGCGTAATGTTGACCATCGATGAGCTTGGTGGCAAATATATCCAAGGCCTTGATTTTCTCCTCCTGCGCTGCGAGACTCTTCTCGAAGTCTTCGTGTTTCTTGATCAGCGCCTCAACGGAATCCAAAGAATCCCCGAGATCCTCGTTGGCGAGGAAGGCCTCCTGTTTGGCCATCCAAGTGTCTGCCTGCTCCGTGTCACGATAGAAGAGCTGCAGATCCATGCACTGCTCGTAAAGGATGCGACGATCCTCCCACAACGAGAGCAGGGAACTCTTATCGTTCTCCAAGGCGCCCAGCTTCTCCTGAATCTCAGCAGCTGCATAATGCTCCCGCTCGAGCAGCTTCCGCCCAGATTCTGTGGTCAACCTGAAGCTATCCTCACGTGCATCAATTTCACCCTTGTGCTCCTGATGACGCTCCAAGAGCGCCTCTGCGCCGGCTACATCCTTGGCCAGCTCATCGGCCGAAATTATGGCCTTCATGCCATTAATCCACGAGACTAGATCCCTGAAATCAGCCA
This sequence comes from Drosophila cognata, assembly GCA_035041535.1. NCBI lineage: Eukaryota > Metazoa > Arthropoda > Insecta > Diptera > Drosophilidae > Drosophila > Drosophila cognata. Next base: position 59,447 of record JAWNLC010000715.1, on the reverse strand, counting down.
GGAAACGATGCAGATAATAAGATTCATCTAGTTTCTGTTTACGCTCCCTCGCCTTGGCCGTCAAACTCTGCCAATAGTTGGCGATCTCCGCCTGCTTATCCCTGATCTGGTCACTGTGATCCGCATGAATGGAGCAGAGTCTTTGCGCCTCTGCGCCCAACGTGGACACCTTATCCTCCAGAGCGGCCAAGTCACGCTCGACACCCTCATGCTTACGCTGCAGCGCCTGGACGCTGGCCAAATCCCTACCATAATCATCGGAGGAGAGCACCACATCCTTCTCAGCAATCCAGGCGACAGTTTCGTCGGCATCACGATTAAAGCGCTGAATTTCATGGGCGCCAAAGAGTTTCTCCTGGCGCACAATTGCCAGCTGCTTAAGGCGTTGCCACGCCTCATTTAGCTCTTCCTTGCGCTTGGTGATCGTATCCCTCTCGGGATGTCCATCCTGGATGAGTTTATCGGCCAGCTGGTTGACTTCGGTCACACGATATTCCTGCGAGGCCATATCCTTTTGGAACTCATCGAATTTACGCTGCAGCACCTCAACATGCTCCAAATCCTGACCGAACTCGTCGGCAGTGACAAAGGCCTCCTTGTCCTTGATCCAGAACATGACCTCCTCGCATTGGCGTAGAAATTGCACCAGGACCAATGCCTGCTGTAACTTCAAGCCCTTCTCGGCCAGACGACTCAGGAGCAACTCCCACAATTGATGTAGTTCATCGAGGCGTCGCTGAATCGTCTCCGAGGCGAAGTGCTGCTGGTTAATCATCTCCTGCCCAGTGTTGTCCAGCGATACAATCGCATTGCTATGCGCCGAGACCTCCGCTTCGAAGGCCTGATGTTTCTGGATCTTCGCCTGGAGATTTGTGGGATCTCGGTAGCTCTCCTCACTGGCCGCTTGTAGTTTCTCATGAATCCAGGATTCGAGTTCGTCGGCATCGCGCTTAAAGTACTGAAAGCGACGGGAATCCTCGAGTTTTTCACGCTTCTGACGTGTTTCGATCTTGAACTCATTGTAACGGGAAAGGACCTGCTCACGCCGCTCCTGAATATCCTCTACAGTCTCCAGGATTTTCACCTCCTTCGGTGTAAAGTTCTCCATTTTTCAGTGTTTCGTTTTCGTTTTGGTTTCGAGTGTAAAGTGTTTAATTTAATTTTTAATACTGCTGCTGCCTCTTCTGGTTGCTCATCAAATTAGCTGCCAAAGTTCGCCCGTGCTCAACTGCAGAGAGACAGAGAGAGAGAGAGAGCAACAATTAATTTCAATTAGCTTTAAGCTGATAGTCGCGGCTTTTGTCGATTGCATAATCTCTACTGGCCATTTACAAAATTAGCACAATGACACACACACTCAGACACTAACACATTCAGACGCATACACACACACTAAAACACACCCAGTTAAAGCTTAGTACACACAACACTAAACAGTGCTCGCAAAGAAAAAAAAATTTCATACAAAAAAAAAGCAAGTAGGCATGCTGTAGTTTAGTGTGCTTTACTACGATGTACCCTGTAGTCAGCTCTTATATATTCCAGTCTTATGTCCAAATAGGGTATATTTCTGATAGGACGATAAAGTGCTTCACCACATTGTTTTAGTTATATTTTTGATTATCCAGTTTTTTTAGTTTTAATAAAAAGAAACAAATAAAAATGTACAATCAGCGTAATAAACCCAACAAAACACATACAAATAAACGCATTACGCACTTTATCTACACTGGTTAAGCAGAGAATAACAATTCGATAGGCTTGCTTCACACTTTGAACTGATGACTGCATTGCCAAGCAACCCTGCACTATTTACCGTTTCCCGTTTCACCAGCTCAACGAAAGAAATATGTCAAAGAATACGCTGAGTGACGCAATCGCTCAATTATATTATCTTATCAATAAGCATAACTATTATCTTATCGAATTTATGACTTTTTTGAAATTCTTGTGCAAAAAATAAAGTGCTTTTTATTAAGAAAAAAAGTACACATGCAAAATAAAGATACATATATATATAATATTTCTTTCTATATTTAGCGATAAATGCGAATGACAATTGATTCTTCTTTTGAGCTTAAAAACTATCCAAATCCCTCGATAGATCCGCCAGCAATTCCATAAACAAATGCGACTTGGGATCGTCGATAACATCGTCATCGGACTGAGATTGGGTTTGAGATTGTGTGTGGGATTGGGATAGTTGCTGCAGCAGCTGGGAAATATGTGTCCATACGGGCGCTGGCCAGTTCTCCTTGAAGAGCAGCATAAACCACTGATTCACTTCATCCAGGCGCAGAATGTGCATCTCCAACATGGACCCCAGCAGCTGATACAACAAGCGAAACTGGCCAGGATTCGAGCTTAATTCCCTCACAAATTCCGCGCTGAGCAGAGACTGGAATAAATCTGGAATTCCACGCAGCGAAGGCGCTAGCCAAACCTCGCAGCTGGCGTGGATTAGCGCTGGGTTCATCAGCTGTGGCTGACGACAGATGAGCAACTGCAGCAAATGCACCAAAATGGAGCCCAGAACTTGATACAAATAGCTCGGCAACTGGGGTAGTTGGACAGCTGACCTTGTCGATTCCACAAGCTGTTGGAGCTGGGGAAGATGAGGGAGATGCTCTGGTCGCAAGCTGAGGCAGTGCATCCATTGCTGTAGTTCGTACAGCAGCTGGGAGAGATTCACATTCGCTGGGAGGCACAACTCATTCGTGTCGGGTACAGTCGAGGTGGGTGCACTGGAGGCTACGGCGGATGCAGTTGCTCTGTTCACCCGACAAACCTTGCTGGCCACATCCTGCAGATCGCCGTGATAGAAATTGGATTGCAAGACGCTCGCATGTAGCCATTCTTGGAGTTGGTCGCGTGCCGGTTCACTGATGAGATGGGCATAGGTGCGTCGCAGGATCTCGGGTGTATTTGCTGGGAGCAACGCTAGCAGAGATTGCTCAATGCGCTGCTCCAACATACCCGGCACCAGCTCCGCCCATTGCTTGGTCGTCTCGCTGCGTGCCTGTTGATAGATCCGTTGCAAATCCCGCTGCACCTCGGACTGCTGCACCGATTGGATTCCATTCACCTGGGCATCGGCGGCTGCTTTGGATGGGAGCAGGATCAGCTGCTGGGCATCCTTGACGACACACTTGAAACTGCGCTCTGTCACAAACTCCAGCAGGCGGCGCATCGATGCGTTCTGCGAGTGGAGAAATGCTTCGTTTAGTTTGCACTGAGCCTGCTCAGGATGGGCTGATGTAGCCAGTTGGGATTTCTCGCCGGATTGCGCTCCATCGGGTTGATTGAGCTGCTCCAATCGGGTGGTTATATAGCGATAGCGTCCATTGCGCGCCTGTGCTGGGCGCTGTTGCGTTGCGGCGATGGAGACGCGGAACTCGTGCAGAAAGGGACATGCCACGGGCAGCAGCTGCTCCAGTATTGAGGCCGCTTTGCCCTTGCCCGAAAAGCGCAGACTGTGCAGGCAGTCGGTGATTAGAGATGCCGTTGGTCTTGCTCCTGTTTCCACTTCTCCTGCTCCTTCTCTATCTACTCCTTCTACACCTCTTTCAGATTCTGCTCCTTGTGATCCTGCTGCTATTCCTCCTCCTTCCTGATTTGCTGCTGCACCTTGACTTCCTCCAGTTCTTCCAGTTCTTCCAGTTCCTCCCCCTCTACCTCTTCCTGCCCCTCGTTCTATTGCTCCTACTCCTCCTGATGTTCCAACTTCTCTACTTTCAACTGCTTCTTGTCGATCTGCTCCTTCTCCTTCTCCCCGACTTTCTCTCCCTCCTCCTCTACCAGATCCTCCTTCTGATGGTGCTCCTGCTGCTCCAATTTCTGCTCCTCCTTCAGCTAATACTACTATATCTGCTTCTCTTGCGCCTCGTGCAACTATGACTTCTCCACTGCCACCTTTTCCTACTCCTCCTCTACCTGATTCTCCTTTTCTTCCTGAACCTTCACCACTTTCTGCTCCTCTACTTCCTCCTTTTTCACCTTCACCTCCATCTCCTTCTCCCCCACCTGCTCTTCCTCCATCTCCTTCTCCTCCACCTGCTCTTCCTCCATCTCCACTCCTGTGCACATAGTAGCCTGTGCTAATCCCCGGCTGCGCTTCCAGCAACCAACCCAAACAACTGCGTACAATCAAACCCGCACAAGGCTGCAAATCCCGCATAGTCATCCTGCCATACAACGCGTAGAGCAACTCCAACGTGGCCAAGCTGCCAGGCAGCTGCAACGTGACCACATCCAACATGGCCAAGTACTGCACAAGCCAGGGCAGAGTAATCAGCAGTTTCCCCTGTCGCATGGCACGCTCCAAGTGCGAACACATCTCAAACGGAGGCTGGAATTGACGACGCAGCTGCAACTGCTGGGGACACACCTGGACAAGTTGTGATCGATTGTAGGGCAGGGCACAAACATAACCCAGGAACTTGGCCAGCAGCAGCATCTCCGCCAGCGCCTGAGCTCGCACAATATAGCAAGGAGGCGTAGCCAATAGCAGGAGCTCCTCCTCCTCCTGCTCATTAGATTGCAGTAGAGACACCAATTCAAAACTGGAATCATTGTGCCGCAGCAGCTGCACATACAACGCTAGCTGGAGCTGCACCAGAAACGCCATAGAGCCACATTCACCAATGAAATCCCGGAAAAAGGCCTGAGTACGTGGAAAGCAATCCTCCACGCTCGAATTGCTGGTGACCAATCGTTGAGCCAAACGATTAAGACGCTGCTGATCCAATTTCAGGCCCAGTTCCTCGGGTGATTCTTGCGTCTCATTGCTGGACATGAGCAGCTGGCTAACGCAGAGCTTCGCCAAATGGGACATATTCACCACATGCTCCGATTGCTTAAAGATGTCCCGTACCAAAGGAGCCACATCCCGGCCAAAGTGGAACTGACGATTGAGATGGGTTTGCTCCCAGTGCTTGAGGGATTTGTAGAAGAGATCACGCTGCGTTTTAAAGGCACCAAATTCATTTTGACTGGGAAAATTATCGCGGGAATCCTTGTCATGCTGATAGTAAACATTATTCTGTGCCTGACGGGCAGGAATTGGACAAATCTCAGCTGTAGCTGTTGTCTCTCTTTTATCTCTGTAGGTCTGCTGCAATTGCTGCTGCAGTTGCTCCGTTAAAAGTGAGATCCTCTCGTGCTGTAGGAGTACAGCTAGAGTTTTACGATCGAATTGGAGTAGGAGCTTTGACTGTTGCTCCAAGAGTTTAACGGCAAAATAAATGCACTCCTTGTGCCGGGCGAGCAACGAGAGTGGTTCCGCGTGGTTATCTATCTCCAATTCCGCTTCCATGCGCTGCTGTATGTTGAGCAATTGTAGCGCATAGCTAATCTCACTCAGCACATTGGGCACCAGATTCAGATCCAACAGTTGACTATAGATGACGGCTAGCAACTCTAATCGCTTCGCATCATTCACATGTTCCAGGATGACCATGACATCTCTTTCCTGCTCCCTCTCCCTCTCCTCTCTCTCTCTTTCCCTCTCCCTGTCCTGCTCCACTGGCGCCTCATTTTTAATCTCCTGGCGATGCAGTCTTAGGCATTTGCGTGCCTCCTGCTCCAGCGCAGCGCTCTGACTGCGCTCCACGAGCTCTGCGCTCTGCGACAGACGCCACAAATTGTTCTCCTGGCTAAAGGAACTGGTGTCCCCGAAGGACTGATTGCTGGTAGAGGAGATATTCTTGCTTAGCGTTGTGGGCACAACGCGTCGCCTTGGCTTTTGGGATTTGCTGCTGCCACTCTGCTCCTGTGGAGTCGTCGGCTTCTTCTTCGAACGCTGCTGGCTGAAATTGGGCGGGGAGGAGCTTTTGTGAAAGAAGTCGCCCAGACAAAAGATACTTCTTCCAGCAGATGCTGCTCCTCCAGTGTTGCCTCCTCCTCCACTTCGATTGGGTGTGGACCCTCCTCCAGCTCCTCCTCGGGCAGTGCCTCCCCCTCCTCTTTCAATTCCTCCTCCTCCACTTCGATTGGGTGTATTACAAGATTGCTGCTGGCCACTGTGACGTCCTTGCTGCTGAAGGATTGGCGTCGTCGTACTGGTCACGCTAGAATTACTCTGTAGACTCAGTTGACTCAATTGTGACTCACTTAAATCATGCTCCTGCTTTAATCTGTTCTGTCGCACTGGCGTTTGACATTTGCTCGTTTCCGTTTCGTTGTTGTTACTTCCGTTCCGAAAATGAATTTCCGTTTGCTGACGCAGTGCAGCCAAAAAGTATATGGCAAAATCTGCAAGATTGCAATTTCCCTTGCCTATCCTCTGGAAGTGTGCTTTAAATGTTTGCGCCAACTGGTCAAACTCAATCACTTGGTCCAGTTCCGTGAGCAGCTGTTCCAGCTCATGTTTCTCTGCTTCCATTTCTCTTTCCATTTTCCAGGTTTAAATTTTGTTTACAAATAATCTCGTTTTTTGGTTTTTGTTTTTAATTCTGTTTCTCATATCATATTTATATATGTCTGTCTCTGTCTCTCTCTCTCACTTTGGCCCCGTTTCCTGCAACGGAAGATGAGAACAGAGAAATTTTTGCTAGTACCGCTTTTTGTCTTTGATTGCTTCATTCATTTTTATTTTATTGCATTTTTGGTTTTAGTTTTGTTTTCTTTTCGAGTTGTTTTAAAGTTGACTGGTTGTTTTTTTTCATTTAATTTAATTTCACACACAACAAACTTTCCGAAACCGATTTTTTTTTTTTGGGAACCAACTACTTTCAGTTTTAAATTTAATACTAATTACGAGATGAAATTTACATATATGTAGTAATTAATTAAATAACAGTAGTTGTATATTAAGCTAATAGGTAGATATATAAAGATTAACCAATACTTTTGTGTATGGCATGTAATCAGAAAAAAAATCGTTTAATGGAGTTTTCAGTAGAGGATATGATTTCAATTGGATTTGTTTTTAAATGACATCACCGGCCTTGAAAGTAGAACTCCTGCAACAGGGTGGGTATGAAGAATAGTGTGAAAACAAAGGCATATACATACATACATATGTGCATTCAAATATGAAAGTTGAACTTCTGCAACAGGGTGGGTATGGAGAATAGTCAAAAACAAACATATATACTTACTTTCAAAAATCTAAGTAGAATTCTTGAAATAGGGTGGAGTGGGTATGAAGAATAGTGTAAAAGCACACACATATTCATACATACATATACACATACATATCTACTATATATATATTAAACTATCGAAACAGAATTCTTGCAACAGGGTGGGGTGGGTATGAAAAGTAGTAAGCATACATACATATACATCTACACATTCAAATAGGTGAGTAGAATATTCTTGCGTACCCACTCTATATGTAGAACAGTAAACACACGCACACATATATCCATAACATACATGTCTGCATTTAAACATAACTTAATATATTATTGTCACGCGAATCTGTTACGGTATCGTCACCACAGCAGGAAATTAAAAAAAAAAAAAAAACATAGCCTAGGCCCGGGTTTGTTGTGTTTGTGGTCGGTCGCGGTTTGTATTCAAAAAGCAGCCATACAAATTAACAAATGTCGCCCCAGACACACACACGCACACAAACAAATTGAAGGCAATTTAACTGTTTATGTCGTTTTCAACAAACAAAAACAACATATGGAGGGCACAGCAAAGAGAGCGACCGAGAGATAGAAAGCGCAAGACTCCACTTGAAGCACGAAATTGTTTGGAATGCGTAAAGAGCGAGCGAACGCTCGCTCCCTCTCTCTTGCTCGCTCGCTTGCACTCTCTCTCACACATGAACGAACGGCAGACACACACACATACAAACATATATACATTAATTGAAGTGTCTATCAGAAATAGCTGGATGACGTAATGCGCACACAACTTAAAACTATGAGCAATGATTGCCAAATATGAAAAATCAGAATGACATTAATCATTTATATTTATAATAAAATACAAATACATGTAGAAAAAAGCATATAGTCAATTATTGTTGCCGGTTAAATTGCGCAATGTTTACCCTCAATTAGCCGCTAATTAGAGTCAAGGACATTTTTCGATATGTAAAAAAAATATTTTGGGGTTGCCACCCCACTTGTAAACATTCAGAATACACCTCTATTTGCAGCCTAGCTATCTATCTATCTCGCTTGCTTTCGCTCGAAGTTGCCGGACCAACCGATGACGTATACACAACACACATACACATGCATACATAAATACAAAAATTGAGCTAGAAAATAATTTCTCACATATAGAACTTTGTACTAAATTGGATTAGAATTAGATCACCATGAATAATTATCACATTTCAAGTAATATTTGGATTTTGTGTGTGTACATATAATTGCGAGCAAGGGTGTGGCGTTGACCCGAAAATTGAGGAAAAATTTTCACTTATACACACACACACACGTACACACAAAAAACTTGCTCGATTTTTAATTATAATTTTAAGTCATGTTGTCAGTAGTTTCAGATAGAAAACTTAATGCAACTTACACTTTAGATCTCTGTCAACCGCTTCACATAAAATTTGTCGGTTTAACTATTGATTTTTGCCTGTTTTTCTTAAGTTTTCACGCAGCGCTTTAATTTTCACACAACTGCACGGGAGCACTTTACGAAATGTAGTCTATTAGAGGTGCGGCACTATCGCTTAAGTATGGCACATAAATCGCGTTAAATGTATCGATAGATCGCGATAGTGCGACTCATGCCGGCGTCGGTGCAAGATGGAAGAAAAATTTGGATTACCATATCGATATAGTGTGATTTTTCGAAACAAGGCCAATCAAATTTTCTTCAGATGCTAAAGGTGCGGCACTATCACATACGTATCGGGTTAAGTGTATCGATATATCGCAATTGCTTGACACATGTCGGCGTCGTTATGCGAATGCCAATCAATGCAGGTGCTGCCTAATAAAAACAAAAGAGGAAAATATTTCTGGGTATTTGGCTAAAAACTACAGATATGGACAAGGATAAACAGATTGTGGCCAATCAAATTGGCTACTTGATACTGAAAGATGATGGCGCCGTGCTCGAATCGGGCGGCGACCTAAAGAACGACGAGCGCAGCGCCAATATAATAATGGGTCTTCTCAATCTGACCGAAAGGTGAACTTAAAAATTAAAATTTTTTGCTTTGTTAATTTTATATTTGTGCTTGCAGCATTGATGAAAACTTTATGCCGAATAGCAGCTGTGAGCGAATTAGCATCGATTACGAGCATCACAGCTACACAATTTGCATGTCAAATCGCCACATTTACGTTGTGAAGCTGAGCAAAATCCAAAATGGAGCAGCGACAACGACGACAACCACTTCATCCTCATCCTCGACGAGTGTTTACAATGATGCCAACGAGGGCAGTAGCAGCTTGGTGACCACAAATCCCGCTAGCAGCACAAGCAGCACGGTGATGGCTTGAAAGATGCAGGAACAGTTTAGCGTCGCATGTTGTGGCTTCTGCCAAGGAACAAGGACCAGAAGTCACAACCGTGAATACAATTGGAAGACGCCCTTTATCTACTTAATGCTTCTCTTTATTTGTCAAAGAATACATCATTTGTGAGCTACTGTTCAAATATATCGGACTTAAGCGAACTTTAACGAACGATAATCGGAACTTTACTGAGCGAATTATCCTTGTGTTGAACTAAACAGCGCAACTCTATTCGTCATACACTTTTTATCATTCAGAGCGAAATGCAGAGCTGAATGGCGGAAAGAATGGAAATTTTGATTTTTTATTTTAATCTGTGTTGATTACTAGCCATTTAAAATCATCTGTGAGGTTCTGTTCGTATAATTTTTCTATTTAATTCTCCACTTTATTTGTCAAAGAATACATCGTCTGTGAGCTCCTGTTCAAACATCCGCTTCGCCTCCTGCGTCACATCCAAAAGTGTCGCTTTGCTATTGCAAATAAAATAATATTGCCGCCAGTTGCAGCGTCGCTTGACGACCCAAAAATCATTGGTTGTCTTCACGTGCAGCTCCTCGGTGGCCGGCGTCGTCTGAGTGCAATTCTCCTCGATGGGATTGGCGAGATCCGCAATAATGCTCATCACATTGCGTGGAATGCTCTTCTGATTGCTCTTCCCATGCCTGAAGATATTCGTGTGATGCTGCAAGCTCTGTTCATTGATGAACAGATATTTGGGTGAGGTGCTGCTGGCATCACTTGATCCACTCTCGCCCAGATTGGCTGCCGTTCGCTTGCTGACCTCGTCGGCTATGTCGCGTCCAAGTGAGATCAATTGTGGACCCATATAAGCACGCAGCTCCTCATAGAATTCCGGCTGGGGAACAACTGTTGGCAAGGCTTTAAATTGAGTAAATGTTGACTAAATGTTGAGTTAGTGCGCTGAGCAGACCATATATAGAATATATGTATACAAACTGACTGCATAAGATATAGATAAAAACTGAGTGCTGACGAAAAGCCTAATCTCGATTGGAGCAACAGAAAAAGACAGATATTGAACACTCTCAACGGAAAAACATGTGAAAATTCTCCTCAATTATTATACACTAGTAACGAATGCACAAGATTATATGAGTTTTATCGATGAAATCGATAAATGCATCTCGATAAAAGCGTGTGTTAAAACCGCTAAAGCAAATCCGGAATGAGATCAATATGAGAATAAATTTTCGACTATAACTTTGGTATTTCTTATCCGATATTGATGAAATTCGCATTGCTGTTCAATATTATGTTAATGTATATTATATATCAATTAGAAGCCACTGCCTTTTTTCGATGTGCCAATCGAGCAGATTTTTCACTTGCAGTCAGCTCTCAGTTGGATTTGAGGGCTCTAAATGTGGACTACACAGTGATTAGACATTAGGATTAGGATTAGGAACAAAGTGTAAATACCATTCACAAAGAGGCACAGTGTGATATTCAAGGCGCGATAGATGAGCAGGTAAAAAGGCTCAATGCGATTATCAAAATCCAGGAATACTCTCGGCGGCGCAACTTGTTCCACAAATGCCCCATCCTCGCCAGGTCCAGTGTCAGTTGGCACAGTCTGGATGTACGCATGGAGGCTGTAGAGATCGCTGGCGCTCAGTTTGCCACCGCAGATGATCTGCTCCTGGTTGTAGATCATGATGCAGTCGCGGATGCCAGTGAAGGTGTCGCCGCACAGCATGCAAAAATTGTGGGCACGCAGAAAGATGAGCTTCTCCAAAGCCAGATACTGGATGGAGTGCAGCATGTCCATGATATCACAGCTGGCCAGATCCCGAAAGCTAAGCAAATACTTGTCGTAGAACTGATGAAGTTCCTTGGAGAGCTCCTCCCGCTGCTGCTCTCGTTGCTGCTCCTCCTCGGTGAGATTAGCTCTGAGCCTGGCCTGCATTGGGCCATGTTGGAAGCGATACATTTGGTAGCATTGCCGGAGCACCGCACGATAAATGCGATCCGAGACTTCCCCACCACGATACTCGGCCACCTCGATGCGATCCTTGAGCTTCAACTCCTTGGGCACATTCAGCACCAGGACGAGCCAAAAGCCAGCCTCCGGCTGATAAAAGAGCTGCGTCGTCTTTTGCGTGTGCAGCGCCTTGCAATCATCCTCGTTGGTGAAGGTGCTGCCAACAAAATATACACATAAATATCAAGTGAGCATGTAATACCAGCTGATAACATTTGCCAGGTTGTGCCTAGCCAAGAAATACCCTTCTTACAACATACAAAATTTGTTGACTCTAGCTATAAATTGTGGAAGATATGCGCATTTCACATTTCTAGGGCAGAAGATCCTGGGGGCGAGGTATTTGTATGCCGATCTTTAATGGATGTTACGAGAACCAGCTACCTTCCAAGTTTGGCGAATCTATCTTCAAAATTGTGGCAGCTACGGAGGTGAGGGGAAATTCGATACTCACCCTATAAATTTAATGATGCCCTCACTCAATCCGACATCGTTGATTTTTGTGTACTCGACAACTTCCTTGGGATAATAATAAAGCACCTTTTTGCGCTCCTGCGAGAAATATCAAAATCAATTTTGTAGGCGTATGTTATGAATCATATAATTCATTTGTTTTTCACTTGTTATTCACAGACTCACCTCTCCCTCCTTCTGACTCAGGCTGGAATTGAAGACGTAGAAACTGCGCAGCGTGATCTCGATGCGCTGTAGAACTTGCGACATTTTAGCTGCAAATTGATCAGTTGTTGCAAGTTTTTGCTGCAGATTAACGGGCAGCATTGAACACTTCCATCAATTCCATTCAATCCACTTAACACTCGAATCGCTCCGAATTGGTTCAATTAAAAGGTGCACCTAACTGAACGAAGGAACTTTAGCCCCATTGGTGGTTCGTTCACTCAATTGAGTCAGTCAGCTTCGTAGGTCGTTTTGTTTTATGAGGCCAATGAATTTAAATTTAAAAATTAGTCAGTTTAAAATATGTCATTTGATTAACATTCACCACTTTAATTCCATCAATTCCACTCATCACTCGAACTAGTTCCATAAAACTATTCACCGAACTGAACGAATGAACTATGGCATGGTAAACTCTACAAGGTGTTGACAATATGCCACAAGGTTTATATATATGAATGCAAATTATATTATTATTCCAATTAAAGATTGTGAAATGTGTTGCATTACAAAATATTTAATAAAGATAGCGTTCACTGCTGCAATGATTTCAACACCCGCCAACTGCAATTAGACAACTGAACATAGCCATGAACTGTGACCGCGTTGTTTGTTTGTTTAGCTCGCTCGTTGGATTCAGTTAGCTTGTTCACCAGTAACTGAACAACTCCTTGGAAAGAACGAAGCATTCCTTAAACACTTTTTGCCATTCACCTCGAAACGCACCCAAATTTAAATGTTATTTTAATTGCACAAGATATACTGAAACCTAATTTAAATAAATCTGTAGAGCAATTATTAATTCTAGTTAAGCATAATTTCTCAGATAAATAATAAAACGAGCGATATAATTACTTGAATTATTGGATTTATTTGTATGTAGAATCAAGCAAGAGATGTAAATTTAATCCGCCTAATGCTTAAACCTGTAATTTTGAATTTATTTTAGAGATTTGTTGAAATTTTTGGACAAGTTGCAAATAGGGCAAAACTCCGTGTTTCCATTTAGTTAAATCTTGCTGTCTTGGTTAAATTATTTCATATGTGTTTATAAGATTCGCAGCTTAAACTAAGCCTCGCAGCCACCTCGCAGACGCAGAACCAAATGAAGAGTCGACTCCTTCTGAATGTTATAATCGGACAAGGTGCGGCCATCCTCCAACTGCTTGCCAGCAAAGATCAAACGCTGCTGATCTGGGGGGATTCCTTCTTTGTCTTGAATCTTGGCCTTAACGTTCTCGATGGTATCAGAAGGCTCCACTTCCAAAGTGATTGTCTTTCCCGTCAATGTTTTAACGAAGATCTGCATTCCACCTCGGAGACGGAGTACCAAGTGGAGAGTCGACTCCTTCTGAATGTTATAATCGGACAAGGTGCGGCCATCCTCCAACTGCTTGCCAGCAAAGATCAAACGCTGCTGGTCTGGAGGGATTCCCTCTTTGTCTTGGATCTTGGCTTTAACATTCTCGATGGTGTCAGAAGGTTCAACCTCCAGGGTAATCGTCTTTCCCGTCAAGGTCTTCACAAAGATCTGCATTCCACCTCGGAGACGGAGCACCAAATGTAGAGTGGATTCCTTTTGAATGTTATAATCGGATAGGGTGCGACCATCCTCCAACTGCTTTCCGGCGAAGATCAAACGCTGCTGATCTGGAGGAATTCCCTCCTTGTCTTGGATCTTGGCTTTAACATTCTCAATGGTGTCGCTGGGTTCCACTTCCAGGGTAATCGTCTTTCCAGTGAGAGTCTTCACAAAAATCTGCATTCCACCTCGGAGACGGAGTACCAAGTGGAGAGTCGACTCCTTCTGGATATTGTAGTCAGACAAAGTACGACCATCCTCCAACTGCTTTCCGGCGAAGATCAAACGCTGCTGGTCTGGAGGGATTCCCTCCTTATCTTGGATCTTGGCTTTAACATTCTCGATGGTGTCAGAAGGTTCAACCTCCAGGGTAATCGTCTTTCCCGTCAAGGTCTTCACAAAGATCTGCATTCCACCCCGGAGACGAAGGACCAAATGTAGAGTGGATTCCTTTTGAATGTTATAATCGGATAGGGTGCGACCATCCTCCAACTGCTTTCCGGCGAAGATCAAACGCTGCTGATCTGGAGGAATTCCCTCCTTGTCTTGGATCTTAGCTTTAACATTCTCAATGGTGTCGCTGGGTTCCACTTCTAGGGTAATCGTCTTTCCAGTGAGAGTCTTCACAAAGATCTGCATTCCACCTCGGAGACGGAGTACCAAGTGGAGAGTCGACTCCTTCTGAATGTTATAATCGGACAAGGTGCGGCCATCCTCCAACTGCTTGCCAGCAAAGATCAAACGCTGCTGGTCTGGAGGGATTCCCTCTTTGTCTTGGATCTTGGCTTTAACATTCTCGATGGTGTCAGAAGGTTCAACCTCCAGGGTAATCGTCTTTCCCGTCAAGGTCTTCACAAAGATCTGCATTCCACCTCGGAGACGGAGTACCAAGTGGAGAGTCGACTCTTTCTGGATATTGTAGTCAGACAAGGTGCGGCCATCTTCCAGTTGCTTGCCAGCAAAGATCAGTCGTTGTTGGTCTGGGGGAATTCCCTCCTTGTCCTGAATTTTGGCTTTGACATTTTCAATGGTGTCGCTGGGCTCCACTTCCAAAGTGATGGTCTTTCCCGTCAATGTTTTAACGAAGATCTGCATTCCACCTCGGAGACGGAGTACCAAGTGGAGAGTCGACTCCTTCTGGATATTGTAATCAGACAAGGTGCGGCCATCCTCAAGCTGCTTTCCGGCGAAGATCAAGCGCTGCTGGTCTGGGGGGATTCCTTCCTTATCTTGGATCTTGGCTTTAACATTCTCAATAGTGTCGCTGGGTTCCACTTCCAGGGTAATCGTCTTTCCAGTGAGAGTCTTCACAAAGATCTGCATTCCACCTCGGAGACGGAGTACCAAGTGGAGAGTTGACTCCTTTTGAATGTTGTAGTCAGACAAAGTACGACCATCCTCAAGCTGCTTTCCGGCGAAGATCAAACGCTGCTGGTCTGGAGGGATTCCCTCCTTATCTTGGATCTTGGCTTTAACATTCTCAATAGTGTCGCTGGGTTCCACTTCCAGGGTAATCGTCTTTCCAGTGAGAGTCTTCACAAAGATCTGCATTCCACCTCGGAGACGGAGTACCAAGTGGAGAGTCGACTCCTTCTGGATATTGTAGTCAGACAAAGTACGACCATCCTCAAGCTGCTTTCCGGCGAAGATCAAACGCTGCTGATCTGGAGGAATTCCCTCCTTGTCTTGGATCTTGGCTTTAACATTCTCAATAGTGTCGCTGGGTTCCACTTCCAGGGTAATCGTCTTTCCAGTGAGAGTCTTCACAAAGATCTGCATTCCACCTCGGAGACGAAGTACCAAGTGGAGAGTTGACTCCTTTTGAATGTTGTAGTCAGACAAAGTACGACCATCCTCAAGCTGCTTTCCGGCGAAGATCAAACGCTGCTGGTCTGGAGGGATTCCCTCCTTATCTTGGATCTTGGCTTTAACATTCTCAATAGTGTCGCTGGGTTCCACTTCCAGGGTAATCGTCTTTCCAGTGAGAGTCTTCACAAAGATCTGCATTCCACCTCGGAGACGGAGTACCAAGTGGAGAGTCGACTCCTTCTGGATATTGTAATCAGACAAGGTGCGGCCATCCTCAAGCTGCTTTCCGGCGAAGATCAAGCGCTGCTGGTCTGGGGGGATTCCCTCCTTATCTTGGATCTTGGCTTTAACATTCTCAATGGTGTCGCTGGGTTCCACTTCCAGGGTAATCGTCTTTCCAGTGAGAGTCTTCACAAAGATCTGCATTCCACCTCGGAGACGGAGTACCAAGTGGAGAGTCGACTCCTTCTGGATATTGTAATCAGACAAGGTGCGGCCATCCTCAAGCTGCTTTCCGGCGAAGATCAAGCGCTGCTGGTCTGGGGGGATTCCCTCCTTGTCTTGGATCTTGGCCTTAACGTTCTCAATGGTATCAGAAGGCTCCACTTCCAAAGTGATGGTCTTGCCAGTCAATGTCTTTACAAAGATCTGCATAATGGAAATTCTGCAAGAAAAAATAAAATTGTATTTAATTTTTTCTTTTTGAACCGAGCCGGACGTACATTAAAAATTTAATGACTACGTGGGGACTACTTTTAAGGAAATTACCGAAAACTGAGTACATTTACCCCCAGACTGCTTTGTTTTGTGTGTGTACATACTTCTTTACAAATACATGTGTATGTGTGTGTATACACTTAACTCTTTGTCTCTCATTTCCTCCCTTGTGAAATACGCACATAAAGAAAATAACCTTTGTTCCCCTTAATGTGACGCCATTTGTACTGCGTCAATGTTAAAATTTCCCCTACATTTATTCATATGCATGTATGCATGCATTTGTGTGTATATATAACACATGTGCAAACAATTTATAATTATAGAAAAATGCCAACGTCAATTATTTTAAATACGGAATTGTCGAACAGTTATTTGTTAAATTTAAATATATATACAGAAATCTACTTATGCGTCATTACGTATATATTATGTATATTATATATTCACATATCTGTCATACGTATGTACTTGTTTTTTGTTCTCGAAAATTCAATGACGTCAGACTTATTTCACAATAAATTGGCAAATTGCTAAAAACGCATTTAATCGCGACACACAAAAAATAGCTATGTAATTTAAACACAAAACTGCGAATTGCCAATTAAAAATAAATAAAATGAAGAATATATATATATATATATTTTTTTTTTTTTCATATATATATTTAGGCACGTTTCTTTCTAACACAAATATTACTTACTTTTGCGCTCAGTGGTTGTATTTTATTTTACTTTTTATTCTTTTCACTTGTCCACTCAAATATTTCTCAAATTTTTTTCTGTTTATCTGCGCTTCGACTTTGCTTTGTTGGCTCTTCGATTGACTTTGACGAAATGGTTTTGTGATCGTCTTTTTATAGACTCTGACAACTGCAGGGGAAAGGTTGGCTATTTGGTAGGGAAATTTATAATATCTCTATGACTATCCTGCTCACACACAAATGTCAGCAGCTAGAAAATCATTACGTTTATTCGTAGTTTAGAAAGTTAAGCACACAGTTGGTTTGGTATTCATTTTTATGCATAGGGCACTTGTTTAACTATAAAAGCAGTGTAGAATATAAAGTTAAATGTTTCATTTAACATCCGTTTGACGCGTAGTGCAAAAAGTGCAGTCTAGAGTTGTAGCTCTATCTCGGTCGCACAATGAGAGCGACTATGGTTACCAATTATGGGAAATTAAAGTGTTGCCAGACCGTTAGATTCACCGCCCCATTTGAATTTAGAATTTTTGGTTGTGAGATTTTTACTCACCCACTTTTCATTTAAATAGTTTTGCTTTAAGTTCCTTTTTATTTGACTTTCGATGAGATTTGCTTCTCTACAGAATTTGGAAGTCAAATGCAAAATGAAAAACTTGAAACGGGTTTTGTCAGACAGATTAATTAAACGATCTCATGGCCAGCTCCATATTTTTTTTTATATATATTTTACAAATTCAAACACTCACCATACGATGAAAATATTTCGATTTTCAAACAAATTCAAGACAAGACCTGAATCGACTGGCCAAGTGATTAAGAAAAATTTACCGACAATCACAATTTCTGACATTTTTAACATGACTTGCTAACATTAAAATACAAACGACTTAAAGGTTAACATATAATAACTAACAGTGCCAATTTGAACTCAAAAACACAAGCAGACGGTATAACAACTAACAGTTCCAATTTGAACCCAACATAATCAATAGCATACGCCGATTTGCTGCTACGACTACTTTGCATGTTGTTAATATTGTGAGTTTTGACTTCTGTAGTTAACGTGTGTCAACTAACAGTGCCAGTTAGCGCTCAACAACAACATAATCAATAACATAAGCAGATATTATAAATAACAGTGCCAATTTGAGTTAAAAAAAATACGCTGATTTTGTAGTCACGCCACTAAATAAAGACTAAACTAAACGAAATAAGTGACAGTCGCTCAAAAAAAATGGTGGAGTTAGAAGTGTTAAACGCAAAAACGACCAAGCCCTACGGCAAGGTAAATGCAACTTCATCCTCCACTGTCAGCGAGCTGCGCGTTGTAATTCACAAAACACTCAAGCAAACTCCGCATGCTGACCGCATATCGCTGTAAGTGCAAGCCCACATGCATATATATTTGCATGTACAGGGATATAATTATATGGATAATAATGGGTAATTTATGTACAAATTTGTTGAAGGCGCTTGGAGCCGCGTGGCAAAAGTTTAAAGGACACCGATTCGGTGTCGTCGCTCAACTTGGGCAATGGGGACAAAGTTTACATTAAGGATCTGGGACCACAAATTGGCTGGAAGACCGTTTTTCTGGCTGAATATGCGGGTCCTCTAATTGTTTATCTGCTATTCTATTTTCGGCCGGAGCTCATTTATGGCAAGGCAGCTGGGAATCCCATTACGCTGACCACGCAGTAAGTTGCTATATTATTATTTCCCTTTATTGTGTGTGTGACTTTCGCCAAAGATATATATATATATATATAAGTATATATGTGTACGACCCGCTTGACCCAAAGCTTTTTCTCATGCGTTTTATGTAAATGTTTCGAATTGATCGGCGCTTTTACCTACTGCTTGCATAATTATTGACACACTTTCAACACGCATATATATACTGCATATATATAAATATATATATATATTTTTTTTACAGTTGTGGAAAAATAATATCTGATATTTGTTTGGCAATTTTAGTAGATCATATTGATTTTTAATGTTAATTCGCATCTGTATTGGCTATCTATATTATTATATATTTAATATATAATAGTACAAATTTTATAATATATATTATGTTGTTTACTTTTTTTTCTAGTATCGCCGCTGGCTGTTATACGGTTCACTATGTGAAGCGTTTGCTGGAGACGATCTTCGTACATCGCTTCTCACACAACACGATGCCGATGCGCAATCTCTTCAAGAATTGCAGCTACTATTGGGGCTTCACCGCCTACGTGTCCTACCACGTCAATCATCCCCTGTACACCTCGCCCTGCATGTGCACAGTTTGGGCAGCCCTCGCCGCCTTTGCGGTGAGTTGTGCTTAAGGATAGGGAAAACTAGAAAGTTTTTGAAATTTACGTTTTATTTTTACAGCTCTGTGAATTGGGCAACTTTTCGATACACATTGCTTTGCGTAATTTGCGTCCACCGGGCACTAAGGTACGCAGGATTCCCGTGGCCGACGGCAATCCTTTGACAAAACTCTTTAAGTGAGTCGTTTCCTATTTACTATATAGTTTGATTTATGATTGTAATATTTATACATTTATATTTCTCTTTTAGTTTGGTTTCTTGCCCCAATTACACATATGAGATTGGTGCCTGGGTCTGCTTCTCGGCGATGACTTCCTGCTTGCCTGCTTATCTCTTTGCCTTCGCAGGAGCCTTCCAGATGACCGTCTGGGCTTTGGCCAAGCATCGCAATTACAAGAAGGAATTCAAGGATTATCCAAGAGGTCGTCGTGCCATCTTCCCATTTGTACTCTAAGGATATATAAAATATGAAGTACAATTAATTGCAGCTTGCACGCTGTATTTATTCCATTCCATTTTTTAGAATTGTTAGCTATATATAAATGGGTAGTAAATGTTCGGACATTGACTTATTGGGCAAGCAAATGCGTTGAGTTCGATTTGGGTGATTTGTTTTCCGACTTGGACCTTATCTATTGCGCAGTGACGCTAGTTTGTGTTTAAGCATTCTGCTCAGATAAAATTATATGGCAACTCGCTGATGAAACGCATTGCGATAAATTGTGGTGATGAGCGCTTGCTTTATTTTTTTTTTATTAGTTTTATGATTCTCGTATTAATACTTTCATTTTGCAATAATCCCCATTGATCATGTGTTTGAAATGTTCCGCCACAATTTACGTTGCCGGCATGTTTTTAACGGCGATCTGGCAGTGCCTACATAAAAGCATTTCGATAAAACTGCTATGAGTAACGATTGTCTTTTTTTTACATTAAATTGTGACAACATATTTTTAATTTTTAAAGATCTCCATTCCACTATTGGCGTTGCCAGTATGTTATTAACAGCTATCTGGCAGCACTCGAATACCTAATTAAGTTGGCTGCAGCTGCATTGTGTGGATTGTTGTTGTTGATTTTTTGCCGGCAAACAAAATAAACGAAGCAATTGCGAGATGAATTTGTTTGAGGAGCTGGACACGCTGGATCCCAGCTCCAAGCTGGTGCCCTCGCGCATCGAGACGCCGACGCCACACAAAATAGCCGTGCTGATGCTGCTCAAACAATACCTGAGAGTATGTACAGCTTAAGTAGAGACCAACTAATACAGTAGAAACATTTGTAGGATAAAAAGAGCTCCATGGAGACGGGAATAACGATGCGTCCGCAACGTCGTCGCATGTTCTTTATGCTGATGTTCAATCTGGTGCAGGAAGCGGATATGACATATAATGAATTACACAATATGCTAACAAGTAGACCCTTTAAACTGGACACTTTGCTGCTGGAAGGTTTCGAGAAATCCATGTCGGAATTTTGTGGCTCGGCAGGAATTGAGGCACTCTTCGACTTTGCTGACTTACAGAATATTAACACGTTGCTCAACGAGGAATACGGCGTGAATCAGTTCAGCATGGTGGGTGTCTATGTGCGACGCATTGGCGTCGTCCTGGAACGCTTCACTTTTGCGGAAATGATGAGCATGTATCGAAATATTTGTGTGTATTACGAGCGAGGCATGCATGCCTTGTCGATTGGTCCTCGCAAGCTGATAGCGGGCGGCGTGCTGAGGAGATCGGTGACGCCACCACCTACAGCTGGTGCTGCTGCTCCAACAGGAGAAGGCGTAACCGAGTCAAAGGAGGAGTCGCTGGAACCGCACAATTCACTCAGTCGCTGGGCGCCGCGCCAAGCGAAACATTTCATCAACAGTCAGTCAGAGCTGTTGGAACACGATGATGCTGCCGCTCTGCCGCCCAAGCAGCTGCAGCGCCATGTCCAGCAAATCATAGAGGATTTGCCGCTGAATACCACCTCGTATTTCTTGGGCTACATGAATCAATTGCGCATCCGGGATTATTATAATGCTTTGTCGGCTTTGCATCGTGCCACGGATCGCTCGCCGGTTCGTCTGATGATGAGCCAGGAGAAGGGCTATCAATATTTCTGCATTAATCTGGGTGTGATGCATGCCACCTTTGGGCATCGGGATGAGGCACTGGCCGCGCTCAGAGAGAGCATTATGTTGGCGCAGGAGAATGGCGATCGGAGGAGTCTCAACTTGGCAAATACTTGGTATTGTCTGCTGCGGGATGAGTTGCCGCTGTCCTATGTCCAGCGCAGCATGGCCGAGATCAGCGAGGGCGACTCCACTCAGTTGCAGAATTATACGTTGGCTCTGCACTTTGCCGTGAAGCTGGGCACGGTGGCCGGGTATCAGCCGCTGCGTCTGTTTGATCTACTCCAGCACAGCGATCATCTGACCAATCGCAACAATCTCGCCAGCCATGCGGCGGAGGCGTTGGCTTTGAGGAGCGCCGTTTGGTGTGCCTATGGCAGGCATGAGTTGGCGGCGCTCTATGCCCAGTTGCTGTTGCTGGGAGGAGCAGGAGGTGGAAGATATGCCGGTGGAGTAGCAAGAGGAAGAGCACTGGGAATAGGAGTAACTGGAGAAGGAGGAGGAAGAATAGGAGCGGGAGGAGGAGTAACTACAGCTGGAGGAGGTGCAGGTGTACTAGGAGCAGAAGGAGGAGTAGGAGATGGAGGAGCAGGAAGAGGAAGAGCAAGTGGAGGAAGAGTACTAGTTACTGGAGGTCGAGCGGGAAAAGGAGGCGTAGGGTCGGCTGGAGCAGGAACAGGAGGTTTAGGAGCAGGAGGATTTGGAGGAGCAGGAGCAGGATACGCGGGCACTGGCAGCGCCTTAGCCAGCTTTGCCATGTGGCTGCATCTGCAGGGCGAGATGCGTTTGGCTCGCGTGCTCCTCCATCGTGCGCGGGAATACTTGCCACGGCTGCCCAGCGCCGAGTGCTGGATGATTAGCCAGTGTCATCTGACCATCCAGTCGGGCATCTATCGCTGTCGCTGGCACGATGCACTCAAGGCCTGTGATCAACTCTATCTGCTCGATGCGCCGGGTTCGCTGCATCAGCGTGCGTCAATCTATGTGGCCAAGCGGGAGTTCTTCAACGCACGTCGACTCCTGGACAAGTTAGCTGCTCAGCAGGATTTGGCTTTCCTGCTGCGGATGCGTGTCCAAGTGTTGCTCGCCTATTGCAGCCTGGCCGAGGGTAATTTCAATAGTGAGGCAGTTACTCTGCTCCTGCGTGTCTCCGAGGATATGACCGACTCTCAGATGGATTACGAGCTGGCCTTGGTGGACATGTTGCTGGCACAGGTGCTGCTGCTTCTTGGACTGCCCCAGAAGGCTTATCAGGCCATCAAGCGCAGCATGGACGACATCCACATAAACGGTGGACTCTACGAACGGGCCAAAACGGATTTTGTCTTTGTGCGATGCCTGCTCGCCATTACGGCGGAGGGTGAGCCCCGCAAGGCGCAACTCTTGAAATCTGTGGATATTTTGGAGCGCTCGGCCAAATCCTTTAAGCAGTTGTCCGCGCATGCCAAAGTCCTCGATGTTTACGTGTTTCTAGCGCAGCGATTTAATGAGTTCGGACAGCGTGCCCTGCGTAATAAATACGCCGGAGAATTCCGGCGTTATTTTGTGGATCACCCAATACCGCGCGAGTATCTCGGTGCACCTTGAATGTTAATAAAACGCATCTCCTTTTTTAAGTTGCTCTCTTAATATTTAATGAACGCATGTTTTATTAACTTCTTTCTTTAAACAATAATTGATGTGTGCTGAAAAAGAGAGTTAAAATTACTCTTATTAAAGTCTAGCCTGGGATGAATTCAAATTGACCGCCTAGTTGCAGTGTTGGTAAATGCTTCCAGCTTGGCATAGGCTTTCTTCGTTCTCTGCTATTTGCTGTTTATTATTTGTTAACTGGCAGCGGGGGAGGGAACTTGGGCTGATGAACTTAAATACTACTCCCATTATTATTATTAATGTTAGTTATTAGTAATTCTTATTGTGGAGTCTGGAACCTAACGTATTTTAACGAATCAATGGTAAACTGGGCGACGGACCAGTTGCGGCCATGGCACTGCCAGGCCCAAGCAGCACCTGTTTCTGCTGTGACTTGTGCAGCTCCTCCATCTGGGCGCGTTCCACCTCAAAGATGACGGGCGCAAACAGGATGACAGAGCTCGTGAAGAATATCCAAGATGCATTGCACGAGAACTGATAGAGACTGCGACAGGTATTCACCGTGCCGCTGACCACACTGTTCGCCACATTGCGCACCGAGTCCGGGAACATCTCCGCCAGTCCCAAAATGCGTTCGCCAAACGATTCATCTGGTTCCTAAAATGAACATTGTAAAACATGTGAGGTTAGAATGCAGCTGGGAGTAGGCACACTGGTAGAATGTTGATAAATATCTAGAACTTACATCATCATAATTCTCACCATCTGTCTGCGGATCATCGTTTGCTGCCTGAAAGGTTAAAAAATACAGAAACACGCATGTTGTAATAATCAATAAATAGATAAGCAGATTCGGTTGAGGGGAGGGGTGGTGGACTAGTTCGTGCTCCCCCATTACGTGAGCACGATACGCCAAAAGATGGCGTGCTTCAGCAAAAAAATATTTAAAAAAAAACACCTACAACTGTTGTCACTGTTCGTCGCTCTGGCGTTTCGTCTTTACTGCCTCCCAACGAGGACATCCCGCTATCCTTTTCAATGAACTCAATGTCAGGATCAGAGTCCATCAAATCCTCGACTTTAACTTTATCGGTATCCACTTTTGCGGCTTTATTTTCAACTATTCGTTAAATATTATGTACGCGGCGAAATGTAACGCGGCCTTTTTTATTTTCAATAATACAATTAGAATCAGTTTAGCACTGTCGTTTTTTCGTAAACGTAAAAAAAATTGATTTTATGCCTGCTCGTTGCGAGTGTACTCGGTATCGGTATCGTTCACAATTAAACTGGAACATATGAACTACTCGAACTACTATCGATGAGTCTGCAACAGCGCAACTCAAAGAAACTTCTTCCGTTGATCTGCTGTAGACTTATCGATAGGTGCAATCGACGCGCATTTTCATGAATAATATCAAATTTTATTCACTTATTATTTTATATACTTACCTTCTCATCCATTTCGCTCATGATTTTAAGGTCATAAGTCGAGCTATTTGTGATTTTTTTGTTTTATCAAAATATACACGTTATGATTGAAGTAAAAATTTAGAAATTTTTAGAAACGTCGACAATATTTATTTTACGGAATATTACTTTACTACCCGTTTAAGCCAGTCTGAAACTGTCGTTACCTGAATCCGAACCATAACAGAAAGCCTACTATAAATATTAGACAAATAACAAACAATTATATTGAGCGTAGGTGTTGTGTTTTATGTTTTTATTATTATATCAATTTTATTTCATTGTTACAATTAGGAATTATGAAATCAATCAATTCTTAAAATAAGAAATACCAAACAAACGTATGCATTTACTTAGATAATGTCTTAATTTTGTGTATGTAAGCCATTAAGTATTCAAAATGGCATTTGTTGTAACCCAAAAACAGCGTACATACATATAGTAATTAGATCGTATATAGTAGATATAGTATATAGTTTTGCATATCAATAATTTAAGCACAATTAGATGTCATCAAAATCTACGGTAGTTAAGTACATATTGGATATTTAGTGTAATAAACCATATTGAAATACACATAGTATACATAAATATATAGGGTATATATATAGTATACATAAATATTTATATTTGTCTGTGAATTCAATTCGCTATAGTATTGTTCCATTTAAGCCTTCCGGCGACAGCTGTAAATATTCATTCAAAAATATTGTTCTTCCGTTTTGATTTTTCTTTTGCTGGCTTGTATTTTGATTTGTATATTAATTCATTATATTTTTAATTGTTTTTACCGTTTTTTGAGTGTGCAAAAATTATTTGAAACCACTGCCAAATACGATTTATACTATTTAATATAGTAAAAACTTGTCGGTATCGGGACGGCGATGCAATGGACTTGAATTAAGCTAAATACTTAATTAGAAAATAAATTTTGAAGGAAGCTAAGATTTGGAAGATAATAATAATAATATTAATGAATTCACTGTAAAACAAGTTTTGATTCTATTGTTTTTCCTTTTTTTTTTTTTTTTTTGGTTTTTTAGCTCTGGCTTTCGATTTAAAAGGAAGCAAACAAATGGAAGTGAATAGTTGAGATGACTAGATAATACACTGTAAAACAAGTACTGTTTCTATTGGTTAGTTTTTTGTAGCTTTTGCTTTGATTTTGGCTTGTTTTGTATTAAATGTTTCTTGAAAATTCCATATGATGTTTTTCTTTGGAGATTTTTATTTGATAATTTTGTAGCTATTAAATAAATAGTTTTAATATTTGCTGTTGTTGTTGTTTCATATACTTTAATAGTTTAACAATTATATATATCTCGACATTTAATATACTTTTATATTCAATGGTTAACATTTATAAATATACTTTTTTTGTATAATTTTCAAAGCGAAATTAATATATATATTTTCATTATCTTTTTTGTATGCATTTTGTAAACATTTATTTTGCATGGCTTAGGCTAACAACATTTAAGCAATTTGTGTACATAAAAAGCACATTAACTTATTTAAGACACAAACATATGAACTGTTTTTTGTTTTTGTATTTTGTTTTTATTTTTATTATACTCGTAGTGTATTTATTTATTTATATGCAATAGTTAAATTTTAACATGCTCTCTTTTTCACCCTAAACACAATATCACTCACTCGCTCAGACTTATCCGAATTTGCATATACGTTATATGTATGTATTTATGTATTTATGTATTACGATTTTAGGCATATTTAATTTATGCATCAATTTTATTGTGCTGCAGAAAAAAAACATACAAATTCTCTCATTAAAAACTAAAGTCGTACAAAAAATGAATATTAAGAATTGGCGTTTTTACAAAATGTTTATTTATTAACTAATGTGTATATATATATATATATATATATATATAGATATATATATTATACATGTTATATATATATGTATTTGTGTGTTTTTTTTTTGTATACGATTTTCACTTGAAAACCAACTCAAAGTGTGAGATTTGTGTGTGTTGTGTTTTTTGGTGTGTTTCTTACGATTCCTTTCCAAAAATGTTCTTAGCATAAATTAATAATATATATTTAATATATTTATGTTATGTATAAAACATTCATGAATTCTGTCTGAGTATGTTAGTAAATCGCTTAATAATTATTGTTTAATTTGTTTTTAGCATTGCCATCCAGGGATAATTGCACATAATTTCTGCACTTAGAGCAAAAGTCTCGTAAACTCTGCAATATCAAAAAGAGATAAACTTTGATTAGTTTTAAGTATATTCTTGTCAAGTTAAACTTAAATTTAAAATATGTATATATGTATATATATATATATATATATATATATATATATACTTCAACTTTTATGAGCCGCAGCTGCAAAAAATAATGAAAGCCTGTTTGCAGTGGCTCCTTTGGGATGCGTGTGTCAAACGTGTTGAACTGCCACGCCCTCTCAACGTCCAACAACAAAATGCAATATCAGCGAAAAAGTTAAACACAATTAATGGCGAGAGTGAAGAGTGTGCTCGACTTGGAGTTGCCCTGTGCGAAGCCATACTGATAAATACTTATTTATTTGTTAAATGGTATAAATGGTATACAAAATGGATACGCCGCTGTTAGGTATATAGGAACTACAGGGTGTACATAATATACTAAAAGTTCAGCTGCTTCTGGTGCGTTACATGTCGGTGTAAAGTAAATAAAGTGAAATAAATATATTGCAGATGCCAGCAAACAAAATAAACAGTAAATGCGGGTGAACTGTGGGTGGGAGTGGGAGGTGTAGAAAGTGGTGGAGAGGGAGGTGAAGGGGGTGAGAGAGGGTCAGGCCAGGCGTTACAAGGTCAAAGTATCAACTAGTAAAGAGACGCCATATGAACCGAATGATAAACTCAAGTCTAAGTACACACACACGCACACAGCTGCAGACGGTGCCATCTGTTTGTTTGTGTTCGTTTGTGTTTAGCAAATCAATTTACTGCTACTCAAGGCACACTCCGAATGTGTCCCTAGCCTAACTCCACGTATTTGTCTACACTTAGAAACAAAATTTTAAAAAATTTAGATCGTCCTGAAACCTGATCTTATTCTTAGAAAAAATTTCTAAATTCATAAAATGGAAAATTTTTAAATTTCGAAATTAATAGGAAATTATCACCCGAAATTAAGAAAAAGTATGCAAACCATCTGAAATTAAGTGCGACTTTTCTCCGAGTGTATTTGATTTGGTGTCCTGCTTTCAGCTGGTCGACGCATCGGTCAATAGCTGGCTGTGGAATAACGAGACGAAGTATTTGAAAATCGCCGTTCGAATGCAAATCTTTTACAAATCTGATTGTTTTGGATATTCAAAAAAAAAGAGAAGAAAAAAGAAAAACCCTATTGGAAAAGTGCCCCGTTATCCTTGGGGCATTAGAATTGTTGGACTTGGGTCAACTCTGCGTTTATTCAACTTTAACTGCCGCTTGTTGAACGTGGAATTTGTGTTTGTTTTTGTATTTGAATTTGTCTAGCTGATTTATGAGTGCGCCTCCTGCAAATATTGCCACGACTTTATACACACTCATATATGTAGGTGTGTGTGAGTGTGTGTGCTAGTGTGTGTGTGCGATTTATGCTGCAGCTTGATTAACGCGCAGACAGCAAACGGTAAAAGTGAAAGTAAACTCAATTTGTGGTTTTTATGGCCTTGTTGAGGCTATTTTTCCCCGTTTATGTTTCAGGCTTGCCGCAAGACGGGGCAGGAGTCGTCTTCAAAATCCATTAGCTTACATTCATAAAAGAAGTCGCCATACTTTTGGCGCCAATCGTTAGTCAACGTATTATTCATCAAGTTGATTTCTAAAAATTAGAGTTGTGGCTTTAAAAAATAGTATTTGCATTTCTACTTTGCAAATTAAATATTGAGAAACTATTTTAAAAAACAATAAATATATATTTAAGGGGATTTATATTTTTAAGGGGATTTGAGTGACAAATCAGATGATGCTCTGCTTTCTAACCTTTCATCACACTAAATGCTAAAGGATTGTTAAGTAAAGCAAGTTAAATGCGAGGATTGCTGGCAGTCACTTGATTAGTTTTATGGGCAGGATATGCAGGATGGGGTCCAAGGCATCGTCTGGAGTATATATAGTCTTGATCTTTCTTGTTATGTTTTTCCTTATGTATTTAAGTATATATTTAAGTTGGTTATTTCTGAACTTACCCTCGTAATTAATGCGACCATCCTGATCCAAGTCGGCAATGACCAGCAGCTGCTCCAGCTGCGCCTCATTCAAGGGTTCGCCAATCATTTCCATTGCGGTTTGCAGCTCATCTCGCGTTATGAAACCATTTCCATCCCGATCGAACACTCTGTCGAGGGAGGAGCGAAGTGGATTAATATTAAGAGGGAGGCATTTTGAGGAGGAAAGGGGACAGTTCTTACCTAAATGCAGCTATTAGGTCTTCGGTGACGTCGTCTGCCTCATCGAGGGGCTTGCTGGCATTGCTGGCATTCTCGTCCTGCTGCTGGTCATCCCTCAGTGCCTGAATCCTGCCCACCCATTGCAGGAATTCGGCCTCGTTGATTAAACCGTTGCCTGCAATTCAATGTCAAGATTAAGCCATGTTTGTTGTCGCTTCACAATTTAACAGCAAGAGCTTGGCTAAATACAACAATCAACAATTCACAGAGTGCGAGAGAAAGAGCGAGACATTGTGAGAGAGAGAGAGATGGAGAGCTGGCGAACACATAATTGAAAGCGTCCTTTTGTTGTTGCTTGCCGACAGAACAATGTGCACACGTTGCCAAGTGCCAGCTACACTCAGCGAAACAACTCTAAAGTACTAGCACAGTTTGTCATTTCATTTTAAATACTTTCCAAAACACAAAAAGATTGCATCAAATTAGAAAGAAGTTTTTTCTATGTTTCACAAATATTTGTTACTATTTTCTATTTCTATTTTCTATGCACATATTTTAACACAATTTAGCCCTGAAACAACGAAAAGTTTCTTAATAATAAGTTGGGCTGTTCTTGGCTAATATTTCGCTGAGTGTACGCAGATAACATCTAGCAAAAGGGCCATTATTATTTTCAACACCTCCCTATTCCATTCCATTCTTGCCACTTCCACTTGCCACAAAAGCATTGCCTACTTTTGTGCGCCGCAGGTGGGGCAGATGCCATCTGCCACCCACTGCGGCAAGTCGCCAACAGACATTTGCAACGTTTAAATGCAACGTCATTAATTTTTTTTGGGCCATTCCATTAGTATTCCCTTTTCTTTCTCTCTCTCCCTCTCACTCTCACTCTCTCGCTCTCTCTCGCTCTATCTCGCTCTATCTCTCTCTTTCTGTGTCTATTTTAATGCCTCACTCTCTCTGATGTAATTAAGTGCCAAGATAAAAGCGAGTAAGAACCCTCAGCGTGCTTCTGTTGGCCAACTTCCGGCACTGGCAAACATCAGCCAATCCCCAAAACCTTGACTTTAAAAAAACAAAATGCTCCAATGGCAGAAATACCCTGTAATTCACAGCTTCTTGCTCATAGAGCCATACACCCCACTTTGCTATATTTCTTTCCTCAGAAATTTTATTATGTCTTAGCATTTTCATTTACATTTAATATTAAATTTTATTTTTAATTTAATTTAATATAATTTTGTACTTTGGTATTATAAATAAGTAAATAAAATCTACATTAAAATTAGTTCGCATAAGTTTCTGTGGGTCAGCATAAGTGAAATGCAAATTTTGATTAAGTAACTTTATTTTAGTCGTCTCAGCTTTTTTGACTTTAATTAATTTATTTAAATAAACGCAGGACTTTAATGAGTTTATTTATTTGAGTTAGTGAGTTAATTAGGCGCTTCATGGCAACAGTAATCAGCTTAATGTATAAATAAATTAAAATTCATTGTTTTGGCTGCTTTTATTATTATATTCTTTTTGGCTGTTGAAACCAAGACTTGATTGCACTCAACAAAGCTCTGCGCCAATATTGAATTTCCATAAACTGTGAAATGGCCAAGATGTTTTTTTGTTGCGTATTTTGTTTGTTTCCCACGCAAAAGCATTGCCAATTCTAAGTCAGACCCAAAAGTTATGGCAAAAGGACATAAAATGGACGAGGACGCTATGCAAAGACATCTTGGCGACACTGAAACCAACAAAAAATAAATCGGGCGTAACCGACAGAAAAATACTCTGATATAAATGAGAGGGAATGCGTTTTTCTTATAGATATTTAAAGGGAGTTTCCGATTTCGATATTTGGTAACTGAAATTTAAAAAAATTGCATTTCAGTTTAAGGAATTTATTTCTCGAACTGTGATGAAGGTTACCAGCAATCTACGATTTGGGGACTCTATATTTAAAATTGTGGAAGATATGGATTATCAATATTTATCGATTTTATTTATCTATCGATTTGCTAGCGCCCTAGTCGCACAGATAAATATATGTTTCAAGTTGGGCTCATACACAAAATAAATAAACAAATAAACTCTTCTACCTTCGCCAACAGTGTATTAAAAGTCTGTAAAAATATTTGGTAATTACTATACACCCACACAATAACCCACCCAATCAGCCACTCAACCACCCAGCCAACCACACAGTTCTACAGTGATATTGACCTTGAATAAAGTACTAGAAAACTTTACGATATTTTCCTGTCCTTATTTTTTTGGGGCTCACAAGTAGGTTGTGCTTCTGTGTGTGTGTGTGTGTGTGTGTGTGTGTGTGTGTGTGTGGGGGTGTGTCTTGTATTATTGTTGGCAATAAAATATGCATCAGAAGTCATATAACTTTTTATTATGCTCGATAGACTTTTAGTGCAGTTAAACAAAAGTGCAAAAGGCGATTTTATTGTTGCCTTATCGCTGACGAATATAATGTCTGCATTAGCAGAGTGAGTGTGTGTGTGTGTGTGTGTGTGTCGGTGTGTGTGTCTGTGTGGCATTTATCATTTATTATATTCAGTGTATAAGAAACTCACTGATTTACTTTTGGCTGCAAAACATTTTCATTTGGCTGAGTTGAAGTCGATGTGGAAGCCTTGCTCTATTTGTTGTGGTTTCATTTGAAAATGTTCGCTTTTGCAGTGCTTTTCCATTGCAATGTCAGCAGCCAACAAAATACAGGAAGCAAAAAAAAGAAAACAATCTCAAGGATACAGAAAATGGCTCGTCATTGTGGCAAAAGGACATTTGTGCGGCCAATGTCAGCGAGTGGGCAGCAGAATCGATGTGTTTATTTCGACAAATGTGTGTTGCTCATATACAAATCTCTCTTTCTCTCTCTTTGTTTGCCTCTCTCTCTATCTTTAAGGCATGTGCTTACTTCCTGGCCAGAATCATTGTGTTTATTTCGACACATCTATGTTTCTCATAAATTACTACTATTTATATCTCGCTCTCTCTCTCTCTCTGTCTTTCTATCTATCTCTCCCTCGTTCTCTTAATTAATACGCAGACTGAGAAGCACTCTGTGCTCGCCAAACTGGTTAATGACATCAGGCAGCTAATTAAGTTGCAAGTGAAGCTCACGTTTCTATTTCTAGCTGTAATCAGTTTAGCTGCACTCGGAAAAAAATCGCACTGCAATTTAGAAAATCGGAAAGTGGAGCTCAGCTTAATAAATATTTATGTTATGGCACATGTTTTTTCTGAGTGCTGTTATCAGCTCAAACCAAACTTGGCAGAGATCTTTGAGCAAGGTGCGTGGCAAGAGGTGGCTTGAGTTGCGAGTTGCGAGGCGCGAGGCACGAATCACGTGTCAAGCAGAGTGCAAATGAAGTGCTTATAAACTGCATTAAGGCCAGGTGACGGCGAAGTTATGGCGGAAGTCTGGCTAAGAGCACTCTTCTGTTGGCCATAACAAATGGCAACTGCGGCCTGTCAATGCGCCAAGGCAAATGGCAACAGCTCCATGCCAAAATGCAATCAATTATTGGCAAATGCAGCTGCTGCTGTTGTCCCTCCTCCTCCTGCCGCTGCTCCTCCTGCTGACCTCAACTTGCAACGGAAACGGATACGGATGTGTGGCCACAAAGAGCGCTGTGTGTGTGTCTGGGTGTAGGTGTGCCTCGCACAATTCTTGATTGCAGCTCATTTCTAGCAGCTGTGTTGCCTCCCTCTCTCTCTCTGCCTCTCTCTCTCTCTCTCTCTTTCTCTATGTGTGCTTGTAAAACATGCAATAAACATTCGAGAGCTGTCTTTGACTACATAAGCATATTTGCCATGTGGCGATATATTAGTTTATTTATAGTCAGAATAATATGCTTTGGAAAATATAGTTCAAAAATGAAAAACGGAAAATTGTATTTAAACTCAAGCAATCAATACTGAAGAAAAGTAAACATTAGAAGTTGGCATGGCTATAAAATTGATGAACAACATAAATTGAAGTTCAAAAATGTATTATTTTTACATTTATTTGATTATTAAATGATTATTTAAATTTTGCATTATAAAAGTAGCAATGCCAAATTTAATGACCTGGCCAACAGATATATGAATATATGTATGTGTATACGATAATATTTAATTATATATTTAAAATCAAGCACAAAGCACAATTTAAATATATTTATTGTATTTGAATGGCATTCTTTTTGGGTTCAATGGGGAAATTAATTAAGTATGGACTGGATTTTGTGGCATCAAAATAAAAATGCCGCCAAGAAGTCACAAGCCACAAAATGTGAGTGCAATGTAAGCCCAGTTTATGCGGCATTTGACCCCAAGGTTCAGACTGGGCCAGAACTGTGATGGCTATGCCTAAAGACTCTCATAAATAAGTTGCCAAGTAGCAATGTGAAGGGGCAAAGGGGGCCTACAACTTGGGGGCATTCGTAGCGCCTTTGTGACCAGGCTTTGACAAAAAAATAATAATAATAAATAGACAAGTAAGAACGACTGAGAAATTCTCTAATCCCAACTGTAATAATAATGATATTATATATATATGGGATTTTAAGATATTTCGGGGATGGAGTGGGCGTGGTCCTAACATTACAAGCAACATATCTTTCAAATTTAGTGACTCTAGCTTTCAAAATGTGTGTGATTTATTTCTAATCGATGGTCAAGTTGCAAGTCTCTAGCTCTAAGCTTTGCACAAAATCAATATACCCTTTTACCTTCGCTAACAGAGTATACAAATAGTCAAAGTCATATCAAAGCCAGGCCAAAAGCAGCGGGTGGTTATATCAACGGTATTTGGTATTCGGTATTCGGTACAGTAATGTACAGTACAGTAAGGCCTGTCGCATGGCGCTGACTTTGCGGCATGTCATGAAACCGAAGGAATGTAAATGAAGCCATAAAATGTACGCTTTATGTGGCATTCAACAGTTTTGTGGCAAATTGATAAAATTCTATTTGCAGCCAAAGCAAATGAGAGAAAAAACAAATTGAATCAGAATCTTGAGAAATGGCATAGTTAAATGCAGACAGCAAAACATTGATTAAAGCTTAAAGACTTTTGCGATAGCATTTGAGTTTGAACTGAAATGTGGTCTAAAATTTAAATTCCGTCTTAAGTTAAGCAAAAACGATTTGAAAATCATTTCAATATTTATCCAGTTGAGCTGAGAAAAGCTATGTTGCTCAACTTATTATTAAAACTGTAATTAAAAGGTATTAATTTTGAAAAATGTTTATGTTCGGACAGGATATCGGATGCAAATTTAGATCCAGTCTTATTCTAATTAAAAATAATGCAAAGCCTTTGAAAATCGTTTGAATTTTGACCCAGCTTTTTGAAGGAGATAGCAAAGACTCAGTTTTAAGTTCGCAGAGTGTATTTGTATATTTATATACAATAATTATATATTATATAAGTATTCAAAAAAGAAATAGATTTATAATAAAATTATGTTCTCAACTATTTAAATGAAGTATTAATCTAGGAACTGAAATCATGTCTAACAGATATTGATATTGACATTGCTTTTAAAAGCATTTTAAGTTTCGAACGGTTGCTTTTGTGCAATGCTTTGGCTTAAAGCTGCCTTAAAGCTGCTTTAAATATTTTGGAATGCATAACTGCCGATAAATATCTGAGTTACCAACGGATGATAGTAAGTATTTAAGACTTGCAATAAATTCAGGGTTTTTCTCACGTTTTCTTGACGGAGGTTTGTTGAACTGCCATAAAAAAGAATGTCTGAACATGTGCCAGTCTGCACAGATACATATATATATATACAAAGAGAAGAGATATATATATGTGTATAGATAGAGTTTGCCCTGCGGCAACTGGCAATGGCAGGCATCAAGTGCCGTCAGCAACAGTTGCCACTGCTGTTAACCAATGCGTTGTTGCACATGGATAACTGTGTTGGTTGTGCGTGTGTGTGTGTGTGTGTGTGAGGGTGTGTGTATGCCTGTGGTTAGGTGCTACATCAAATGGATTGCTGTGCGTGACTGTGATTTCAATTTGCAGCTTTTCTGCCAGTAGCCAAGGACCTTCAGCTTGATAAGCTTTTAATGCACTGCACGAAACAACAACAACAATTAAATAGGATAAAACACATCATTTAAGAATAATTAACAAATGTGTGCCAACAAACAAAACAAAACAAAATAAATCAAATAAATAAATAAGTATTTGTTTGTTGCATTTCTGCATTCATTTAATTGGTCAGCAGCAAATAAATTCAGCTTAAAAGCCAGCAGCAAAGATGTAACAGTGCTCTAGTCGAGAGTGCTCGACTTCGAGATGAAACTGACGTCAGCTGTTGTTGGTTCTTAACAGTTGATCAATAATAGCCAGCTATTATTATTATTGTAAATATTATGAAATAAATACAATCAACAATTGGCTCGTTGTAGAACTACGGGTTGTCTGTCTGTCTGTCTGTCTGTTTGGCTGTCTGCCTTGCCTGTCCTACTGCTGCCGCTGCTGGACTTGGCTAAAAACAAATAAAATGCGATCAAAGCCATGTTTGCAAGCATGTTTGTACAAAGTTGCCGCTGGAGGAATTTACTTATAATAAAAATTGCATTAGCTAACGAGACAATTGAATGAAAGGGAAAACTTTACAAATTGGCTCAGTGCGGATTTTGTGGAATCCGTACAAGTTTTTGACGGCCATCGCCATCGATTAACCGGTGAAGAAAGTGAAAACTGAGATAAGTCTGATTTCAGCAGCGGACTTGAAGGGAATTTGATTCATTTCAAACTATGCCTCGAATACGCAATATTTGCTACTGCGTACACTCAGAAAAAGTGTTCTAAAATGAAAATGAAAAAAAAAAAATTAGGAAAAACATTTCTAGAAGAAAACACCCTTAAAAACAATGCAGAATGTTTAATAATTGTTAATTACCAAAAACAATAGTAAAAGAATTCTTCTAAGTTGAAAACTACACCCTGTAAATTAGACTTAATTTTCTACATTTTGTCGTGAATTTTAGAACTTAACTTTCTGATTTACTAAACTTTTTTCAGAGTGCAGAAAATCTAATTAACATGTGGACAGCTTGTGGCGCGTGGCACAGATGAATTCAAGCTGCTCTGCAAACTGTTGCACGCCACTCAAGGCAACAATTGTGGTCGCAATGCAAATGAAAAATAGGAGAACTTAAGCTGAAGTGACAAGCTTGTCTTAGTTGCTCTTGAGCCTGAGTTGAGTGCCACTCACCTGAGTGGCTTGCCTCACGAACGAGATCGTGAATTATTTCATCACGCACATCGATGCCCAGATTCTTGAGCATAAACTGCAGTTCATTCGCCGTCACGCGTCCATCCCGATTTCTGTCCAACAAGTCGAATGCGGTGCGCAGATCTGCAATTAAAACAAATATGGTCAAAACATTGATGAAAAATATATTCATAAGGATTATGTTTATAATAATTTATCCATAATGCGAAAACAATTGTCACTAAAATATGCATAAGGCATTATTTATATATAATTATATTTAATGTGGTCAAAAAACAATCCTGTGTTTCATAAAAGGACGTTAATAAATACAAATTTAAAATTCAACTGAATAAAGCTACTATTTAAATTAATTATAATTAGAAGAGAGAAATTCAATTACAAATTTTAAATTCAAATAGTGACAGAAAACATGAATTATAAAAATTGACTTCAACTCAGTTGCTTAAAGTCGGAATTTGGACGGCAAAAAAAATATTACGCAACCGCAACAAACAAAAGCCAAACAAAAAAAAAACTGTGAATAAAGCCGTTATGAAGCAAGGACATTTCCCAAGAAAGTGCGTAATTTCAACTTACAACGCAAAAGCAAAAAGGGAAACACAACAGAACAAAAAAGGGGAAACCATTGTGGGAAAACCCAGCAATCACGAAAATCAGTCGTTTGCCTTAAGCGCTCTGTGATATTGTTATTACTGTGAATATATACATATATACATATATATTTTCCATATATATATATATGCATGTCATCGTTGCGATTAACTTTGTGAAGATGAATCCAAAGCCGAAATCTGTTGTTAATTTGAGCGGAAATTGCTTTAGCCTCAAGTTTATCCTTAAATCCGAGTGTGGTGTGCCTCTGAGTGTGTGTGTGTTTGTGCGTCTGTGTGGGGTTATAGTATACACATTAAATTAGAGTTTGCATCCTTGAGACGGCGACCTTCCATTCGTATGCCTCTGCCAAGAGACTGAGTCCTTTGTCTCAGTCCTTAGACTGAAAATGCCTTTTGGCGCCAACTCAATGCCAAATCGATCAAACTTGCAGTTGACCTGGCTTTTATGCATGCCTCCTCTTTGCCATAATTATGGAAACATTTTTGAATCTTTGCAATTTGGTGCAAAGTTTCGCTTTTAAATTTGCATTTGGCATACAAATTACACAAAATATTCCATGCACCAATTTGCTGCAAATGCATTCGATTTTGTGTGTATGGAAAAAAACACATCAAAGGAGTTTCTCTCTGTGTGTGTGGGTGTGCGTGGGAGTGTGCGAGTGTGTGTTGAGCACTTCCGTTGACAGATTATTAGTATTACACTCGCAATAAAAATGTTACTAAAGCATGAAAATCGCACTGGAAATCGTTTTTTCTAGATATCATTTCTACATTTATAAAAATAAATTTATTAAAATTATAAAGGTTTTTTTTTATATTTTTCAGAATATAAACGTAAAACTAGAAAACTTTATCCTAAGTAATATAAGTCATAACAATTATATAAGTAAGCCTGAAGTTTATAAATGGTTTGTTTTGTAAATTTTAGTACAAATCCAATCTTAAATGAAAAAATATAATAATAATAATATAAGCTGTCCTTGGTGATATGCTAAGTATTCGGATCGATATTTTTTGCAAGTGTACACACACACACATGCACACACGCCAACACACAGAGTGAAGTGGCTGGTCTTTGTATGGCTTGTAATTGCACACGTGTAAGCACCTCACACATTGACAGATTGTCACATTGACACCAATATTTCACAGCGACAGGAACAACAACAACAACAACAACAACATGGCATGTTGCACAGTCTGCCATGAGACATGAGCAGATATTGAGATTAGCTTTTGGCACATTTCGCAGAATTTACTTGGAAATGCATACAGGACTTTTGGCTCAAAGGCAAGTTGGTAATTTGCAATTATGGCTTTGATTGGAATTTGATATTTTAGTTCTACAATTTTGCCAGTTGCAAATCAAAATTTCTTAGAATTTCAAAGGTTTTCTATTATTTGTGAATGATTCAATATTTTTATTTATTTTGTTATATATTTTTAACAAGGGTAAAAAAATGTAGAAATGTCATTTATAAAATAAAAATATTTTCATATTATGAAAAAACATATTTGTAACAACCAGAAAGTTGATCGTTTGACCTTTATTCGTTAACTGTTGCCATTGTTGGCCGATAAGCAATATTTAATGGCCAAATTATTCGCGTGCTGAACAGGAAATTAATTGGATTGCAAATGTTGGCTAATTAGAGACAATGCCAATTGCTTAAACGTCAACTGTGTGACAGCTGAACTCCCCTTCCTCTTTGGTTCACAACCCTTTCGGCCTTTGGCCAACTGGCCAACGTTGTTAACTAGCTACACTCAGAAAAAATTTGTCTAAAACTTATTAAAAATACGGGATAATATAGCTAAACTCTAATATAAAAGTTAATTTTCAGTTATATGCTCATATTTAGGAATTGTTTTCTAATATTTACAATCTATTTCTAAGAACTGGAAAAACTTTATAGTTCTTGGGGAGATTTTCTAAAATTTAGGACCATATTTTTTGCTGAATGTATGCCAAATATTGTGGCTTTGCAATTATGAAAAGTTTTTAATTGCAAAATTAAATCGGGGATAAAGACAAAGTTGAGTTCTGAGCTCTGAGTTCTGTGTGACTAACGAAATGTGCAGCCAGGCAGAAAGTTGGCAATCTGTAAATGTCGCACCGACTAATTGCAGAGACACACACACCAACAAACAAACAAACAAACAAATAAACACACACACGCACCAACACACACACCTACACACACACTTGCAACTGGGGCAAATAGCCATGCAATTTGAGTTAATTTCCTTCTGCTCCTTTGTAAAGCATAAAAGTTGGTTTTCCCATAAACAATTGTTGTTTGTTTTACTTTTACATTTGTTGTTGCTGTGTTTCTTTTCTTTTCTTTTCTTCTCTTTGAACTTGGCGTCTGACAATGTGTAATTGAGTTGGATAACTTGCAAATAGTTTAGTCGTAAACAACAATGCAAAATGCTGAGTGCTCTTCAAGATTTACACGCACAAAGAATAATACAAAAGATGCCCCAAAATGTTTGCATTTATTTTGTTGAATTTCAAGTTGTTTCTATTCAAGAATAACACATGAAAATATTTGTGTTTCAGTTGAATTGCAAAGTTGTTGTCATTGAAAATATTCAAACAAAGCTTGTCAAAGTTTTCGTGTCTTTTCCAACACACTCGAGCTCAAGTGAAGCCGCCACTGAAGCGGAAACGGAAATGAGAACATGCCTGCCTTTGTCACATCTCTCTCTAAAAAGCACCCGACTCAGCAACTGTCTCTGATCCAAACTGAAATTAAATAGAATCCCAAGCACACAAAATTGTTGCAAATAACGTGAAAAAGTCAAACGCAGTGGAGAGTTGAGAGCAACTTAACTTAGAAGAATACAATGCGAAAGAGAAACTCAATAAACGTGTGACCAAAGCTTCGATATTAATCGATTTAGCGATACATAAGTATTAATCGTTGCTGGTATATTTAAACATATTTCCACAAATATTTATCGGAATCATCAACAAATTAACAAAACCAGCAACAAGAAAAACTTGAGCAAAAGTAAAAGCGATAATTATTTGCCACCTCGATAAGAAATTTGATGATAATTCCAATTAAGCTGCCTTTGGCCAGCTATAAATACAGCAAAAATGCTCGTGTTGATTAGATTGCTTTGCACTCATTGAAAATGGACAAATA
Organism: Drosophila cognata; assembly: GCA_035041535.1. Taxonomy (NCBI): domain Eukaryota; kingdom Metazoa; phylum Arthropoda; class Insecta; order Diptera; family Drosophilidae; genus Drosophila; species Drosophila cognata. The sequence goes on along the minus strand of JAWNLC010000715.1, from coordinate 19,582 downwards.
GGGTATACTGATTTTGTGACAAGATATGTATTTTTCTATGTGTATGTATGTATATTTTTGTCGAAACAAATACTTTGACATTTTGTTAATCAACTGCACAAGTTTCATCAAGATGGGATACGGAATTACCCAATTTATAGTCAAAAAATTAATCTCATATTGATCTCATTGCTAGCAACAGAAGCAAGCATTTTCTAGGGTATCTCCTAGTCGAGCACACTCATTTACAGCCTGCTTACTTGTTGTTTACTGTTATTGGGTTTTTTGTGGGTGTTTTGAGTCACTCAACATATTTAAATGCTGATCTTAAGCTAGTTGTTGACTAAATTCTTGTAAATGTTGTAGCTTGTTTAATTTGTTTGCAACATAAAATGTCCTTCAACTAGAAATGAATAATGCCTCAAACTGTTTTTGCCAATTAATAGCAATTTTCATCTACTCAAATTACAGGAAATTGTGTCTGATGTGAATCATGTGTGAAATTGTTGAATCAGTCGGCAAATTGTACTTTTTTTAAATGCCCATTTGACTTGTTATCTCACACGATTAGATATAGTCGAAACACAGTGTTATTAAATGACAAATATATGCATGTAGATTAACACACACTACACCCCTGGCGCCAGATTATTATTCAGAAAGTAAAATTCTAAAATTTATGTTTGTTGCTTGCTAAAAAAAAAATACGTATTTGTTTTGTTTATTATGTAAATTAAAAATAAAATTGTATTTCGATTTAATTCAATCCAACTTTTACGTGTATTTTTTATTGCATCAAATAAACAAATAAGTAAGTAAGCTTTAAGTAAGAACCAATGATTTTCCATACTTAGCTCACCTCGCACTTGACTTGCGATTGCTTTGTGATCCATTTGCGAAGATTCCATTTGTACACAAAGTACTTAAATGTGGATTATATGTATATTTATATAGTATTAATAGCTGGCAGCACTTTGTCTATATTTTTGCTCGTAGTTTATGTATACAATTTGTATTTAAATTTGCTGGTTGTACTTTTTGTCTTTTGGATTTGTTCAACGGTGCGTATGAGTAATTTTTACCGTTTTACCGTGGCTCGTAAAAATAGCTAAAAACTAGAAATATGAATTTTTGTTGAATTTGGTTTGTTCTTTTGTGTTTTTGGCAGATCGCAGAAAGCATATTAAACATGTATCATATTATAATTAAAACAATTAGGCATGCATTTTGCTTCATTTCAATTGCTTGCGTGCCTCGTTTGGGCGTTCTAATTGGGATCAAAGTTCGGTCTGTTAACCCTTATGCCTATTAAATCTAAATATTTATAGCATTGAGCTAATGACACAATGCAACTGAACATAATGCACAATTGCATTAGCTGTAAATAACATAAGTTTACAGATCGTTAAAAGCAATATTGTCTGTGATTGTAGTTAACATAAGCTTAAAGATCGATAACAAATGTAATTGAAATGAGCTTAACATGTTGACAACAGTTATAAAAAAGATTAACATGTAGCTACAATAAGGACATTCTCAGTATTAACGTTGAAGAATATGGACTTGTGTTAAAGTTGTTTAAAATAAAAATAATAGTATCCTACAAAATTATAAGTTATTCTTATAAAATATAAAAGAAAGGAACTCCTCTTGAGCCAAGTTCTTTTGCGTTTACCTAATCAAACTCAACACTTTGATCAAATCCAATTTTCCTTGATCAGAAGACTTAAATATTTTATTGGGTCTCACATTTGAGTTGACTTAATTTCTTCTTCTTTTGCATATGGCTTATATAATAATACTTGTCAAGGCTTTCAAAACTTCTAGCCTGAACCGCATTTCATTTAATCAGTGACATAACAGGGTTTAACTGTTAGTCCAAGGACACTTCTCTGCTAAAATTCAAAGTGTGTCAAAGTTGATTGCATTTGAAATGTAAGCAATTAACATGCGTGTTAATCTCTGTAGTGTTGTTAACACGATTCTGCTCTGCCAGGAAACACGATAGTTGTCCGATTGAATTGCACTGATACCACTGATTAGACCGACGGAAAGATAGCACACGGCTACGGACTGTTAGTTAACAGTTGTTATTTTGCTGTTCCGTTTCGTTCCGTTCTGTTCACAAGCGCGTCAACTTAGCAACTGAAGTCAAGCGATTGCGAAGCAATGCATAAACCGTTATTGGTCATGTCGCCATTTGGCAGCAGTTTCGGCTCTGTGTGCTACTCGTCGTCGTTTAACACGAAGTCACTTCGGCTGATTTCATTCATTCAATTGCTACGACAACAACAAGCACCAATTGTTTTTGTTTTTCTTGTTCCCTTTTGTTTTTATAACGTGCTTCTTCAAATTCTATGCCTGCTCTGTCTCTCGTTCTCTTGGAAAGGGTTCCCCTCGAAGGGAAAGAGACTGGAAAACTGTTTTTGACGGCGTGGTTTTGTTCACGTGACAAATTCTTTTGTTATTGTTCATGTTGATTTTTTTTTGCTCACGTTGACTTTGAAGGACTTTGCAGCTTTAATTTTGGTTGTCTGCAAATGAATTCGCTTATGCCTTTTAATGATGTATTAAATATATATTTTTATGGACTTTTTTAATTTCATCAAAAAGAATTAAATTTAAACTTTGCTTTATATTTGTAATTTAAATTTTAAATTTGTAATTTAATTAAATTTACTTTTTATAAAACTGCTTGTTATAATAAAAATAGCATAAAAAGTTTATTTTTCCTCTTTATGCTTAACTGATAAATTTATAATATCACACAGAACACACTGTATGTGGCTGAGAACCTTTGGGAGCCACTTACACGGAGAAGCTTTCCAATGACCTTGTCAGCGGCAATCCGCGAAAAGGAAGCGACAAACCAGGCGCAGAATGAATCTCTCTCTCTCACACACTCACTCACTCTCCCTCTGCAAGTGCGTGCGCTTTTGCAGGGGTAACATTGGAATGCTAACCCTCTCTCTCTCACTTTCTCTCATTGCTAGTAGCCATGTGTTTGGTTCAGCGAAAGTGTCGAACAAAACAAAATGTCGGAAAACGATTGGTTTGTTGTTGTTGGCAGCGGCGCTCAAGGGGCAGCGATAGCAACAGAGGCAGCGGCAGCAGACGCAGCAAAAGGCGCCTAAACGGCTTTGGAGTGTTTTTTTTGAGGGGACGTAGCACGTAACGGTTTATGCAACAATTTGCCAGCTCTTTTATGTAACACACTACAGAAATTAACATTTCATTCGTAAAGTTGTGCATATTTAAGCAAAATAATTATTTCACATAAATCGTTTCATTTCTTGTTATTTTTCTTTCTTTCATTCTTTGTTTTAGCTGGAGTTCATTGAACTGCGTTCCGAACTTTTTAATTAATTTGTAAAACAAAATAAAAGGCAAACACAAAAAAATAATAAGAAATGCGAGATCGACTTTAAAAGTTTTGTGAACAAACTTTCCAAAAATTGTAGGTAGCGAAAGTGGTGAGAAATTTTGGGCAACTACCCTCGCTTGCAGTAATTTGAATCACAAAGAATTTGGCAAAGCAACAAAAAAAAAAACGAGGTCGAATTTAAAAGTTCTGCAAAGAATTCCAAGCACAGCTGTGCGAACGTACCGAGAGTGCTGACTCGCCAAGGGTGTGAGAAAAATACAAACTCCTCTCGCTTACTTTCAGTAAATGGGCAAAAAGTTAAATCAGCCGACAACCGATGAAGAGAGATGATGATAATAATGAGTGCTAAAGTCACGCAGCATGAAAATCAAATGAAGTCACGTCCACACTACGCCAGAGGGCGCCACATGCCGCAACTTTCGATGACACTTATGCTTAACGGATTGAAAACGCCTCCGATTCAGATATTTAATATATGTATTCATAGTTAATATTTGCTCTCTGCACATCAACAAATTATTGAAGTAGAAACAAATATGTTTCCTTCAACTAAGTCGCGAAAGCAGTTGAAATATCTGCTGTACTCAGATGCAAAAATGGCCATTTTCATTTAAAGCCCTCGGCATGGCGGACGCAGACACCAAAGAGTACAAATCCTGAGCTTGAATGGCCGGCTGGCGAGAAGAGCGTGCGTATGTGTGTGTATTTACGAGCAATCGTAGTTAACAGAGCGCCGCAGACTACACACATACAGACACATAAACATTTATATTTAATCTCGCTTTGATTATCATGCCATTTCTTTCTCACACATACAGCAAATGCTTGAGCATATTGACAGAAATCAGAGTAATATGGGAATGCTTTTTGGATAATACTGTTTCTTAATTGATGTTAACAATATTTGGGCTGTTGATCAATAATAAGTCTATGTATATTACATATAAATTAAAAGCTACTTACTGCCTTTCAAATAGTCGCTTTTATTGTTAAATGGGTATATATCGATATAAGTGAATTGGGTGCAGTTCTCAACAAAACAAAGAAAACTTAATCTGCACGGGATATGACGGATATGTCTATATCGACTTGGCTCTTGCTGCAGATCGAGAATATATACCTTATGTGTTCGGAGTTGCTTGCTTCTGGCTGTTACATACTTCAGCACAACACAGCATACAAAATTTACTTTACTGAAGAGTTCTTCTGAGTTGGCCAAGAGATAAAATTATTATTCTTTAAAGATTTACTTTGGTCTTTATCCAGACTCTTGCAAGGCAGTTCAATAAATTTAGGTGTACTCTGAGAATATTTTAAGTACTTTGCTGTGACATTTTCACAAAGCGTAATTTTTCATTCGTGGAACTTGGGCTTTTTTAATTATCGGAGTTGAAGAAAAAGATGCGAAAAAACAGAAAAAATGTGAATTGTGCGCAGTAAGTTGTGTAATCATAAATCAACATGAAGGCGTGTCCAAAAATTATTGCTCTTATTGCTTTTGTTGTTGTTGTTGCTGCTGCGCTTGTCAGTTTTCATCAGTAACAAATTAACTGCCAACTGCGAGCTTTGCTGATGTTCATGTTGATGTTGATGTTGATGTTGATGGTGCTTTTCCTTTATACTCACAAAAAATCGTCCTAAATTTGAGTCTCTTTATTTTTCAGAAAGTAATTACCTAAAATGTAAGCTTGCTTATTTCTAAAAACCAGCGATTGCATTTCTAAAATTGAAATTGTAAAAAGTATTTTTTCAAAAATATCTTCTTTTTAGAAATGTTTTTCTTAATAGCAAAAAAATGGCACAAATTTTGTATCTAATTTTTAGAAATTATTTCTAAAATCAAGAAACACTTTCTAATATTTAGGGTGATTTTTTCTGAGTGCAGCAAAGGGTGTGGAGTCTATGCGGCTGTGTGGCAGTAGCTGTGTGTGTGTGTGGCTGTGGGTGTGGGTATGGATGTTAGCCAAGCCCCCTCATACGCCCGCACATCGCACAGTTTGATTGCCAGGCAATAATTGTGATATTTGAATGACAAAATGTTTAATTGGGTTTTTAGAGCCACAATAAATTTGACATTGAGTCATTTTTTGTTATATCAGGATATCAAACCGAAATCGATTTCGATTCAGGTAATTATTCAGGTGTTTTGCTTACTTTTTAACAGTTATCGGCTACGTGTTTTTCCCAAAAATGTATTTTACTTTTCAAAACTTCCATTTAAGTACTTTGAACCTTAACATCTTAGTATCTGTCTGTCCGTCTGTGTGAATAATCGAATCTCAGAGACTATTTGTTCTAGATAGTTCAAATTTGGAATATAGGTAAAGTTGCAAACAAAAATAATGGGGCCACTTCGGGAGAGCACTCTTCTTGAATGAATAAGCAAAGCATTAGTTTTGCATTGTTTTCAAATGTTGATTTTTTATTGTTTCATAAAATTAAATTTTGTATTTAAATTTGAAATCTTTCTCGCTAATTTTGTTGGGGAGTCTTCTTTCACTGCTAAAATCGTATTCATGAGTACATTTTTAAATATTTCTCGTGAAGGATTGTTTATTCGCAATTGTATACAAGTTTGAACACCGACACGTACACATTCATCATATTTATTTATGATATGATATAATATAATATTTTGGTTCGGATATTGTCATTATCAATATTAATATGAGTTACGGTATTTATTATTTTTATTATTATTTAGTAATCAATTAGCGGGCAGTTCCGATTCCGATTTCAATTCCGGATTGATACACCGATTTACACACACACACACAGAGATTGCTATCGATAACTGTTAATTATGATCTGACTGAAGTCCATGCGAATTGTGGAATTGTGGAACTGTTTCATTATAGTCCAAGTTCTTTGGCGCATACTCACACTTATCGTCTTTGCTCATATTTGCGAAATGCTTTGATAATGAATAATAATAATACTCGTCGGTTATCAATCACTCAAACACTATAGCCCTATCAGTCTGTCAGTCTGTCCAGACCATGAGCTGAATATGCTCTGATGGCGCTCGGCTAGGCACTTTAACAGTAAATGCTCCATGAAACCCAAAACGGGCCCAAATGCCCCACGATTTATCTACGAAAACTCCAAGATAATGACGACTGACTTTTATTTTTGGCCAGGCTACACTCAGAAAAAAATAGTCCTTAATTTTAGTAAATCGTCCTAAGAAATATAAAGTTTTTCAAGTTTTTCGAAATAATTCTTGAAACAATTTCTAAAATTTAGAAAGACTTGCCCCAAACCGATAATCCCAAAATATGTCGTTTTTTCTGTCTATTTTTTAGAAATAAGTTCTAATTTTAAGAAAAACCCGATCTGATCTACCCTTAAGGCAAATAGTCTGGCGATTTACTAAAATTTAATACGATTTTTTGATGAGTGTATACACACAGAGAGAGAGAGAGATAGAGAGAGTGAGAGCGTGTATTTTATATTGTATTATATTTCATTTTTGTGATATGGGCAGAAAGCAGACACCCGTCGACAGCTGAGATAACTGCAATAGTATTATGGGAACAAGGTTTTTATCAGTTTCGAACTCGTGGGTGATTTCATTTACTACATATGAGTGTAATACAAGCAACTAGGAATACACGCACACCCACATCTATGAGGTAATATTATTTGATATTAGCTCTCATTGCTTTGATTGCCGCCTTTTTTATACCCTGTTCCAATTGGAAGCGATTAGGAAAGGTATCTTTATGTTTGGTAAGCATGCAGAAGAAAATATCGCCGAATTAAACCTTATATATTCTTGATCAGCTACTAAGGTTTAACAATTTTAGATTTTAGTTCGTTTTCTTCTTGTGGAATACAAACCAATAAATGTTTATTGCAACGATTAAATTAAATTTAACCAAAAAATTAGAAGTGAATAATTAAATTTAAAATAAAAAGTAAATTAAAATATTTCTAAAGTCTTGGATACAGGGTATCTCACAGTCGACCTTTCTCAACTGGATCACCCTTATTTGTTATGACAGATTAAGAGATACGAAAGGCCTTACTCCAAAAACGACAAGTGTTTTCATTAGTGGGCTGCTTCAATTAAGGCAATTCCACACTCTGCCCCAGATTGATCTTGAACCACTTTTTTAATTTTCGACTGAGAAAATGGAAAGTTACCAACAATATCTTGGAATATTTGCCACATCATAATTGGAGGATGAACGAACGGATGTCAAATACGCTCTCTTCCCAAACTGTGAGGAAGAGACAAGCTTAGAGTATACTACACAAGACAGACAGACTTTTATTTTTAATTATAAATTATGAATACAAAATATTTGTAATATTTCTTAGCTTCTTGCCAGCTGTTATCAGTTTAGATTACCCGGGTATCAGAGTATTTGGCAGTCTGTTATGCCCGTTTCACTTGTTACTTATATGCTTGTTAGTTTTAATTGAGCAAAGCAACACATTGGATTAATTCCTTTTATCTGAAGATAACTTTTAACAGACATTTCTCATAAAACGAGACTAAAAACAACGTCAGAAAGCCAGATGTGAAATTAGCCAGATTAATTTCTTAATTTATCACGGCTTTTGTTAGTTGTCTCAAGTTCACGCAAGATTTATCATGTTTGTGTTTGTTTTTCTGTGTAGTTAAATCAATATCAACTTCATCATTTTGTCAGCTTGCTTGTTTTCAGTCAGTTTGCACTTGGCTCGAGCGATAATCAGAGAAGGGTAAGAAGTCGGCGTGATTTTCACAAAAATGTTATTTTTGCCAAGTTTTTGATTGGCCGCCAAAGTGTTTACTTTCAGTTATCAGTCGTCGAGTGGAGTGGAGCAAATTAATTAAATTTAATGCAATCGATTAGATTAAAGCTTCATTGAATTAAATTCTTCTTTTATTTTCTTTTTTTTTTTGTATTTTTCATAATTTTGGATATTTTGTTGTTTGGCTTGCTTACCATACCAGCAAGCGAGGAAATGAAAATGAGTTAAGCCCGAGTGTATTTGAAGTGTCAGTGCACCTGTCGCCGCCGCTGCTGCCAAAAATAAATGATCTATTTAACAAAACAACCAGAAATATTGAAGCAACAAAGCCACCTGCAGATACACTCAGACAAAAAGTTGCCCAAATTTTTCTTCTTTTTAAAAATAATAAAAAATTAGATAAAAAAAAGGCTTGCTCTAAATGAACAAAAATATGGATATTTCTAATGGGTTTTTTTTTTACAAATATTTTGTATTATTAAGAAAAACTCATCTAAAAGGTAGAAAAATCATTTCATATTGTTTATAAATTATAGAAAAATCCAACCTTATATTTAGAAATGCAAACGCCGATTTTTAGAAAGTCACAATTATAAACTTTTCAAACATACTTTCTGAACAAAGGTGGTCAACCATTGACGCCAAAAGTATGAAATGTGGGTCGATTTTTTTTATGAGTGTAGCAAAAAGCAAAAAAAAAGAACAATAACAGCAACGAATTAATTTTAGCGTTTGGCGACATGCAAAAGGCGGCCACTGCTAAATTTAGACTGATTTTGGTTCAAAAGTGCAAGTCCCAAAAATAAATGCAAAATTGCATTTGCAATTGGAATTTGAGTTTGATTTGGGCTGACAGATTGCGCATACGTCATATGGATCCCAAACTGCCAAATGAAATGCAATCAAATGCAAATAGCTGCGAACATTTTGTGATTTCTCCTTATATATATATTATATAAGCAGCAATACATTTGATAAATCATAATCTAAAGTCCTATATTTAAATACCTTTATAAATTGATATATAATTATTAAATTTTTAGTAGGAAGTTCTTGTTAAACGTTCAGTTCTTCACTCACCTGTAATTTCCACTTCGGTAAACGGTTTCTTTTTAACAGCCTTTCGTTGTTCAAATGAAGAGAAGAAGCAAAAGTAAATTAATCAAAAGAAATCAACGACAAAAAATCTGTGTGTTTATTTAGAAAATTGCACTCGTTCATATTTACCTTTGGGGCACGTTTTCCCAGCAGCGCTGTTCCCAGCATCTATGGCAGAAATAAATTATATAAAAAATATGTATAAATCATTTAAGTTATAAAGCACATACATACAAATATAGCTGTAAATCATACTTCTAAATATTTTTGATTAGAATCAATTGCATAGTTTTAAGCGCAAATGAAAAGCTCAATTTTTTTTATTGTGTTTGCAAGTTAATTGGCTAAAAATGTACTCAGGTTTCTACTTTACGAGTGCTTACTGTACTTGGCTGCTGGTGCTCTATTTATTTTTGACATTTCGTTTATTACGTCGTTATTTTGAGCACTCTTTGTGTAAATGTAAATGAGGTTTTCAATTTATTGTACATTTTTATTTTAGTCTAAAGAATTTGCGGCATTTGCCTCCGTTCTTTTTGCTTTGTTTTGTCGGGTTGAGTTTGTGCCTAAACTGAAAACACAAATTGCTCAAAAAGGCAACAGCAAAGTCGGCCACCAAGCTGTGTGAGAATTCTTGCGTCAATTGGTTTATAATTTGCTTCATTTTCCTCCTTTTCGTATTCAGCAATTAGTTGAGGCATAAAAAAGCGAGAGTATGCTAAGAAAGCTATTTTATTATTCCTATTACTGACTGTGCCTGCCTAAGAAATGGAAGCACTTCCACACCTGCTTACATTTGAGAGAGCTCACTCGACTACAACATTCTTCAAGCAATATCTTAGCTGAGCACGTGTTAGCTTATTAATATTTGTATTCAAAGCCTGAACTTTATGCCAGTGAGTCACTTAATTTAATTTTAATCTCACTTAAAGTTATCCTTCATCTACTTATTAGTATGCAGTAGGCATTCCTATAACCTAACCCCGACTGTAAACCTTGGCCGAGGTTAATTGCTTTTGGGCCGTAAACATAAATAGAAAATGTAAACAATTTCATGAATTTCTTGTCTGCTTAAATAAGACTTTTTCGAATTGCATTTCTACTGTCTGCTCACAATTACATTTGCCTGACACCTTTCGCCAGAATTATTCCAAGACAACATAAATTTATAATGTGGCAAAATTTGATACATAGAAATACGACAAGACTGACAAAACTGACAAAACTGACAAAACTGAGTTCAGCGACACTTCAAAATGTGGATTGACGAACTCATTAAAATTGCGGGCGTGTTTCATTAAAATATAAACACACAGACTTAACATTAGCACAAGAGGAGAAACTCACAGATCGAAGCAATTGTGTATATTAAATGGTAATGAAAACTTATTGAAATTATTGGCAAGCTATTTTCTTAGAAACGCGCTCCTCAAATACCCCCGATAGGTAAATTTGGCATAGCAAAAGCTAATAATCGCTGTTGTCTATATTTGGCGTGCAGACTTTTTTCTCTTTTTTCTTTTTTTTTGTTGTTTAAACACTCGATTTTTTAGTGGCATAGAAAACATTAGGCAGCCGCCGTCTGACGTTGCCGCGTCTCATTATTCTCAATAATGAGAATTATTCTCATTAAATGCCAAAAGATTGCCAGACGAAGCATTAAATTCAATATTAAACATTGTGAAGCCATTATTGAAATTAATTTGAGGAGCATAAGTAATAGATACCCATCCTGCATCAAATTGGATTCATTTAATATAATGAGCCTAAGTAACAGATAATTAATATCAGTATTATCATAAATTAGCAACAGACACCCATTGGATTAATTTAAAATAACTAATATCAGTTACCCATTTGCTCGGAATATATTATGTCGATCTTAATTTATATAATAATTTATTTTTTGCTTTTTTCTTGGCTATATTTCAGCTGAGACATTAGCTAATTTGGGGGATGACATTAGCTACCTGTTGGACGAGGACTGACTGATGTCAAAAAGCAGCTGTATAGTGAAATGTGAAGTCAGACAAGTGACATCTATTTGGGTTTGACGAGGTGACTGTATAGTATATTACAAAAATACCTCTTATGGGATGAATAAATAACATTTGGGTGGATAAGCTTTGCAATAAAAACAAGTAAGAATGTAAGCAGGTGTGGAAGTGCACTTATTTGTTATGAACTCCACAGGTTGCGAAGTAAAATCAATATATAGTTTATGGGCATCCCACCGCCTGTTACATACTTATGCACAGAACCATTACACCCCTTTCAATTGGCGTGCGTCGTTTTAGAGGTCGCTCATTGACAGGCCGTTAAATGGTTAATGTTTAAAATCAATATTTACATGCAAGTCAAACAGAGATGGACCAGTAAAAATATGATAAACTGCCTCAATGTATATTTAGTTGTTATTGCTGTTGCTATTGTTGTTGTTGTTGTTGTTGCTGTGTATCAAGTGCAAAACGAGCCATTAAATATTGGGTTATTAGTGTCATAAACATTATTTATCAGCTGTGGAGCAACAATTAATATGCGCAAACATTAAAAGTGGACTTTGTGTACATTAAATGAAGGCGGAGGCTGCTGCCTCGATTTGAAGCGAATTTCATAAATATTTACACAAATGTTGCACCGTTCGGGTTTGTTTTTGGGTTCGGTTTATGGGGTTCAGTTTGGGATGGAATGGCTTAGAAATGTGGTACTCACCTTTAGCTGCTGACGTAGTCCACTCATTGGGCTCATTCAGAGTGAATAAAGCAGGGATGCAAAACGAAATGTGCCCGGTGACGATGACGATGTGGCGTAGAGTCTGATATTTATAAATGCCCTACTTTTAAATATATATAAATATATACATATATATCTTAGCTGCTTATGTTTTGATTGAATTGTGAATGTGGATAAATCGTTGAAATCTTTTCTTGGATTATTATTTTAACACTTCTTTGTTTGCGTGTTTCCAGTTTGTTTATTTAAATGAGCCGCGTGGAAGCAATTAGTAAATTGCCCATTAAAATTCAAAAATTGATCCTCAGTTTGCCTTCAACTTATCGCACTTGAAATTGTTGTTATTTTTATTTTATTTTGTTTTTTTGTTTGTTTTATATATATATTATATATATAATTTAGTCGCGAGTCGCGTTCCGCTTGACGATCATCTCGCAACGGAGTCTCAAACTATATTGAGAATATATTTTCATTTGCCTCCAACGATCGACGCAGGCAGCCGAAACTCAAAAAAAAAAAACATATATATAAATATATATATATATATCTTTATGTACATGTATACAAAATGTGGGCGCGAGACTAGCCAACAAATAATACACAAAGTAAAACAACAACAACAAAAAAAGAAACGATATTAAAGAAGAAAAAACGATATAAAATAAGAGAAATCTGGCGGTAAATGACAACAAAAACAAAAACAAGCCAACTCGACAACCGGCAGCTGCCATGCCAGACAATTTCTTCCTCTTCTGCTCCTTCTTCTTCTTCTTCTCCGTGTTGTTGTTGCTTTTCACAGACTTTTAGAAATCTCTCTTTTTCATTTTGTTGTTGTTGTTGTTTTTGTTGCGATTGCCATTTTCATTTTGTGATTTACCCAATTTGCATACCCTGTTTTATAAGGCTGTAAAGGGTAGCATAATTTGCCTGACATGTGGGTTTCCCCTTTAACATCACTAGCCAAGTAGACGACTTCTTCTAAAATTCAGTTCATTTTTGCTGAGCGCATATGACAAATCGATCGAAATGCTAGGGTATTAAATCTTCAGCATATCCAACAGCCAGCTGAAATTTCTTGTTCTTGTCAAGAAGATCAACAAGCTACACGCATCTGGCTGGGATTTAAAGGCACACACACAGCTGTGTGTACCTGATAGATACGTGTGATATATGTGATATACACAGATATATATTTATAAGCATAATATGCTGAGAATATGCTGAATACATAGAGTAGACGGAAAACACAATAAAGCTGTCTCAGATCAGCTCAGTCGAAAAGAGAGACAATATGATTTGTGGCACTGTTTATTAGTGCGGTTTATTCAAATCTCAAAATAACATTCAAATTAAAGAAGAAACAAATTATATATATATATATCCAAGTTGTAAAAGTCATAAATATATATACATATATATATTATATTATTATTGAGTGATAAGTCCATCAACCCGGTTGTAAAAATAAATCAAATGTGTTGTTTTTGTTTTAGTTGCACACGTTGTGTATGAGTTATTTTTGGGGATTGAGCATTTTGCGACACACCTTTGCAATCAAGAAACCAGAAACTTGGCAACATGCAACATTTAGTGGCAGCCAACAAGAGAGCAGCTGTATTTAATTTATAAGCAATCTGTTTATGACATCAAAAAGTACAGCTCAGTTCAGTATTATAGCCAAATTTGATAAACCGCTGCCTGTTTATATATATATAATTAAGTGCTTGGCGGTCTCTTTAAAATTGGGCCTGAAGCAGACAGAAAGTCCCCATTGGATTTAATGGGGTAAAAATTAACATTCTTATCAGAATGATCTACTCAATGAATCTGTTTACAGCAGCGCAAATATTTAATAAATATTTAACAAATATTCAAGAAATTTTAGCAAATATTTACAAAATATATTTCTGGTTAACCGAGTTCATCGTTATCAGTTTGTAAAGATCAAATGCATATATATTGCATATATGCTTTTAATTTGGATCATTACAAATTCAAAATTAATTTTGGTTCTGGCATCTTGTTTATTTATTTATTGAAAAGTTCACACAAAAATGCATAAAATGCGCCACGCGTTGACCGATAGAACTCATTGCAAATGGATTGAGAAAATATATCTATATATATACAACAGCAGAAATTATGAAAAACTGTAGGTTGATGTGCCATCGACCATTAAATTTGGCTAAAAAGAGTATAATGGTTTTGTACAAATTTATGTAACAGGGAGAAGGATGCAGCTCCGAACCGAATAAGGTATATATATTCTTGGTCAGAAACACAAGCTATAGTCCAAAAAGCATTCTCATATTTAGCTCATTGTTATCAACAGCCGTAAGCATTTTCGGTATGTGGGAGAAAGGGATACCATGATAAACAAAGCGAGCTTAAATATGTGTATGTGTGTGTGTTTGTGTAATCTGCAGCGAGTGCCTGTACACACACATACACACGTATGCGAATGCCGGTATTTGTCGCAAGCCGGGTAATTAATTTCGGGCTTTTTATTCTTTGGTGCCTGAGCCTACCTTAAGAAACGACAGAAATTCCCCGTAAAACGGTTTAATGGGAAATTTGCCAATTGAACTGGAATATATTTAACAGCTGCGTGCAGGGTAACTCCTCGTCGAGCTCTCGCGACTTAAGCATTCCTGCTTGTCTTATGGTGTTTTGAAAATGATTTATTTGAAAATTTGCAGCTCTACTGATGCCCGTTGCTAATATGCTATCAGTGTAAATATTTACAAAAATCATTTTTGAAAAAAATTACAATTTGTGCAAAGCGAAGTAAAATTCATATATAGCTATATATATTTATGTGTATGTGAACATATTAGAAAAATATTATGAAATGGGTTAGATATACTAATAATAAATCTAAAAAGCGAACCAGTTGATATTACAAATTAAGATAATTAGTTGTGGGAAAAATGGCGTCAACAACTCAAATAAATAATGAAAATGTTGCTGTGAATGAAATGAAATTTAAATGAATTTTAAAGCACTGTTAATTTTACTACGCGTAGTAAGAATGTATATGTGTGTGTTTATGTATGTGTGCAGCTAATTTAGCTAATTGCTGCCAAACGAAGCGCAAAACGAAAAATTTTCAAGGTTAAGTGCATAATACACACATGCACATGTGTGTACATGTATGTCTGTGTGGGTAGCTGTAAATGAGCTGAGCTCTAGTTGACAGTGCTGTTAACTCCACTTACAGTGTTGCCCTCTGGTTCCAGTTTTCCAACAATTGGTCTCTTTCTCTGTCTCGCACAGCGCGGGAAGCCGAGCAGCGGCGATCGGCGCAAAGCAGCAGGCAGCACAGTCCAAACGCAAATGATCATCATTCGTATTTTTCGTTTTGTCAACCGAATTTCTGCCTCTGCTTTGGAAGTGACGTCGACGACGTCGGCATCGTCTCCTCATCTGGCCCATTGTTTTTCGTGGGCGTGTCAAAAAGGTGTGTAATGCAGTTTTTCTGCCCACGCTTTGCTTTATGTTTTTTTTTTATCTTTATTTATATTTTCCCACATTCGGTTTTAATTGTTAATTGTTATTTGTTAATTGTGCAATTTTCCACTGAACATTTCACGTGTTTTTTTGTTTTGTGGTCAGTTTTCAGAATTGAAGATTTGGCAAATAGAAATGACTATCCAACCGATATAAGTCTAAAAATAGACGGCATTTTTAAAATAAATTTTAGCATAAGACACAAGCACAGCTATCAGCTAAACGCTGCATGCCCTTCCACATTGGAGTCCATCTGCTGAAATGTTCAGCAGATTTTAAAAGTATAGACCAAAGAAATCCAATGGAAATGGTACCAAAACTTTTATTATTCGCAGAACAATTTAAGCCGAGTTGACCACTAAATAAATAATTATTACGATTAGTTTTAGCGCTGATGCAACAGCCATTTTAGAAGGCAATTTATTGATTTGATTAAAATATTTGTCATAAGTACGTGTATCTATAATATATATAGTATCTATAGCTATTAGTCGTTCAGATTACAAATATTAATTGAAATTTGATTAGTTGTGCGCGTCTGCTTTGATTATACTATATATACTACATTTTAAATGCTTACGCTTAATTATCACAACATTTTGGATATTATCTGTGTGTTTTAGTGTTGAAGACTAGTAAAAAACTACACTGGAAAAAACAGCCTATAATGAAATTGTGTCCTGTAATATGGAAGTATTTGTATCTCATGGCTAGATCAAATTTTCTCTAACTTAAAGCTGGATCTAATGAGCTTTAATTAAGCTCTGGCTAGACTAAATTGTCGATTACTTAAGGCTAAACCTAATGAGCTTTAATTAAGCTCTGGCTAGAATGAATTTTCGATTACTTAAAGCTAAACCTAATGAGCTTTAATTAAGCTCTGGCTAGAATTAATTTTCGATTACTTAAAGCTAAACATAGAGAGCTTGAAGCCTAACAAAAGCATTTTTTTGTTGTAGTAGTTGCAATATTTGTATTATTTGTAGTATCACAAAACTTACACCTGCAGATAGCGATAGCTGGCAGCTGAGCCACCAACTCCACCAGCACCACTCCGATAATTGCTCTCACTTAGCTTAATATATTGACCCAGGAAGCTTAGCACCCAGGCGCTGCGACAGATATTGTGCAGATAACCCAACAGATATGGCGTCAATATAGTGCCCAAAATGTAGGCCAATTGAGGAATGCGATCCGTGTGCCCCATAAAGGGCCAGAACCAGAAGCCCCGACGCACTGCGTCCCTCGTATGATGCGTGATGAAGGCACAGAGCAGCGATCCCAAGATTAAACTGCTGCGAAAATAATTCAGGCAAGCTGTGCATATATAAAACAGGATCAGACCGAGCACAATGCTTGAGCAGTGCAGAAAAGGACGACGCGACAAATTGGTGGCATCCTGGAAGGAGTAAGGAACACAAAAGATAATCTCTGTTTATGTTTTATATACACTCAGAAAACAGAAAAGAAATCATTTCTAAATATTAGTAGCAAAAATTCCAAAAATGAATGAGGTTTGCCTTAAATCGACAATCCCAAAAATATGCAATTTTTTCTACTTATAAATATTTTCCGTTATTTTTTTTTGAGTATATATGTGTGTGTGCAGTTAGCTCACCTCCAAGTATAGCGAACGCGCCTCCACAAAGTGATCCAGATCAATGAACGAGGATGCCACAAAGCAGGTGAAAATCAATACCCAGCCAAGGAGTTGACTGGTTCGCTCATAGAACTGCATGGCAAATGCGATTCCCGTTAGGGCGCCAATTGCGGCATGTGTTGCATTGTCCGCTAGAGCTTTGAGCAGCGGATGCTGTGTGAGTTCGACGAAATTATCACCCAGCAGACAAGTGATGGTTACCAGTGTGGTGAGCACAATCCTTAGGTAGACCATTGCGTGGCAATGTGGCATCGATCGATTCCTAATCCGATCTGGAACTTTGAACTGGTTTCTTTTATGGACGGAATCTCAGCACAGCTGTTTCTTCAATTTGTTTTTCACTTAGTCGCTGTTTTTGTTGTTGTAATGTTCCTGTTAAAACACTTTATTTAAGCTGTAAGTAAAAAAAAAAACCAAAATGTAAATGAAAGCTGTTAACTGCAACTGTTAATTTTGTGTTGATAATATTTGACTCACGTGTTTCATCGACGTTGCAATAACTGCAATGCAGCAGATGCCTTGAGTTGTAAGTACACACGCATACTATTGCCAGTATTACGTGGACTTTGCCGCAGGAACAACAACAATCGGCATATTTTTTCGGGCCTAAATTCCTTTAGCCCCTCAGTTTTGTTACTATTCGCATTGAAGTGAAGTAGGCGGCAGCTGTAAATGCAGTGCTGCCATTTCGCAGTCAAGTCAACTGGCAGCACTCCAAAATACAACAGCTGACTGGAGGCGCCAAAATTTGAGTCGATTACATGACACAACATAACATTATTAATTATGTAATTTTCTATACGATTTCTATAGATGCTGCTGCGGAAGCTCCCTTTCTCCAAATATGAAAAAAACAGGTACATACATATGTACACACATGTCTGCATTAGCATTTCATTGCAAACTCTCATTTGGCGGCATTAATCACAGTGCTGCCACTCGGCAGTCAAAATAACTGGTAGCACTCTAATTATGGTCACTCTTAAGTTACAACAGCTGAGAAGTGGCGCCAAAATTTGAGTCGATCTCAAAATGTTTACCTTGATTTCAAATTAAATTTGATAATATTTACAATTAACTTTTCCATAGGAAGCGCTCTTCATTTAAGTAAGATAAGATAGCGCGACCACGCACATTTAAACACTTGTCAGAATTATCATTTAAAATTGGCGATGACATCTGACACTTGTTTAAAATTGATTACAAGCTGTTTTCCTTTAAGGAGGTGTTTATTCATTTATTTATATATATTCATCGAGCAAGTTTAAAACTCAATGTGGAATGGATAATTTTTGCTCTTGACAGCATGCTCCATTTTGATCAGGCGCTCCCCATTATTATATGAGTCCAAAACTGAATGATCAGCTGCATCCAATTTAAAATCAAATATATTGAAATTCTCTTCAATGCGCTTCGGATTCGATGACTTTGGCAAAGGCACAGTGCCAATTTCAATCTATAACGATTATAGATTAATTGTTATCTATATTTTATATTTTATATAAATACTTACCAGATAACGCAGCACAACTTGAGCTGTGGATTTTTTATACTTATCGGCAATTGCCTGCACTTTGGCATCGTATATAAAACCGGGCTGTTTCTTGGCGGGATCTGGTCTGCCGAGGGGACAATAGGCGGTAACAATAATATCATGTTCCTTGCACAAGGCAATCAATTTACGCTGATTCAGAGCCGGATGACATTCGATCTGCAGAAAGATATAATATAATAATATAATATATAATATAAATAGAATATATATAATGTAAAATATAATATAATAATATATAACACTATATATATGCATATTAATCTTTTTAATATTAAAAATAAATAATACACATACAATTAGTTCCGAAAAAAATAACAGTACTTTCTAATGAATTGAAAAGCAATTTCAAATTTATTTCTTTTCTTGTGAGAAACTTCGTCAAAACTCAACTTATTTTAAAAAGCGAGGGCTTTTTGATCATAGTTTTACCCCTAAATCAATCGTACATTTAAAGTTAAAAATGTGATTTTAGGTCGGAACATAAGTAAAAATTCTGGTCTGAAAATCGATATATGGGCACAGGTCGAAACTTCAAAATGCCATAACTTCGTCAAAACTCAACTTATTTTAAAAAGCGAGGTCTTTTTGATCATAGTTTTGTCCCTAAATCAATCGTACATTTAAAGTTAAAAACGTGATTTTAGGTCGGAACATAAGTAAAAATTCTGGTCTGGAAATCGATATATGGGCACAGGTCGAAACTTCAAAATGCCATAACTTCGTCAAAACTCAACTTATTTTAAAAATCGAGGTGTTTTTGATCATAGTTTTGCGTGTAGATCAATCGTACATTTAAAGTTGAAAACGTGATTTTAGGTCGGAACATAAGTAAAAATTCTGGTCTGGAAATCGATATACGAGTATGGGCACAGGTCGAAACTTCAAAATGCCATAACTTCGTCAAAACTCAACTTAT